>OY740796.1:51090521-51673021 GCA_963514005.1 Raja brachyura | reverse complement strand
TCACTCAGCCTATCCAAATCACCCTGCAGCCTCCAAGCATCCTCCTCACACCTAACTATACCCCCCAGCTTGGTATCATCTGCAAATTTGGAGATGTTGCATTGAATTCCCTCGTCCAAATCATTAATATATATTGTAAATAGCTGGGGTCCCAGCACTGAGCCTTGCGGCACCCCACTAGTCACTGCCTGCCATTCTGAAAAGGACCCGTTTACTCCTACCCTTTGCCTCCTGTCTGCTAGCCAGTTCTCTATCCACATCAATACTGAACCCCCAATACCGTGTGCTTTAAGTTTGTATGCTAATCTCTTATGCGGGACCTTGTCGAAAGCCTTCTGAAAGTCTAGATATAACACATCCACTGGTTCTCCCTTATCCACTCTACTAGTTACATCCTCAAAAAATTCTATCAGATTTGTCAGACATGATTTACCTTTCGTAAATCCATGCTGACTTTGTCCAATGATTTCACCACTTTCCAAATGCGCTGCTATCCCATCTTTAATAACTGACTCTAGCAGTTTCCCCACTACTGATGTTAGACTAACTGGTCTGTAATTCCCCGCTTTCTCTCTCCCTCCTTTTTTAAAAAGTGGGGTTACATTAGCTACCCTCCAATCCTCAGGAACTACTCCAGAATCTAAGGAATTTTGCAAAATTATCACTAATGCATCCACTATTTCTGTGGCTACCTCCTTGAGTACTCTGGGATGCAGACTATCTGGCCCTGGGGATTTATCGGCCTTCAATCCGTTCAATTTACCCAACACCACCTCCCGGCTAACCTGGATTTCACTCAGTTCCTCCATCTTATTTGACCCCCGTTCCACTGCTATTTCCGGCAGATTATTTATGTCTTCCTTAGTGAAGACAGAACCAAAGTAGTTATTCAATTGGTCTGCCATGTCCTTGTTCCCCATGATCAATTCACCTGTTTCTGACTGCAAGGGACCAACATTTGTTTTAACTAGTCTCTTTCTCTTCATATATCTATAAAAACTTTTGCAGTCAGTTTTTATGTTCCCTGCCAGTTTCCTTTCATAATCTATTTTCCCTTTCCTAATTAAGCCCTTTGTCCTCCTCTGCTGCATTCTGAATTTCTCCCAGTCCTCCGGTAGGCTGCTTTTTCTGGCAAATTTGTATGCCTCATCTTTTGTTTTTATACTATCCCTGATTTCCCTCCTGAGATGCTGCCTCACCCGCCGAGTTACTCCAGCATTTTGTGTCTACCTTCCTATCCATATCTCTGTCTAAATGTCTTTCAGAGCGATATGGACCAAAATGTGGCCAAATAGATGGGGCATGTTGGTTGGCATGGACATGTTGGGCTGAAGGGCCTGTTTCCGAGCTGCATGGCTCTATAAACATCGCAAATGTATCTGCCCTTACCAGCCCAATCAATGGCCAATATAATCCAAGCTAATGTTCCGTGATAGAACAAAACTGTATTGCTTCAAAAATCTCTGCTATTTGTGCAGTGGTATTGATCCAATGCCACGCTCAGCAAACTGTGGGAAATTCAGATGCTGTATTAAAAATCGCTGGCAGGAAATCTCGCACGGCCAGATCTATGGAGATATTTTCCAGAACTCACATTGTGCTGAAATATGAAACAAGTTTTCTTTTTTAAAAATTGTTCATCTCGATTGAGTCTGCAATTAAAGCAAAAAATCGTGCAACGCAGTTTGCGTTTGAAAAGGCAGTCGGAATGATAATCACATTATCACAAAACTGGCAGAGAAGTACACAGTTGACGATGCAGCAGTGGCTGCGAGAATCCATATGGATGGAACAAAAAAAAGCTCCAGACTGCAAATTGAAACTCCAAATTTATGATTAGTCATCCGTAGATAATAATATTGCCCACACTAATCCCATTACAAGATTATAAATCAGGAAATTAAGCAAGTGTATCTACAGGTTTAACGCGGTGGTGCCTCACATCGTCAGGGACCCGGGTCCGATCCTGACTACCTGGGATCGGTGCTGCCTGTGTGGAGTTTGCACGTTCTCCCTGTGACCGCGCGGGCTCCCTCCTGGTGCTCCAATTGTCTCCCACATCCCGCAGACGTGTGGCTTTGTAGGCTAATCGGCCCTCTGTAAATTTTCCCTAGTGTGCCGGGAGCGGATGAGAAAGTGGGATAGCGTGGAACGAGTGTGAGTAAATGATGGTGGCCGGCATGGGTTCGATGGGCCGAAGGACCTGTTTCCATGCAGTATCTATAAACTGGACTACATTGTTGAGGATTATTGTAGAGGAGAGATAGATCAGCTGTGAGGTTTGGAGATACAGCTCGTTAAGGTTAGAGATCCAGCATGGAAACAGGCCCAGCGAGTCCGCACCGACCAGCGGTATCCGCACATTAACACTACACCACACCAGGGACAATTTTTACATTTATACCAAACCAACAAGCCTGTCCGTCTTTGGAGTGTGGGAGGAAACCGAAGTTCTCGGAGAAAACCCACGTGACCACGGGGGAGAACGTACAAACTCCGTACGTTCAGCACCGGTAGTCGGGATCGAACCCGGGTCTCTGGCGCTGTAAGGCAGCGGCTCCACCGCTGCGCCACCGTGCTGGTGTTTCTCCAGTTTGCTCAAACTTCAATATAAAGTAAGTAAGTAAGTGAGTTTATTGGCCAAGTATTCACATACAAGGAATTTGCCTTGGTGCTCCGCCCACAAGTGACAACATGACATACAGTGACAGTTACGAATAACTCAGAAAACACGAAACATTAATAATAATAAAACATTAATGATAAAACACCATTGATCAAGCACGTGAACCAACACAATACCAGATCAAAGGGAGGCTACAGATTTTTGGCTGTTGAGTAGAGCAACTACTGTTTTTACGTCTGGCTGTGGCAGCTTTGACAATCCGGAGTCGCCTTCCAGAGGGAAGTGATTCAAAGAGTTTGTGGCTAGGGTGAGAGGGGTCAGAGATGATCTTGCCCGCCCGCTTCCTGGCCCTTGCAGTGTACAGTTCATCAATGGAGGGAAGGTTGCAGCCAATAACCGTCTCTGCTGATCGGACGATTCGCTGCAGCCTCCAGGTGTTGTGCTTGGTGGCTGAGCCAAACCAGACCATGATGGAGAAGGTGAGGACAGACTCTACGATGGCCGTGTGGAATTGGACCATCATTGCCTGTGGCAGATTGAGCTTCCTCAGCTGCCGTAGGAAGTACGTCCTCTGTTGTACCTTTTTGACTGTGGAGTCAATGGAGGCCCCCCACTTAAGGTCCTTGGAGATGATGGTTCCCAGGAACTTAAAAGACTCCACAGATGTGTTTAATGCAGAGAGTATAAAACACAGAGTGCTGGAGTAACTCAGCGGGTCAGGCAGCATCTGTGGAGAACGTGGATAGGTGACGTTTCGCAGAGTGCTGGAGTAACTCAGCGGGTCAGGCAGCATCTGTGGGGAACATGGATAGGTGACGTTTCACAGAGTGCTGGAGTAACTCAGCGGGTCAGGCAGCATCTCTGGAAGGAATGGACAGGTGATGTTTCAGGACGCTTCTTCCAGATTTTCTGAAGAAGGGTCCTGACCTAAAACGTCACCTATCCATGTTCCCCTGAGATGCTGACTGATCCGCTGAGTTACTCCAGCACTTTGTGTGTTACTCAAGATGCCAGCATCTGCAGTTCCTTGCGTCAGGTCTTGACTATTATTATTTTTGTCAGAACAAATGTGTCAAATGTTGTCGCTTGTAGAACAAACGCTACAAGCAAATGAAAGGCAAAAATACAGCAAGTGATTTACGACGAAAAATCATGAAGATGGGTCTTCGTGCAAGATCATTGGAGAAATAATTAAGAAAGAAGTGCAGATGCTGGAAAAATCAGTGTGAAGAAGGGTCTCGACCCAAAACGTCACCTATTCCTTTGGTCCATCGATGCTGCCTCACCCGCTGAGTTTCTCTAGCATTTTTGTCTATGCAGAAATAAATCAGTTCTTGTGTATGCACATTTTGAATAAGCAGCAGTCAGACAGGTACATGGATATGGCAGGTTTAGAGGAATATTGGCCAAACGCAGGCAAGAGGGACTAGTGTCGATGGGACATGTTGGTCGGTGTGGGCAATTTGGGCTGAAGAACAAACATTGATACCAGACTGATTCCTGGAATGTCAGGCCTTTCATTTGAAGAAAGACTGGATAGACTCGGCTTGTACTCGCTAGAATTTAGAAGGTTGAGGGGGGATCTTATAGAAACGTACAAAATTCTTAAGGGGTTGGACAGGCTAGATGCAAGAAGATTGTTCCCGATGTTGGGGAAGTCCAGAACACGGGTCACAGTTTAAGGATAAGGGGGAAGTCTTTTAGGACTGAGATGAGTATTTTGTTTTTCACACAGAGAGTGGTGAATCTGTGGAACTCTCTACCACAGAAGGTAGTTGAGGCCAGTTCATTGTCAAAATTTAAGAGGGCGTTAGATGTGGCCCTTGTGGCTAAAGGGATCAGGGGGTATGGAGAGAAGGCAGGTACAGGATGCTGAGTTGGATGATCAGCCATGATCACATTGAATGGCGGTGCAGGCTCGAAGGGCCGAATGGCCTACTCCTGCACCTATTTTCTATGTTTCTTTGGTTCTATGAAGGGCCTGAAGTATCACAGTATGGTCCTTGCATTGAAAGATGATTTGAGATGATAACTGCAGTTCTTACACTGATCATTTAATAGCTTCCAACTTATTTCCTTTTGACATTGATAAGCCAGAAGGACTAACAACCGCGATAGAGGCTCGGTGCCTCTGGAGAGGAGCTGGAGATAAAACGACAATGATGGCTTCATCTCATTCATTTACGAAACCTTATTTCCCACGCAGCGTTGAGGAATATCTGATTGCCTTCAGGATGTGAAAGTGGGTGTTTGCTTCTTGCGTTATGAGTGGAATTATTTCTGGCATTAATTATGAATTCAGATTCAGACTGAGAATAACGAGGTGATCAATTAGCACATGCTGAAACCTCAAAGTAGCCGACTATTACAGCTAGTCGTGAACACCAGCTGTAACGCTGGATCCGCGTCTGAAAATACACTCGTCAACAAGGGTTGTGAATGTTGAAATCCTCCATTCACTTAGAGGTCAGGCACATGTGGACCAGTGAATGAACCATCCTCACAGTGAATGGCAGGGCTCTGAGGTGTGTTGTTGATTTCAGATTACAGAGAGTCATAGAGTGATACAGCATGGAAACAGGCCCCTCGGCCCAACTTGCCCACACTGGCCAATATGTCCCAGCTACACTAGTCCCACCTGCCCCGTGTTTGGCCCATATCCTCTCCAAACTTGTCCTATCCATGCACTCATCTAACTGTTTCTTAAACGTTGCGATAGTCCCAGCCTTAACTACCTCCTCTGGCAGCTCGTTCCATACACCCACCACCCTCTGTGTGAAAAAGTCACCCCTCGGATTCCTGTTCAATCTTTTCCATTTCACCTTAAACCCATGTCCTCTGGTCCTCGATCCACCTACTCTGGGCAATCTAGCATCTTGGAGAGAGGCTCCAAGAGAGGCTTTGGACGTAGTTCTCTGACGGTGCCATACAGGTCGATGGGGTGTTGTTGGTGCATTTTGGAGCATTGGCTTTTATCACTCAGGGTATTGGGTGTAGACGTTGGAATATGATGCTACAGTTGCACAAGACGTTGGTGAGGCCACACCTTTTAGTATTATATTCAGATCTGGTCACCCTAAAGGAATGACGAAATGAAGCTGGAGAGAGCGCGGGCAAGATTTACGAGGATGTTGCCAGGACTCCAGGTGCCTGAGCAGGAATGGTAGAGTCCAGGACCAGAGGTCATACCATCAGAATTAAAGGATGTTCTTTTAAGAAGGAGATGAGGAGGAATTTCTTTAACCAGGGGGTGGTGAATCTGTGGAATTATTTGACAATAGACAATAGACAATAGGTGCAGGAGTAGGCCATTCGGCCCTTCGAGCCAGCAAGATTCTTGATTAGTACGGGTGTCAGAGGTTATGGGGAGAAGGCAGGAGAATGTGGTTAGGAGGGAGAGATAGATCAGCCGTGATTGAATTGCGGAGTAGACTTGATGGGCCGAATGGCCTAATTCTGCTTCTATCACTTATGACCTCAAAGCACACGCCCTGCTGAGTTACTCCAGCACTCTGTGAAACGTCACCTCCAGAGATGCTGCCTGACCCGCTGAGTTAAGGGCCTGTCCCGCTCGTGCGTAATTTGCGCGTAATTTAAGCGACATCATGATGCGCGCATGATGCATGGTGAGGTAGGCAGTGATCCGCGCGGCGCCCCAGGATTTTGGGATGTACAAAATCTCCGTGCGCCATCTGCGCAGGAAAATGGGCTTAGGAGGCAGAGATCAGCCATGATTGAACGGCGCAGTGGACTCGATGGGCCGAATGGCCTAATTCTACTCCTATAACTTGTGAACTGGTGAATTCTATGATACAAATATTCCCTGACCTGTCTCATTTTTATTTCAAGATTAAATAGTCATAGAGTCACAGAGTGATACAGTGTGGAAACAGGCCCTTCGGCCCAACTTGCCCGCACCGGCCAACATGCCCCAGCCACCCTAGTTCCACCTGCCTGCGTTTGTTCCATATCCCTCCAAACTTGTCCTATCCACGCAACAGGGTGTAACTGTTTCTTAAACGTTGGGATAGTTTGATCCCACATTTTTGTTCCTTTTTAAAATGTAACCTCTTGGCTGTTGTGCAGTGCCCAGTTGGTGCTCGACTTGAAGCTCGGAGGAATAGCAAGGTAGCTGGAGGCAGCAAGCGGCAACAGCATGGGGCTCGGATTACCACGACTGACTGATCACAGCTTCACCAGTACACTCACATGGCCCGAGCGCCCAATCCAGTTCTCTTTAAAGTCGCTCTGAGCTGGCCAATTAATTTTAATTCCATCGAATAAACAAATTCCATTCTGCTTTCCAGGGCAGCACGGTGGCGCAGCGGTAGAGTTACTGCCCCTCACCACTAGAGACCCCGACTATGGGTGCTGTCTGTGTGGAGTTTGCATATTTAGGTCATAGAGAAGTAGATAGGGCTCTTGCAGGTAACAGAGTCAGGGGATACGGGGAGAAGGCACTGATTGTGGATAGAAACATAGAAACATAGAAAATAGGTGCAGGAGTAGGCCATTCGGCCCTTCGAGCCTGCATCGCCATTCAATATGATCATGGCTGATCATCCAACTCAGTATCCCGTACCTGCCTTCTCTCCATACCCTCTGATCCCCTTAGCCACAAGGGCCACATCTAACTCCCACTTAAATATAGCCACTGAACTGGCCTCAACTACCCTCTGTGGCAGAGAGTTCCAGAGACCCACCACTCTCTGTGTGAAAAAAGTCCTTCTCATCTCGGTCCTAAAGGATTTCCCCCTTATCCTTAAGATGATCAGCCGTGATCACATTGAATGGCGGTGCAGGCTCGGAGGTGCCGAATGGCCGACTCCTGCACCTATTGTCTATTGTCTAATAGATGGTCCGAGCTTAGTTAAGGTCGTAAGGAATAGGAGCAGAGTTAGGCCATTCGGCCCATCAAGTCTACTCTGCCGAGATTCATTGACGGCTAATCTATCTCTCCTGCCTTCTCCCATGATTGAATGGCAGAGTAGACTTGTAGGGCCGAATGGCCTAACTCTGCACCTATCACTTATCCAACTTATGACTCCACAGACACCAAGATACCAGGCAGCGCTGAAGGAAACACTGAATTTTCTCAGTGGATGAATTTTCACATATGATTGTATATTGAACAAAGATCAGCTTTTGTCTGATGAAAGCCCCTTTTGTGTTGCCGGTGGGTAAACATCACGCCCTCTCCTCCCCAGTTTGCGGGGGGGAGTTTCCATTCCCTTTGATGTCTGTACAGTGTTGGCTCGAAGGGCCGAATGGCCTACTCCTGCACCTATTGTCTATTGTCTGTACGGTGTAGCAATCTGGGCTCCGTCACAATGAATGGCTGTGCTCGGTGGCAGGGGGCGAGAGTAGTGGAGGAAACCACGCAGCGCTGGAGGAACTCCGCGGGACGGGCAGCGTCCGTGGAAGGAATGAACATACAACTTTTTGGGTCATCGGCCTGTCCCGCTATCCGAGTTTACCCAAGAGCTCTCCCGAGTTTAAAAAAAATCAAACTCGTGGTAAGCACGTAGAATGTACGTAGCGGGTACGTCGGAGCTCGGGGACGTCTCTTAGCGGCTCGTGACGCTAACGGCAGGTACTCGGGAAGCGCGGTAAACTCGTGAAGATTTTTCAACATGTTGAAAAATGTCCATGAGAGCCCCGAGTACCTGCGAACGGCGATTACCGTAAATCTCCGAGTTCGAATCAGGGGTAACTCAGGAGAACTCTTGAATTAGCTCGTACAGTGGGACAGCCCCATCAGGGCCCTTGTTCAAACTTGATAGAAACATAGAAATTAGGTGCAGGAGTAGGCCATTCGGCCCTTCGAGCCTGCACCGCCATTCAATATGATCATGGCTGATCATCCAACTCAGTATCCCGTACCTGCCTTCTCTCCATACCCCCTGATCCCTTTAGCCACAAGGGCCACATCTAACTCCCTCTTAAATATAGCCAATGAACTGGCCTCAACTACCCTCTGTGGCAGAGAGTTCCAGAGACCCACCACTCGCTGTGTGAAAAAAGTCCTTCCCATCTCGGTCCTAAAGGATTTCCCCCTTATCCTTAAGCTGTGACCCCTTGTCCTGGACTTCCCCAACATCGGGAACAATCTTCCTGCATCTAGCCTGTCCAACCCCTTAAGAATTTTGTAAGTTTCTATAAGATCCCCTCTCAATCTCCTAAATTCTAGAGAGTATAAACCGAGTCTATGCAGTCTTTGTTCATAAGACAGTCCTGACATCCCAGGAATCCCAGGATGAAGTGAGGTTGAAGACTAGAGGCAGGAGACCAGTGGAGTAGTTCCCACTCATCCCGCAGATCACATGGTGGGAGCAGAACATTCCCAAGGTGCAGGAAGGAACTGCAGATGCTGGTTTGAATTGCAAGTAGACACAAAATGCTGGAGTAACTCAACGGGACAGGCAGCATCTCTGGAGAGAATGAATGGGTGACGTTCCGGTTCGAGACATTTCTTAAGAATAAGGAGTAAGCCATTTAGAACGGAGATGAGGAAACACTTTTTCTCACAGAGAGTTGTGAGTCTGTGGAATTCTCTCCTTCAGAGGGCGGTGGAGGCCGGTTCTCTGGATACTTTCAAGAGAGAGCTAGATAGAGCTCTTAAAGATAGCAGAGTCGGGGGATATGGGAAGAAAGGCAGGAACGGGGTACTGATTGGGGATGATCAGCCATGATCACATTGAATGGCAGTGCTGGCTCGAAGGGCTGAATGGCCTACTCCTGCACCTATTGTCTATTGTCTATTGTCTGGTCATGGCAGTCTAGACATACAGCGCGGAAGAAGGCCTTGAGTCCGCACGGAGTAGCGATCCCCACACACTATCCTACAGACCAAGGTGTAGATGGGACGTGGTGGTGGTCGACATGGGCAGGATGGGCCGAAGGGCCTATTTCCACACTGTATGACTCTGTGACTCTCTTATCAACACACATTACATTCTGTCGAACCTGTCACTTTGGGAAAAACTGGACCGGCTTTAGGAAAATGAAAGTGCAACAAAGATAGGTCAGGAAGACAGAATGAACAGTTGGTCTGGCAAATGACAATCTGTAATTCATCCTAGCTGTTGGCATTTAACAGCATAATCAGTCTGAAGGAGGGTCTCGACCCAAAACGTCACCCATTCCTTCCCTCCAGAGATGCTGCCTGTCCCGCTGAGTTAAGGGCCTACCCCACTTGGGCGTAATTTGCGCATAATTTACACTACATCATTTACGCGTGCATTGTGCGCGCATGGAGCGTGGTGAGGCATGGCGGCGTAGGCAGTCACACGCGGTCGCGCACGGCGCCCCAAGATATTTGGGTTCACTAAATCTTTGCGCCCAAGTCTCCACCAAGCCACGGTTACCCAGCCAGACGCAACTAAATTTAAAGTGGCACTTTCTTCCCAATAACCCTCTCTGGCTAAACCCCTCCCTTCACCACCTCCAGTTTAAATTCCAGTTGGAATATTTTGGAGGACCAAGTAACCGAGAACCAAGAACCAAGTGGGACAGGCCCTTTACTCCAGCACGTTGTGTCTAACAGCGCAGAGAACTATCTTCTGCCCTCTGCATCTTCCCCATATCTCAACCCATCGTTCTTGAGTTTGGCTTGGTTGTATTTATGGATAGCATATTCTCATTTTTTTTGAGAGAATGCGCAACAAAGGCTTTCACTGCCCATCGGTACACGTAACAATAAGAAACCTAAACTCAAAGCATGCCCCTGAAATGAAATGCCCGATAGAACAGCAGGATATTCAATTTAAACCACCCTACCACAACCAGAGAGCAGTGCTGAACGACCATCTACCTCTTTGATGAGGCTCGGACTATCCTTGATCGGACGTTGCTGGCTTTACCTTGCACTGAACGTTATTCCCTTACAACGTGTCTGTACATCTGTGAATGGCTCGATTATAATCATGTACAACTGTGGAGGGTTCGAAGGCCCCAACCACGGGTGGACAAGAGGAAGAGGACTGAACTCTGCTGCCTTCCTTCACTGTGGGCAACGTTGATTGCGCTGTGGGGGATGTTTGATGTTAAATTCTGTAGTGTTGTGTTCATTTTTATTTGTGTGTGCTGCATGGTAACTCAAGTTTCACCGTACCGGTTGGTGTATGTGACAATAACTGTAACTTGATATAAAATCATGAGAGGAATAGATCGGGTAGATGCACAGAGTCTCTTGCCCAGAGTAGGGGAATCGAGGACCAGAGGACATGGGTTCAAGGTGAAGGGGGAAAAGATTTAATAGAAATCTGAGGGGTAACTTTTCCACACAAAGGGTGGTGGGCGTATGGGACAAGCTGCCAGAGGAGGTAGTTGAGGCTGGGACTATCCCAACGTTTAAGACACAGTTAGACGGGTGCATGGATAGGACAGGTTTGAAGGGATATGGGCCAAACACGGGCAGGTGGGACTGGTGTAGCTGGGCCATTTTGACCGGTGAGGGCAAGTTGGGCCGAAGGGCCTGTTTCCACACTGTATCACTCTATGACTCTCTGCGTTGTCTTTCTGCTGACTGGATAGCAGGCAGCAAAAGCTTTTCACTGCACACGTAACGATAAACTGAACCGTAACTGAAGTGCTGTTTGAAGTTACCTGTCTGAAGGACAGCAATCAGTTTCGAGGATGCTAGTATTTCTCAGCAGGTGACACTTAATTTTAAACAAGGTCATTATTTGCACAGCGTACAGACCAGAGACAGGCCAGGCACGTTTAAATGTCATTTGCACTGACAACGGAACATTTAAATCCTTACTTGCAGCAACATCACAGGCCTGTAAACACAATATTCATAGACACCGGTTACATGGAAACATAGAAATTAGGTGCAGGAGTAGGCCATTCGGCCCTTCGAGCCTGCACCGCCATTCAATATGATCATGGCTGATCATCCAACTCAGTATCCTGTACCTGCCTTCTCTCCATACCCTCTGATCCCCTTAGCCACAAGGGCCACATCTAACTCCCTCTTAAATATAGCCAATGAACTGGCCCTCAACTACCCTCTATGGCAGAGAGTTCCAGAGACCCACCACTCTCTGTGTGAAAAAAGTCCTTCTCATTTTCGGTCCTAAAGGATTTCCCCCTTATCCTTAAGCTGTGACCCCTTGTCCTGGACCTCCCCAACATCGGGAACAATCTTCCTGCATCTAGCCTGTCCAACCCCTTACATACAGAATGCTGGAGTAACTCAGGCAGCATCTCTGGATTGGAGGGATGGTGACATATCTCCAGGCTCACCTGTCCCTTGACTCCCAGTCTGAAGAAGGGTCTCGACCCAAAACATCACCCATTCCTCCAATCCAGAGATGCTGCCTGTCCCGCTGAGTTACTCCAGCATTGTGTGTCTACCTTCGATTTAAACCAGCAATCTGCAGATTGTTCCTATTCACAGATAACATACCGAATCATTTTCTTTGTACATTAATAACCTCAATACCAGTGGGGAAAAAAAGCCCAGAGTCCTAAGTGCCACCAAAGACTGTCCTCAGTTCACAGTTCGGGTACGTTTTGCACCTTCCTACGGAACGTCCAAAACTAAGTTAGGCGTGTTTGTGGAGTTGCCAGCAGCCCCTGGCACCTTCTCCTTGCAGTGCGACGCGCATCATTCATTGAAGGACAAAGCACTGTACCTTTTTGCCATGCGCCGCCCCCATGTCGTGGCTCTGCCTCCTCGGTGGTCGTGGCTCTGCCCCCTCGGTGTCCGCGGAACAATGTCCACCCCCTTCAGGCTGTGGGCGCCGAGAGCCGGTGCCTCTCCCTTCCCCCGGCAAGGGGAGCAGCAGGAGGGAGGAACGCGCAGCCGGGCAGGAGATGAGGAATCACGAAGGCTGGCACCCTGACAGCCCAGCCCTCCTGCACACAACCCTGGAGCCGGCTCGATCTGCCTCTCCGCAAGAGACCAGGCGCAGGGGGAACCCACGGAATCAAATGAAAACAAGTGCCTGGCAGAGTTCAAACCCGTTTGCAAGATCAAGAGCCAAGAAGCATAAAATCACTGCAATTGCAGCAGAGTCTCTTTCCCTCTCTCCCCCTCTCTCTCTCTCTCTCTCTTTCCCTGTCGGAAGTGAACAGCTTGTTTGCAGGCTGTAGTGTGTGTGTGCTGTGTGAAGCTTTAGTGCAGAATGAAGATTATGTTAATTGCTGGTGACACAGTGTGATGATGCCGACAGCACATGGGTAACGGAGAATGTGTCAGCATTGGACTGCTTGGCTATTACCCCCCCCCCCCCCCCCCCCACACACACACACACACACACAGGGGGCTCTGCTGCACATGTGGGCTGGTGATCAATTGCTGCTGCCAGCCCTTGTATGCATCCAGTCACACAGTGCGGAAACAGGCTCTTCGGCCCAACTTGCCCACACCTCCCACCTACACGGGTCCCACCTGCCTGCCCGCGTTTGGTCCACATCCCTCTAAACCTATCCTCTCCATGTACCTGTCTAAATGTTTCTTAAACGTTGCAATAATACCTGCCTCAGTCAGCTACCTCCTCTGGCAGCTGGTCCCATACACCCACCAACCTTTGTGTGAAAAGGTTACCCCCTCACGTTACATAGAAACATAGAAACATTGAAAATAGAAGCAGGAGGAGGCCATTCGGCCCTTCGAGCCAGCACCACCATTCATTGTGATCATGGCTGATCATCCACAATCAGTAACCCGTGCCTGCCTTCTCCCCATATCCCTTGATTCCACTAGCCCCTAGAGCTCTATCTAACTCTCTCTTAAATTCATCCAGTGAACTGGCCTCTTCTGCCTTCTGTGGCAGGGAATTTGCACAAATTGACAACTCTCTGGGTGAAAAGGTTTTTCCTCGTCTCCGTTCTAAAAGGCCTACCCCTTATTCCTAAACTGTGGCCCCTGGTTCTGGACTCCTCCAATGTCGGGAACATGTTTCCTGCCTCTAGTGTGTCCATGCAATAATCTTACATGTTTCAATAAGATCCCTCCTCATCTTTCTAAACTCCAGAGTGTACAAGCCCAGCCGCTCCATTCTTTCAACATATGACAGTCCCGCCATCCCGGGAATTAACCTTGTGAACCTACTCCCTCAATAGCGAGAATGTCCTTCCTCAAATTAGGGGACCAAAACTGCACACAATACTCCAGGTGTGGTCTCACTAGGGCCCTGTACTACAGCAGAAGGACCTCTTTGCTTCTATACTCAACTCCTTTTGTTATGAAGGCCAACGTGCCATTCGGTTTCTTCGCTGCCTGCTGTACCTGCATGCTTACTTTCAGTGACTGATGTACAAGGACCCCCAGATCCCGTTGTACTTCCCCTTTTCCCAATTTGACACCATGTAGATAGTAATCTGCCTTCCAGTTTTTGCCACCAAAGTGGAGAACCTCACATTTATCCACATTAAGCTGCATCTGCCATGCATCTGCCCACTCCCCCAACCTGTCCAAGTCACCCTGCACCCTGTTTGCACGCCTCGTTGTCACCTTCCCCTCAGCTGTCGATGAACCGTTCTACATTTCCCTGATCATCGTTTGCTTTGATCTGTTGTTTCCACACCTCACCCTTCCACATATCTCTAGACTCCCTCTCCCCTGACTCTCAGTCCGAAGAAGGGTCTCGACCCAAAACGTCACCCATTCCTTCTTCTCTCCAGAGATGCTGCCTGTCCCGCTGAGTTACTCCAGCATTTTGTGTCTATCTTCGGTGTAAACCAGCATCTGCAGTTCCTTCCTGCACAGCCTTAAGTCAAGTCTATTCGGTCAATGATAAACTGAAGATAGCTACAAGAGACATAGCTACCAGAAGAGCCATTCTCTCAAGTTTCCCCTCTCCTTCATTGTCATCAGAGTGAAGGTCATGCCATCAGTTCACTTGTTGCAATATGAGAATTGTTCATTTTTATGCGAATAGGTTAAACTCTAAATTTGCTAAGACCTTCAGATAGGTGTTTAATTTACCTGAATCAGTAGGTGATGTACAGGTGATGTGGGCCATTCTACTGCCCATTGCTGACTATTTTTAATAAAGGTATAACATCGATCACCTGTTCACACTAGTTTAGTTGAGAGATATCAGGTGGAAACAGGCCCTTCGGCCCATCGAGTCCGGACATTAACAGCAATCCCCGGCCACTAGCACTATCCCACACACACTAGGGGACATTATACAAATTTCTTTAAGCCAAAGCTAATTAACTCTTTGGAGTGTGGGAGAACCCACATGGTCACGGGGAGAACGTGCAAACTCCGCACAGACAGCACCTGGTTGTGTGTTATTCCACTTTTGATATTCCTACTTTTGCATCCATCCCCTACACACTATGGATAGTTCACAGAGACCAATTCACCTGCAAACCCGCACGTGGGTATGTGGGGGGAAACAGAGCACCCGGAGAAAACCCACGCAGTCAAACGTAGAACGTGCAAACTCCACACAGAGAGGGTCATGGAGGCACGACGTCGAGGCGGCGTGTAATGCGTCGAGGCGACTGCGAGCCGACAAGCCGTTGCCGCGCGGAATTTTTGAACATAGTTGTTTTTCGGAGCCCCGCGCGATGTCGGGACGAACTCCGCACAATTCCGCACGGCTCCGGCGATCGAAGTGGGACCGGCCCCGCGACGCCGGACGGCTCAAGCGACCACGTTAGGTCGCGCTCATCGCATAGAGTTGCATGCTGGTAGGACAGGCCCTTTACTAAATCATCCATTTTTGCCGGACCATCAGCCGCCTGCAAAGCCGGCTATGGGAACGGATCTGCCGACTCCAGCCGGGCCGGAGTTCCGGAGCCCCCGGCCGCAGGGGTCAGATTCGACCTGCCGAACGGCCGCGGATGTCTCGATGAGGCCTCGATCGGCCGCCTCGCCCGGCCAAGGCAACAGATTTTCGGGGGACCTCCGGGAGGGGGATCGGTCGTGGACCTGTGACCCATCTCCTGTGTATTTTGGTGCATTGATATTTCCTAACAAACGCATCCCTGGTAAACAATTCTAAACCAAAGTGCTCTTCTTGCACATTTACCCTGAAGGGCTTTTAAACGCTCTTCCCTTTAAAATGCTGGCTGAGTGCTCAAAGCCTCGTCAGAGAACACCATTCCTGGACTTTGACCTGCAGAGGAGGTTTCAACTGATTATTCTGCTTCATGCGGGTGGGTATTAGAGGTGTGGGAGTTAAACGTACTGATGACTCAACTGCAGCAGTTTGAGCACAAGGGAGTCATGAACAAAGTCATATTCAAGGCTGCTATGTTATTCTGGGGAAGGGCTCATACAAGACTGAAGCAAATAGCAAAAAACAGCAAAAGACAAAAATGAAGGTAGATTCAAAATGCTGGAGTAACTCAGCGGGTGAGGAATAGGCGACGTTTTGGGTCGAGACCCAAAGGGGGAGAAGGAATTGGTGACCATGTTCTCCACAGATGCTGCCTGACCCGCTGAGTTACTCCAGCACTCTGTGAAACGTCACCTATCCATGTTCTCCACAGATGCTGCCTGACCCGCTGAGTTACTCCAGCACTCCGTGTCTACCTTACAGTTTAAACCAGCATCTGCTTTCCCTTCCCACACACTATTCGAGGTATGCGTTAGAAGGTTTGGTCTTCATGAGACTTTTAAAAATAGATTTTGGCTGACACGCACACAATGGTTTGAAAGTATGATCTCCGTGCTGATCTACTGCAGATGAACCTGACTGCCTATCCATGTAAATGTGCCCTGCAAACTGATCCTGTACCCCGACTTGTCCCAGCCTGCATCCACAAGACGTGCCCTTCTCTCATATACCAGGGACATTGCAGCTCAAACAGCAGGGGCGGCACAGTGGCGCAGCGTTAGTGTTGCTGCCTCACAGCGCCAGAGACCCGGGTTCGATCCCAACTACGGGCGCTGTCTGTACGGAGTTTGCACGTTCTCCCTTGGGTTTTCTCCGAGATCTTCGGTTTCCTCCCACACTCCACAGACGTACAGGTTTCTCGTAGAATTGGTTTGGTGTAAGTGTAAATTGTCCCCAGTGGGTGTAGGATGGTGTTAGTGTGTGGGGGATCGCTGGTCGGCACGGACTCGGTGGGCCGAAGGGCCTGTTTCCACGCTGTGTCTCCAAACTAAATTAAACAGCAAATAAACGGCTGTCTAGTTTAGTTTGAAAGTTGAGTTTAGTTAGTTTAGTCGAGCTTAGTTAGTTTAAAAAAATTAAACTAACTAACATCTTTAATTAAGATGTCCATCGGGGAATGTTGCCGACTGGCCCTCTGCAGACTACTGAGGAGTACGTGCTGAGGGACGCACTGAAGCTCGGTGCAGCCAACACCAAGGCTCTGTCTGGGAGGACCACAGTCTGGGGTCCTTCAGCTGCTGGACATGGGGGGTAGAGTCCGGTGGGGATACCCCAAAACAAGGGAAGGGATATCACCCCAGGAGGCCGCATGAGTGGCAATGGCAATAGAAACACAGAAAATAGGTTGAGGAGTAGGCCGTTCGGCCCTTCGAGCCAGCACCGCCATTCAATGTCATCATCGTTGATCATCCAAACTCAGTACCCCGTTCCTGTTTTCTCCCCATATCCCTTGATTCCGTTAACCCTAAAAGCTAAATCCAACTCTCTCTTGAATATATCTTAAATATACTAGCATAGACTTAAATGCCATCAAGTCAGTGGGTATTTTTAAGGCAGAGATAGATAGATTCTTATGTTCAAGAAAGAACTGCAGATGCTGGTAAAATCGAAGGTAGACACAAAATGTTGGAGTAACTCAGCGGATGCGGCAGCAACTATGGAGAGAAGGAATTGCCGACATTTCGGGTCGAGACCCTTCGTCAGATTCTTGATTAGTACGGGTGCCGGGGGTTAGGGGGAGAAGTCAGAAGAAGGGAGAGACAGATCAGCCATGATTGAATGGCAGAGTAGTATTGATGGGCCGAATGGCCTAATTTTGCTCCTATCATTCACGACCTGCAACGCTAATGAATGCATGTGTAACCGCTGAGCATGTGGGATGCGCTTTTACACTGATCTTGTTTTGTATATATTTTTTATTATTTTAATAAAATTTACTTTTGCCGAATTATTGTGCACCTTTGATGGACAAGTACCAGCAGATGTCTTGAAATTATTTTTTTAAAAGACGGGTATTGATTTGCAAGGTTAAAATTTTACCTTAATTTCCAAAAATATTTACTCAATATTTTCTTGTGGAGTTTTTCAAGATTATTGCTTAACCTAACCTAAATAAGGCGCAGCGGTAGAGTTGCTGCCTCACAGCGCCAGAGTCCCAGTTTCGATCCTGACTACGGGCGCTGTCTGTACAGAGTTTGTACGTTCTAGCCTTGACCTGCGTGGGTTTCCTCCGGGTGCTCTGGTTTCCTCCCACACTCCAAAGACATACAGTTTTGTAGGTTATTCGGCTTCAGAAAATATTTTATAAATCAAATCAAATCAAAATCAAATCAAATACGTTTATTTGTCATTGCACATCAACTGTACAACGAAATTTCATGTGCATCCCCTTCAATGGCAAACAATAAAAGACACAGGATAAAAAGATTAAAAAAGAACAAAACACAATAACACAAACAACCATTTACTCTCACATTTACATTTACTACAAGGTCAATGCATAAAATAAGTAATAGATAATAATTTTTTTTTAAATGCACATTATATTGCACATTCTAGCAGACAAGTTTTATAATGCACCCCGAATTGTGTAGTGTTGCCCGTAGTGTTATCTGTTTGAGTTAAGTTCTCTAATGGCACGTGGGTAGAAACTGTTAGTAAAGGGCCTGTCCCACTAGCGCGCGATTAGACGCGACAAGCGCGACAAATTCGGACGCGGGGGTCGCGTGGGGGTCAGGCGATCCCGGTGCGAGTGAAGGGCCTGTCCCACTAGCGCGCGATTACACGCGCGACGTCCGAAGGAAGGACGTTATTTTTCATCACGTGACGATGCGCATGAGCATGCGCGTTGCACGACGTCGGGCAGTGACGTCATCACGCAACGCCACGCTGAAGACGCACAACGTCAAAACGTCATCACGTTAATCACGTTCTGCGCGACTGGATTTTGCCGCGCGTAATTTTTTAAGCAGTGTCGGTTTTTGGACACTACGCGCGATGTCGACACCAGCTACACACAACTCGACGAGACTCCGGCGATCGCAGTGGGACAGGGTCACGCGAGGCCGGGCGACTAAAGCGACCACGGTAGGTCGCGCTTGTCGCGTCTAATCGCGCGCTAGTGGGACAGGCCCTTTAGTCTGCAAGTGCGGGCCTTCAAAGACCCGTATCGCCTCCCAGAGGGCAGCAGAGTGAAAAGGTGGGTTACACAAAAAGCTGGAGAAACTCAGCGGGTGCAGCAGCATCTAAGGAGCGAAGGAGATAGGCGACGTTTCGTGTCGAGACCCTTCTTCAGAGTGAAAAGGTGGTTGGCAGGGTGGGATGAGTCCTGTGTGAGTCCTATGTCCGGCGTAAACATCGGGCCTTGTAAACGTCTTCCAGGGAGGGTAGTTGAGCGTTTGTGATGCTCTGTGCTGTTTTAATAACCCTCTGTAAATTGCCCCTAGTGTGTAGGATAATGTTAGTGTACGGGGTGATCACTGGTCAGCGCGATCCACGCTGTATCTCTGAACCAAACTCACTTTGCAATTTTTGAAAGACAGTGTGGGTTTGAGATGGAAAAATAGATCAGACACAGAAGCCCAATTGTTGAAATCCCAAGAGAAAATATCGAAAATTGGCACAGGCGCTGTAAACTTGTTCTGATCAATTAATGAGCATAGGCTTAAAGATATGTGGGTTGGGCTCCTTAAAACTGAAGCTTTATGAGAGTAATCACAATAGCTTTAATGAACAGAATAATCACCTTGACAACCGACCCACTGGGTACTGCATCACCACAAACGTCTCCCCACCAATGCAATACGAAGCATCAAGTTCTCACACTTGTGTTCACACTCACACTCACGTCCACACTGGTCTTCACACTCACACCTACATTCACGTTCACACTCGTGTTCACACTCACACTCTCACTCACACACACACTCGTGTTCACACTCACATACACACTCACATCCACACTGGTGTTCACACTCACACCTACACTCACGTTCACAGTCGTATTCACACTCACACTCACACTCACATCCACACTGGTGTGCACACTCACACCTACACTCACATCAACACTCGTGTTCACAGTCACACCTAAACTCATGTCCACACTGGTGTTCACACTCACACCTACACTCACATTCACATTCGTGTTCACACTCACACCTACACTCACATTCACACTCGTGTTCACACTCACACTCTCGCTCACACACGCACTCGTGTTCACACTCACACTCACACTCACATCCACACTGGTGTTCTCGTCACATACACACCCATGTTCACACTCACACCTACACTCATGCCCACACTGGTGTTCTCGCTCACACGCACACTCATGTTCACAGTCACACCCACACTCATGTCCACACTGGAGTTCACACTCACACTCACACACACACTCATGTTCACACTTACACATGCACACGCATCCACACTCATGTCACACTCAAACCCGTGTTCAGGTCACATCCACACTCACACACACACTCATGTTCACACTCACGTTCACACTCACACTCACGTCCACACTCGTGTTCACACTCACACTCACACTCACAATGGGTGGTGTCCTCACCACCAATGAGAGGTGTTGGGGGAGTCCAGAACCAGAGACCACAGTTTAAGAATAAGGGGTAAGCCATTTGGAATGGAGATGAGGAAACATTTTTTCACCCAGAGAGTTGTGAGTCTGTGGAATTCTTTGTCTCAGAGGGCGGTGGAGGCCGGTTCTCTGGATGCTTTCAAGAGAGAACTAGATAGGGCTCTTAAAGATAGCGGAGTCAGGGGATATGGGGAGAAGGCAGGAACGGGGAACTGATTGGGGATGGTCAGCCATGATCACATTGAATGGCGGTGCTGGCTCGAAGGGCCGAATGGCCTACTCCTGCACCTATTGTCTATTATCTATTGTCAGACTGAGAGGAGATGAGAGATATTTCATACAAAGTACAAAAATAACCGTGAATTAATGCAATGAGTCACTGCCATCCCCTGCTAGAATGTAGAGTGCGTGGAATACATTTTGTAAATAAAACCTTTAAAAGGGTAGTGGGTGGGATCATTACTGATTGAATGTATGCCGGATACAGTGAATGCATAGAGTCCTTTACCCAGTGATCAAGAACCAGAGGACATAGGTTTAAGGTTTAAGTACATTTACAAGCCAGGATCACATTGAATGGCGGTGCTGGCTCAAAGGGCCGAATGGCCTACTCCTGCACCTATTGTCTATGTTTCTAAGTTTATAAGCTGAGAGGAGCAAGATTTAATAGGGACAACTTTATCACGACGTTTAAGGGCAGGACTCTTTGTCAATCTGATTGAACTAGGAAGTAAGAAAGCTGGTGAAAAGAGGGGGAGGAAAGACAATAGACTGTAGGTACAGGAGGAGGCCATTCGGCCCTTCCAGCCAGCACCGCCCATTCAAAGTGATCATGGCTGATCATCCCCAATCAGTACCCCGTTCCTGCCTTCTCCCCATATCCCCTGACTCCACTATCTTTAAGAGCCCTATCTAGCTCTCTCTTGAAAGCATCCAGAGAACCGGCCTCCACCGCCCTCTGAGGCAGAGAATTCCACAGACTCACAACTCTCTGTGAGAAAAAGTGTTTCCTCGTCTCCGTTCTAAATGGCTTACCCCTTATTCTTAAACTGTGGCCCCTGTTTCTGGACTCCCCCCAACATCGGGAACATGTTTCCTGCCTCGGGAACATGTCAATTTCTTTGGACATGCTAGAGGAGTGGATATCTTTAGTCAGAGGGTGGTGAATCTGTGAGATTCTTTGCCACAGAAGGCTGAGGAGGCCGAGTCAGTGGGCATTTCTAAAAGACAAGAGGATGATACAGGTGAGGTGAGAGGGGAGACTGGTGGATGAGTAGATCAAGTGACAAAGGCTGGCGGTGAAAAGGAGGTCGGGGGGGGGGGGGCGATAAGGGAAGTGCGGTACTAATGACTGTACAAAGGAAGGGAAGTTGTTGATTAGAACGGGTGTCAAGGGTTACGGGGAGAAGGCAGGAAAATGGGATTAGGAGGCAGAGAGCAGCCATGATTGAATGTCAGAGTGGACTCGATGGGCCGAATGGTCTAAATCTACTCCTATAACTTGTGAATGGGGAATGGTGATGGGATTGTGAGATTTTCCTCAGGCAGTTTACGGTGGGGTATAAGATGTAATTCTCATCACTTATTATACACAGCCGTAAAACGCAACATCGCAGGCATGAATTTAATAGACAAGGATACGGCTTACGAGGTTATTAAATAAAAATATATAAACTAGTTAAAGAACGGATCCATTGATTCTGCTCCCAACAGCAGTTCCAGTAACTCGGTGGCTAAAGATCTCCTGACATTTACAAGGCAAAAGATATCTTGGCACATGAATCCAGGAACATGCAAAGGAATCAATAGCATCATTAGGTGTGGGAACTTATTTATTTCCATCCGCTAACAAAGAAAAAAACAGCACTAACCAAATGCAAATTATTCACAAATTCAAATTCATAAGTGATAGGAGCAGAATTAGGCCATTCGGCCCGTCAAGCCTACTCCGCCATTCAATCATGGCTGATCTATCTTTCCCTCTCAACCCAATTCTCCTGCCTTCTCCCCATTACCATAGACAACAGACAATAGGTGCAGGAGTAGGCCATTCGGCCCTACGAGTCAGCACCGCCATTCAACGTGATCATGGCTGATCATCCCCAATCAGTACCCTGTTCCTGCCTTTTCCCCATATCCCCTCACTTCGCTATCTTTAAGAGCCCTCTTGAAAGAATCCAGAGAACCGGCCTCCACCGCCCTCTGAGGCAGAGAATTCCACTGACACCCATTCTAATCAAGAATGTGACATTCTCCGCCTTAAAAATATCCATTGACTTGGCCTCCACAGCCGTCTGTGGCAATGAATTCCATGAGTTCACCGCCCTCTGACTGAAGAAATTGACCTAATTCCTCTGAGCTCATTACAATCCCTGTAGTTCTGAGGGGGTTAGCCAGCAGCAGCCAGATTGCCCATTTAACCTACACATGGAAATCATTCACACACACACTGTTTCATCCCCGTACCTTAACACCATCCGACCCACACTAGGGACAATTTACACATATACCAAGCCAATTAACCTACAAACCTGCACGTCTTTGGAGTGTGGGAGGAAACCGAAGATCTTGGAGAAAACCCACGCAGTCACGTGGAGAACGTACAAACTCCGTACAGACGGCACCCGCAGTCGGGATCGAACCCGGGTCTCTGGCGCTGCATGCGCTGTAAGGCAGCAACTCCCCTGCTGCACCGTCTTTGAGTTCCAGGAAAATACTTATTCCTAATTGCTACATTCAATGTTAGAAATGTCCAGGAGTTGGTGGAAATGGGAAAAGCATGTCTTTTCAAGGCTGCAGTTGGATCTGGAAGATGAAATCCAAAGGAAATTAATAATCCCGTTACTAGTAACATTTTCTGACACTCAGTTTTGCAGTTTCTTTGTGACTCTGGACCAGTGCCTTCCCCTCTGTTATCAGGTTTCTAAATAGTTCATCACAAGAGCCTGAGCCCTTCATTAGGGTGTTGGCAGTCACCTGGTCACACAGTATTCTTCCATTCTCCATACAAAATAGAACAGTACAGCACAGGAACAGGCCCTTCGGCCCACAATGTCCGTGATGACCAATAGACAATAGACAATAGACAATAGGTGCAGGAGTAGACCATTCGGCCCTTCGAGCCAGCACCGCCATTCAATGTGATCATGGCTGATCATCACCAATCAGTACCCCGTTCCTGCCTTCTCCCCATATCCCCTGACTCCGCTGTCTTCAAGAGCCCTCTCTAGCTCTCTCTTGAAAGTATCCAGAGAACCGGCCTCCACCGCCCTCTGAGGCAGAGAATTCCACAAACTCACACGTCTCTGTGAGAAAAAGTGTTTCCTCGTCTCCGTTCTAAATGGCTTACCCCTTATTCTTAAACTGTGGCCCCTGGTTCTGGACTCCCCCAACATCGGGAACATGTTCACACCCAGATATAATCTCGGAAGTTTCATCGTGTGCAGGAATTAGTGATCATTATATTATCCAAGCAAGATTGCGCTTAAAGCTTAAAGTCCCTTCAAAACCACCGAGAAAAATGTCCCTCTGGAAAAAAGTGAACAGCGAGGAATTTAAAGGCTGAGCTAAAAAACTGGCAAAAGATTTCTTCAACCTGCAACCAGATAAAAGATCCGTAGAAGACAACTGGGTGTGGCTGAAAAACTCTTTAAATAATATCGTCACAAATCATGTTCCTCAAAAACCAATCAAGGGCCGTATGCGTCCTCCTTGGTTTTCAGCAAAACTGAAACGTCTCTGCAATAAGAAAGAGAAGTTTTATATCCGTGCCAAAAAAGGGGGTACAAAATTGGACTGGGACAATTTTACTAGTGTGCGAAAGCGAGTCGATCGTGCAATTAGGAGTGCTCGTAGACAACATGTTTCTCTATTCTTGGGGGAGAACAACCCAAGGCTTTTTGGAGATATGGGAAATCTAGACAGACAACACTGGTGTCCAGATGCTAAAAGTGGACAACTGCCTGATCACTGAGGACCAGGCGAAAGCAGAAGCTCTTGCGAACCAATTCCAACACGTTTTCACCGGGGAAGATGTGGAGCCTTCATCATTTCCAGTCCTTCCGCCCAGCCCATATGCTGATATGCCTGCTATTAAAATTGAGGTTGAAGGTGTCAAGAAGTTATTGCTCAACATTAATACCACAAAAGCAATTGGACCAGATCAGATACAAAATCAAGCCCTCAAGATCGCAGCCGAAGAACTGGCTCCAGTTTTACAGTTCATTTTTCAACAATCGCTTGACTCGGGCGTTGTACCGCTGGATTGGAGGAAGGCCAACATCACTCCTCTCTTTAAGAAAGGTTCAACCACCAACCCAGCGAATTATCGTCCTGTTTCACTAACAAGTACTTGCTGTAAATTGCTGGAGCATATCATTGATAGTAATCTGATGCGGCACGTGAGCAAACATAATATTCTTGCCGACAACCAACATGCATTTAGGAGGCATAGATCATGCGAGTCTCAGCTTATCCTGACAACAAATGACCTGGCCAAGCACCTTGACAGTAACGTCATCATGGATTTAGTTGTACTGGACTTTTCTAAAGCATTTGATGTCATCCCACACCAGAGACTGCTTCGGAAGCTTGACTTCTACGGTATTCGTTCCAACACGAAACGATGGATTTCCAGTTTCCTGACAAAACGTCTTCAGCGCATGTGTGTGAACGGAAAGAGCTCCAATTGGCACCCAGTGTTGAGTGGTACACCCCAGGGCACAGTACTAGGCCCACACCTATTTTTGCTTTACATCAATGACATCCATGAAAAAGTCGCAAGTACGACCAGACTATTCGCTGATGATTGTTTGCTGTACCGTCCAATTAAGTCAGCTGATGATGAAGATGCTCTCCAAAAGGATCTCGATACTATGGTCGAGTGGTCACAACAATGGGGCATGCAGGTCAACCCTTCCAAATGTGAAACCATGCGTGTCACCAGAAAGAGGAATCCAGGCGTCACATCTTACAACATACTTGGTGTCACCCTTGAAGAATCCAAACAAACCAAGTATCTTGGCATCAAATTGCAGAATGATCTACGATGGAATGGTCAGACTCATCATGTAACAGCGAAAGCAACAGGTGTCCTAAACTTCCTGAGGCGCAACTTCCATCATTGTTCAGCTTCTGTCAAGGAGAAGCTGTATTTCACCCTCGTTAGACCTCATCTGGACTACGCAGTCGCAGCTTGGGACCCATACACAGATAAAAACATTTCATCCATCGAACGTGTCCAAAGACAGGCCGCTCGATTTGTTACTAACACCTACGAGAGAGAAGCGAGTGTCACGAAACTTCTGAATTCTCTGGGCGGGGTGGAACCCTCTCCAAGACAGACGTGAAGCTCACCGCTTGACCTGTTTTTACAAAATGTTAAATGGTCAGCTAGACATAGATCACAAGACCTACACCAACCCCAAACCAATTAGGAGCAGACGAGGGCGTTCGATCCAATTTGTGGTCCCAGCCTCAAAGACAGATGTGTACAGCAATTCGTTCTTTCCACGCACTATTAAAGCATGGAATAATTTCCACCAAGCCACGGTTGCCCAGCCAGACGCAACTACATTTAAAGTGGCACTTTCTTCCCAATAACCCTCTCTGGCTAAACCCCTCCCTTCACCACCTCCAGTTTAAATTCCAGTTGGAATATTTTGGAGGACCAAGTAACCAAGAAGAACATGGTTCCTGCCTCTAGCGTGTCCAAGCCCTTAACAATCTTGACCACAATGCCAAGTACAAACTGATCTCCTCTGCCATCCATATCCCTCCATTCCCTGCATCTCCACGTGCCTACCAATTGCTTCTTGCACGCCGTATACGCCGTGTCGTATCCGCCTCCACCACTCCCCCTGGCATCGCGTTCCAGGCACCCACCGGCCTCTGTGTAAAAAACCTCCCCCCCCAAATCTCCATTAAATCTCCCCCCCCCCTCACCATACAGATCCACCCTCTAATCTTGGACATTTCCACTCGGGGGAAAAGGTTTCTGACTGTCTCCTCCACCAGAATCGGAAGAAGATTTAACAAAAAATAGCGGTGGAGCTGCTGCCTCACAGCGCCAGAGACCCGGGTTTCATCCAGATTAAGGGTGCGTTTGTACGGAGTTTGTACGTTCACCCCGTGACCACGAGGGTTTTCTCCGGGTGCTCCGGTTTCCTCCAAATCCCAAAGGCTTGAAGGTTTTGTAGGTCAATTGGCCTCTGTAAATTGCCCCTAGGGTGTGAGATAGAGCTAGCGTACGGGCTGGGTCGGAACAGACTCGGTGGGCCGAAGGGCCCGTTTCTATGGTGTATCTCTAAACTGTCAGAGTTTACGGGGAGAATGGGGTCAGGAGGGAGAGATAGATAAGCCATGATTGAATGGCGGAATGGGCCGAATGGCGTAATTCTGCCCCTATTCCTTACGGCCTTAACTAAACTCGGACCAGCTATTCACACCATGTTGCTTTAATTCTTTTTTTTTTTTTTTTTTAATTTCAAAATAGACTTTATTCAAGTAATAAATATTTACAATACATCAACCGTGCGAAAAATCCATCCGACATTTTCGGAGGCTATACAAATTGTTCCATGCAGTCTATATACATTTTACAAATTTCGCGAATCGATCCCCCACCCGTGCCACTCATGTGGCTCCCCGGCGTGGGATACCTTCCCTTATTTTGAGGGGCGTCTCCACCATACTGTGCCCCCCATGTCCAGCAGCGGAAGGACCCTAGACTGTGGCCCTCCCCCACCGAGCCTTGGCGTTGGCTGCACCGAGCTTCAGTGCGTCCCTCAGCACGTACTCCTGCAGTCTGCAGCGGGCCAGTCGGCAACATTCCCCGACGGACATCTCGCTCTGCTGGGTGGTGAACAACGCTCGGGCAGACCAGAGAGCGTCTTTAACCGAGTTGATAGCCCTCCAGCAGCACTTGATGTCAGTCTCTGAATGTGTCCCTGGGAACAGTCCGTAAATCTCAGAGTCCTCTGTGACGGAGCTGTTTGGAATAAAGCGTACCAGGGACCCTTGCATTTTTCTCCAGACTCTTTGGGCAAATCCACACTCTGCAAAGAGGTGGGCAACTGTCTCCTCTCCATAGCAGCCGTCCCGAGGGCAGCGTGCGCTGGTAGTGAGGTTCCGACGGTGCAGGAAGGATCTGACTGGGAGGGCTCCCCTCACCGCCAGCCAAGCCAGGTCTTGGTGCTTGTTGGTGAGTTCTGGCGATGAAGCATTTTTCCAGACAAGCTGGGCAGTCTGCTCAGGAAACCACGCCACCGGGTCCATTCATGTTGCTTTAATTCTGTGCCTGAATGGATTACGTACTGCGTGACCCAGTCGCAGTCAGGAGCCACATGCCAGTGGGAAGCAGAATCCAGTGAGTAAGACTGAGTCACGGTTCAATCACTCTCAACATACCACCTCGTTAGTAAACACGATGATAAGGGATCGTTACTGCCACACAAAGTCAACTGGGTGAGAATAATTGATATTTGTTTATTCCCGTCAACTGTAGCAAGGTACGATACAAAGCTTTTGTTTGCCTGCTATCCAGTCAAAGAAAGGACTGTACATGATCACACTCAAGCTGTCCACAGTTCACAGATGAAGGATAAAGGGAACAACACTTGGTGCAAAGACATACATCGGAGTCCGATTAATGAAAATCCACTGGTCTCCAATGAGGTAGATGGGAGGTCAGGACCGCACTCGAGCTGGTGAGAGGACGGCTCAGCTGCCTCGCCGTGACCCGCCGGAGAAGAGCTCCGACCGGCGGCCTGCGGGCCTGTAACATCGTGACGCCGCGGTCTCCGGTGGGAAAGTGGCCGATTCGGGCACTCCAGTGTGTTCGACCATCTCAACGTCGGAGTTCGGATCATCCGACGAGAGGGCCTGTACACCCGGCCGTCCGTAACGGCGACTACGGAGGGTCTATGGCCCCGACCACGGGTGGACAAAGGAGGACTGGCTGGACCTTGTTGTCTTTCACCGGAAGTGGCGGCGCTGCCTGGCAGCTGTGGCTCACCTGCAGTTCGTCTGTTTTTAATTTTATTTTTGTCTTCGTGTCTGTTTTAGTGATCATTTTGGTTTATTAGGCTGTGTGTGTGTGGGGGTGGGGGGGGGGGTGGGAGAAATGGGGTTTTAGTCTCTCCCTTCGGGGGGATGCGACTTTTCTTGTTGTGTCCCCCGTCACCGTCTCCGTCTGTGCTGAGGCCCTAATGGCGGAGCTGGCGGCCTCCAGCTTCCAGCGGCGGCGGCACGGCTTCGGAGCTTCAGTGGCGACCTGGCATTTGGAGCTGCGGTGCTCCAGCGGCGACCTGGCTTCGGGGCTCCAGCGGCGGGCCCTGTGGCGGTGTTCCGGCGTCCAGCAGTGGCGGCGGCCCGGATTCGGAGGCTCGGCCGCGGGCCTGGTGGACGGCAGCATCGGAGGCCTGGATCTCCTCAGCGCAGAGGGAGAATAAGGAGGGAAGAAGACAGAGACTCTAAGACTTTTGCCTTCCACCACAGTGGGGAGGCGTTTGGTGAACTCACTGTGGTGGATGTCAAATTTGTGTTTATTGTGTGTTTTTGTTACTTTTAATATACGTACGACTGCAGGCTCGAAAATTCGTTCAGACCGAAAGGTCGGAACGACAATAAAGGTAATCTGAATCTGAATCAGAACAGCGAAGAATGCCGTGGTGGAGTTTGTGTTAAATTCTATCGTGTACTGTGTGTTCTTTTTAAGTGTATCGCTGCTGACAAATTCATTTCACTGCACCTTCGGGTGCCTGTGACGAATAAAATTGACTTTGACTTTGCCTGATAGCAGTTGGGAAGAAACTCTCCTGGAATCTGGAGGTGTGCTTTTACTATCTACCTCCTGCCTAATCGTAGAGGTAGTTATATAAATAAATCAGATCCCCCTGCACACAACTACGATCAAACCATGCCCAAGTACCGCAGGTAGAAATCAAAATACCAGGGTGCAGAATGTAGCTATGCTGCATTGTAACGTTACAGTTTCAGAGAAAAAGTCCAATGTCCACAATGAGGTAGGTCGGATGACCAAGACTTATTTATGGAATAGTTTATGGAAGAACTATTTAGAAACCTGATAACAGAGGGGAAGGCACTGGTCCAGAGTCACAAAGAAACTGCAAAACTGAGTGTCAGAAAATGTTACTAGTAACGGGATTATTAATTTCCTTAGTTTCATTTGGATTTCATCTTCCAGATCCAACTGCAGCCTTGAAAAGACATGCATTTCCTATTTCCACCAACCCCTGGACATTTCTTACATTGAATGTAGCAATTAGGAATAAGTATTTTCCTGGAACTCAAAGACGGTGCAGCAGGGGAGTCGCTGCCTTACAGCGCATGCAGCGCCAGAGACCCGGGTTCGATCCCGACTACGGATGCTGTCTGTACGGAGTTTGTACGTTCTCCACGTGACTGTGTGGGTTTTCACCGAGATCTTCGGTTTCCTCCCACACTCCAAAGACGTGCAGGTTTGTAGGTTAATTGGCTTGGTGTATGTGTAAATTGTCCCTAGTGTGTGTCGGATGGTGTTAAGGTACGGGGATGAAACAGTGTGTGTGTGAATGATTTCCATGTGTAGGTTAAATGGGCAATCTGGCTGCTGCTGGCTAACCCCCTCAGAACTACAGGGATTGTAATGAGCTCAGAGGAATGAAGTCAATTTCTTCAGTCAGAGGGTGGTGAACTTATGGAATTCATTGCCACAGACGGCTGTGGAGTCCAAGTCAATGGATATTTTTAAGGCGGAGAATGTCATATTCTTGATTAGAATGGGTGTCTGTGGAATTCTCTGCCTCGGAGGGCGGTGGAGGCCGGTTCTCTGGATTCTTTCAAGAGGGCTCTTAAAGATAGCGAAGTGAGGGGATATGGGGAGAAGATTGGGTTCTGATTGTGGATGATCAGCCATGATCACATTGAAACATAGAAAATAGGTGCAGGAGTAGGCCATTCGGCCCTTCGAGCCTGCACCGCCATTTAATGTGATCATGGCTGATCATCCAACTCAGTATCCCGTACCTGCCTTCTCTCCATACCCCCTGATCTCTTTAGCCACAAGTGCCACATCTAACGCCCTCTTAAATATAGCCAATGAACTGGCCTCAACTACCTTCTGTGGCAGAGAATTCCAGAGACTCACCACCCTCTGTGTAAAGAATGTTTTCCTCATTTCGGTCCTAAAGGAATTCCCCCTTATCCTTAGACTGTGACCCCTTGTTCTGGACTCCCCCAACATCGGGAACAATCTTCCAGCATCTAGCTTGTCCAACCCCTTAAGAATTTTGTAAGTTTCTATAAGATCCCCCCTCAATCTTCTAAATTCCAGCGAGTACAAGCCGAGTCTATCCAATCTTTCCTCATATGAAAGTCCTGACATCCCAGGAATCAGTCTGGTGAATCTTCTCTGTACCCACTCTATGGCAAGGATGTCTTTCCTCAGATTTGGAGACCAAAACTGTACACAATACTCCAGGTGTGGCCTCACCAAAACCCTGTACAACTGCAGTAGAACCTCCTTGCTCCTATACTCAAATCCTTTCGCTATGAATGCTAGCATACCATTTGCTTTCTTCACTGCGTGCTGCACCTGCATGCCTACTTTCAATGACTGGTGTACCATGACACCCAGGTCTCGTTGCATCTCCCCCTTTCCTAATCTGCCACCATTCAGATAATAGTCTACCCTCATGTTTTTGCCACCAAAGTGGATAACCTCACATTTATCCACATTATACTGCATCTGCCATGCATCTGCCCATTCACTCAGCCTATCCAAATCACCCTGCAGCCTCCAAGCATCCTCCTCACACCTAACTATACCCCCCAGCTTGGTGTCATCTGCAAATTTGGAGATGTTGCATTGAATTCCCTCGTCCAAATCATTAATATATATTGTAAATAGCTGGGGTCCCAGCACTGAGCCTTGCGGCACCCCACTAGTCACTGCCTGCCATTCTGAAAAGGACCCGTTTACTCCTACCCTTTGCCTCCTGTCTGCTAGCCAGTTCTCTATCCACATCAATACTGAACCCCCAATACCATGTGCTTTAAGTTTGTATGCTAATCTCTTATGCGGGACCTTGTCGAAAGCCTTCTGAAAGTCTAGATATAACACATCCACTGGTTCTCCCTTATCCACTCTACTCGTTACATCCTCGAAAAATTCTATCAGATTTGTCAGACATGATTTACCTTTCGTAAATCCATGCTGACTTTGTCCAATGATTTCACCACTTTCCAAATGCGCTGCTATCCCATCTTTAATAACTGACTCTAGCAGTTTCCCCACTACCGATGTTAGACTAACTGGTCTGTAATTCCCCGCTTTCTCTCTCCCTCCTTTTTTAAAAAGTGGGGTTACATTAGCTACCCTCCAATCCTCAGGAACTACTCCAGAATCTAAGGAATTTTGAAAAATTATCACTAATGCATCCACTATTTCTGTGGCTACCTCCTTGAGTACTCTGGGATGCAGACTATCTGGCCCTGGGGATTTATCGGCCTTCAATCCGTTCAATTTACCCAACACCACTTCCCGGCTAACCTGGATTTCACTCAGTTCCTCCATCTTATTTGACCCCCGTTCCACTGCTATTTCCGGCAGATTATTTATGTCTTCCTTAGTGAAGACAGAACCAAAGTAGTTATTCAATTGGTCTGCCATGTCCTTGTTCCCCATGATCAATTCACCCGTTTCTGACTGCAAGGGACCAACATTTGTTTTAACTAGTCTCTTTCTCTTCACATATCTATAAAAACTTTTGCAGTCAGTTTTTATGTTCCCTGCCAGTTTCCTTTCATAATCTATTTTCCCTTTCCTAATTAAGCCCTTTGTCCTCCTCTGCTGGATTCTGAATTTCTCCCAGTCCTCCGGTAGGCTGCTTTTTCTGGCAAATTTGTATGCCTCATCTTTTGTTTTTATACTATCCCTGATTTCCCTGGTTATCCATGGATGCACCACCTTCCCAGATTTATTCTTTTGCCAAACTGGTATGAACAACTTTTGTACTTCATCCATGCAGTCTTTAAATACCTTCCATTGCACATCCACTGTCAACCCTTTAAGAATCACCTGCCAGTCTATCTTGGCCAATTCACATCTCATACCTTCAAAGTTACCTTTGTTCAAGTTCAGAACCCTTGTTTCTGACTTAATTTTGTCACTCTCCATCCTAATGAAGAACTCAACCATATTATGGTCACTCTTGCCCAAGGGGCCACGCACAACAAGACTGCTAACCAACCCTTCCTCATTACTCAATACCCAGTCTAGAATAGCCTGCCCTCTCGTTGGTTCCTCCACATGTTGGTTGAGAAAACTATCCCGCATACATTCCAGGAAATCCTCTTCCTCAGCACCCCTGCCAATTTGATTCACCCAATCTACATGCAGATTGAAGTCACCCATTATAACTGTGTTACCCTTGTTGCACGCATTTCTAATTTCCTGTTTGATGCCATCCCCAACTCCACTACTACTGTTAGGTGGCCTGTACACAGCTCCCACTAGCATTTTCTGCCCCTTAGAGTTTCGCAGCTCTACCCATATCGATTCCACATCCTCCACGCTAATGTCCTTCCTTTCTATTGCATTAATCTCCTCTCTCACCAGCAACGCTACCCCACCTCCTTTTCCTTTTCGTCTATCCCTCCTGAATATTGAATATCCCTGGATGTTCAGCTCCCAGCCTTGGTCATCCTGGAGCCATGTCTCCGTGATCCCAACTATAGCATAGTCATTAATCGCTATCTGCACCTTCAACTCATCCACCTTATTACGAATACTCCTCGCATTGAGACACAAAGCCTTCAGGCTTGTTTTTACAACACTCTTACTCCTTATACAATTATGTTGACAAGTGGCCCCTTTTACATCGATCCCTATTACACTTGGCCATACTCTCCTATCCCTTTGTGAGCTTTCTTCCCCGTTAATTCTGGGGTCATTAACCATCCCTTTACTCTCTTTCCCTTTAACTCCGTTCTCGATTATCCCATTTGACACCCCACCCCCCTTATTCAGTTTAAAACCATCCGTGTAGCAGTGGCAAACCTGCCAGCCAGAATGCTGGTTCCCCACCTGTTAAGATGCAATCCGTCCCTTTTGTACAGTTCCCCCTTACTCCAAAACAGATCCCAGTGATCTAAGAATCTAAATCCCTGCCCCCTGCACCAGTTCCTCAGCCACACATTCAGGTCCCGTATCTCCCTGTTCCTGCTCTCGCCAGCACGAGGAACTGGAAGCAAACCGGAGATAACAACCCTGGAAGTCCTGCTTTTCAGCATTTTTCCAAGCTCTCTGAAGTCCCGCTGCAAAATATTCATCCCCTTCTTTCCAACATCATTTGTGCCAACATGCACGACCAATTCCGGCTGTTCACCTTCGCCCTTGAGGATTGTCTGCAATCTGTCCGTGACATCCTGGATCCTGGCACCAGGAAGGCAGCACACCATCCTGGAATCCCGTCTGTTGCCGCAAAAACCCCTGTCCATACCTCTCACAATGGAGTCTCCAACTACAATGGCGTTGCCCGACTTTGGCCTCTTTGGTTTTGGCTCATCAGCCCTTTTTGTTTTGCAAGCCAGTCCGCCACTCAGTGAGATACCGTCTTCTGTCCCGGCAGCTTCCATGTGGGTGAACCTGTTCACAAGAGGTACAACACCCGGGGACCTTTGCATTCCATGTTTTCCTCCCTTTCTCACCGTCACCCACCTTCTCTCTTCTAGTGCCTTGGGTGTAACAATCTTACTGAAGGACTTGTCGAGGAACGACTCAGTTTCTCGGATGAACCTGAGGTCATCCACTTGTTTCTCCAGTTCCCCCAACACGGTCCTTCAGGAGCTGTACCTGGATGCACTTCTCACATTTGTAGCAGCCAGAGGCACCAGCAGTGTCCTTGACCTCCCACATACTGCAAGCATCACACTGCATCAGCTTGCTTGACATCTCCTTCTTTTGCCTCGGTCTCTCCCTATCCAGTGTTTTGCGCAGCCTCCTCTCCGAAGACTCTCGAGCCAAAGACTCACACTTTACTCGCAGGGCCGCTCACTCACTGCCGCTCCCCAAGAGCAGCCTTGCTTATATTGACTGTTCAATTGCCTAATTTACAAACCAAATTCCTCAGTTTTCAACTGCTTTCCCCCTCTGACTCACTGAGAACTCTCCTCCCACTTGGGCTAGAGCCAATCAGTGCTTTCTCCTGCTTCTTGAATGGCGGTGCTGACTCGAAGGGCCGAATGGCCTACTCCTGCACCTATTGTCTGTTGTCTATTGTTATGGGGAGAAGGCAGGAGAATTGGGTTGAGAGGGAAAGATAGATCAGCCATGATTGAATGGCGGAGTAGACTTGATGGGCCGAATGGCCTAATTCTGCTCCTATCACTTATGAACTTGAATTTGTGAATAATTTGCATTTGGTTAGTGCTGGTTTTTTCTTTGTTAGCGGATGGAAATAAATAAGTTCTCACACCTAAGGTACGGGGATCGTTGGTCGGCGCGGACTTAGTTTCCACGCTGCATCTCTAAAACTAAACGACATTAATTTGGATGGGCCTGAAGTATGTGTAAATGTTGTCGCTGCCGCATTAGTTGTGGCTTTTCTAGGCTTCACTGCTGGTCAATGGGAGCCAAGTATTATTTAAAGATGGGGAGACCATTATTTGGGGTAAATGTGAAAAATGACTTCCCAAGGGGATTTAATCAATTCATCCTTAACACAAGCTGCGGAAATATAAAGGCACAGAGGGACTTGATCCACCAGTCCAAGGTTGCCTGAAGATGGTGTACAGAAAACCAGCCTTTATAAGTTCATTAGTCATAGGAGCAGAGTTAGGCTATTCGGCCCATCGAGTCCTGATATAGTAGTGGCCTGAGGATCTGGGGTGACGGAGGAACTGAAGGAAATCCACGTTAGGCAGGAAATGGTGTTGGGTAGACCGATGGGACTGAAGGCTGATAAATCCCCAGGGCCCGATGGTCTGCATCCCAGGGTATTTGAGAAAGTGGTTCTAGAAATCGTGGATGCATTGGTGATAATTTTCCAATGTTCTATAGACTCAGGATCAGTTCCTGTGGATTGGAGGGTAGCTAATGCTATCCCACTTTTTAAGAAAGGCGGGAGAGAGAAAACAGGGAATTATAGACCAGTTAGCCTGACATCGGTGGTGGGGAAGATGCTGGAGTCAATTATAAAAGATGAAATAGCCGCACATTTGGATAGCAGTAACAGGATCGGTCCGAGTCAGCATGGATTTACGAAGGGGAAATCATGCTTGACTAATCTTCTGGAATTTTTTGAGGATGTAACAAGGAAAATGGACAAGAGAGAGTCAGTGGATATAGTGTACCTGGACTTCCACAAAGCATTTGATAAGGTCCCACATAGGCGATTAGTGGGCAAAATTAAGGCACATGGTATTGGGGGTAGAGTGCTGACATGGATAGAGAAGTGGTTGGCAGACAGGAAACAAAGAGTAGGGATTAACGGGTCCCTTTCAGAATGGCAGGCAGTGACTAGTGGGGTACCGCAAGGCTCGGTGCTGGGACCCCAGCTATTTACAATATACATCAATGATTTGGATGAAGGGATTCAAAGTAACATTAGCAAATTTGCAGATGACATAAAGCTGGGTGGCAGTGTGAACTGTGAGGAGGATGCTATGAGAATGCAGGGTGACTTGGACAGGTTGGGGGAGTGGGCATGGCAGGTGAAGTTTAATGTGGATAAATGTGAGGTTATTATGTGAGGCAGGTTACTATCTAAATGGCGTCAAGTTGGGAAAAGGGGAAGTACAACAGGATCTGGGGGTCCTTGTTCATCAGTCTATGAAAGTAAGCATGTAGGTACAGCAGGCAGTGAAGAAAGCGAATGGCATCTTGTCCTTTATAACAAGAGGCGTCGAATATAGGAGCAAAGAGGCCCTTCTGCAGTTGCACATGGTCCTAGTGAGACCACACCTGGAGTATTGTGTGCAGTTTTGGTCCCCTAATTTGTGGAAGGACATTCTTGCTATTGAGGGAGTGCAGCGTAGGTTTACAAGGTTAATTCCCGGGATGGCGGGACTGTCATATGCTGAGAGAATGGAGCGGCTGGGCTTGTAAACTCTGGAGTTTAGAAGGATGAGAGGGGATCTTATTGAAACATATAAGATCATTAAGGTTTTGGACACGCTGGATGAAGGAAACATGTTCCCGATGTTGGGGGAGTCCAGAACCAGGGGCCACAGTTTAAGAATAAGGGGCAAGCCATTTAGAACGGAGACGAGGAAACACTTTTTCTCACAGAGAGCTGTGAGTCTGTGGAATTCTCTGCCTCGGTGGAGGCCGGTTCTCTGGATACTTTCAAAAGAGAGCTAGATAGGGTTCTTAAAGATAGCGGTGTCAGGGAATATGGGGAGAAGGCAGGAACGGGGTACTGATTGTGGATGATCAGCCATGGTCACATTGAATGGAGGCGCTGGCTCAAAGGGCCGAATGGCCTACTCCTGCACCTATTGTCTATTGTCTATTGAGCCTACTCCGCCATTCAATCATAGCTGAGCTATCTTTACCCTAGCAACCCAATCTCCTGCCTTCTCCCTGACACCTGTACTAATCAGGAATGCCCATTGGCCTCCACAGCTAACTGTGGCAATGAATTCTACAGTGTCACCAGTCTGGGGACAGGTCCGGGCCTGGAACGTCACCTATCCGTGTTCTCCACAGATGCTGCCTGACCCGCTGAGTTACTCCAGCACTCTGTGAAACGTCACCTATCCGTGTTCTCCACAGATGCTGCCTGACCCGCTGAGTTGGCAATACATGGTTCCAATGTCCATTGTATGGTGTCATAGTGCCATCTTGTGGTTACTCAGGAAGTGACACCTCTCTTGCTGCTGTAGTTTAGTTCAGAGATACAGCGTGGAAACCAGCCCTTCGGCCCATCAAGTCCCCGCTGACCAGCACACCAACACTATCCTGGGGGCAATTTACAATTTTCCCCTAGCCGATTAACCTACAAACCTGTACGTCTTTGGAGTGTGGGAGGAAACCGAAGATCTTGGAGAAAACCAAGTCTTTCTATTTAATGTAATTAACATATTAGCAAAAATCACACACATATATATATATAATAAATAATGAATTAGTAATGACCAGCTTAATAATGGATACAGTGGTACACACAGTACTGTGAACTCAACTAATGGGCATTATTTCGTGAGACAAACAAGAGGGTCTAGAATCATCCCACAGCCTCACGTCTGGGCTCCAAGGGTAGGTCTATAGTTTAGAGATGCAGTGCGGACACAGGCCCTTCGACCCACCGTGTCCGCGCCGACCTGCGACCCCCGCACCCTAACACTATCCTGCACACACACTGGGGGCAATTTACCGAAGCCAATTGACCTACAAACCTGCACGTCTTTGGAGTGTGGGAGGAAACCGGAGCACCCGGAGAAAACCCACGCAGAACGCGCAGACTCCATCCAACAGCACCCGTAGTCAGGATCGAACCTGGGTCGCTGTAAGGCAGCAACTCTACCGTGACGCCCCTGTAGGATTGGGTTACCTGTTTGGGGCCTGTCCCACTTGGGCGTCATTTGCGAGTCAATTACTCGACATCCTAAAAATTGGTTGGCACGTCGTGTCGCGTGCGTGACGCGTGCGTGAGGCGTGGTGGCATATACGGTGACGCGGGGTAACGCGCGGTGCTTCCCTATCAACCCCAGGATTTTCGAATGTTCAAAATCCTCGCGCACCACCTGCGCACGCTGACGTACTGACGGCGTACGTGTAGCGCGGGGTCATTCATGGCTACGCACGCTGACACACGAACATTGCCTACGCTCATTTATAACGCGTCACCATGCGGTCAATGTCCGTAACCATGCGCCGTCGGCATTTGTTTCTTTTAAAATCTTTTTATTGTTTTTTTCTCCAAAGAAAACAAAAATAAAACATTAAAAGAAAAACAGAGCAAAAAAAAATAGTGATAAACATAACAATGATATTGATACATACGGATACATTAATAACAGGTATAACCTGATATGAGACCAATGTCAAAATACACATTGAGTCTAGACCCACAGTGTAACCCACGGGTAAAACCCACAGTGACAACAGTTAAAGTTTGGTCAGAGGAGGCTGACTCAACACTTCAGCAGCGTTTTGGAAACACTGACTGGAATGTTTTTGCAGCCCAGGCCACCTTCGAATCCCACATGGACATAGACACTGGCTTCTGAATGGTCCTTCCATAAACCAGGGTGCTGTCCGATTCACCTCTACCCCATTGCGGACATTGGACTTTGTCTCTGGAACTGATGCGCGACAATGCTGAGAACTATATCCTGCACTCTGTATCTTCCCCTTTGCTCCACCTGATGTATTTGAGTTTGAACTGATTCTATTTATGTCTGTGGGAAGGAACTGTGGTTTAAACGGAAGATAGGCAGAAAATGCCGGAGTAACTCTGCGGGAAAAACAGCATCGCTGGAGAGAAGAAATGGGTGACGTTCCTGAAGAAGGGTCTCGACCCGAAACGTCACCCATTCCTTCTATCCAGAGATGATGCCTGTCCCGCAGAGTTACTCTGGCATTTTGTGTCGATCTTCAATTTATGTATGTTTTATCTGATCTGTTTGGCTAGCATGCAAAAAGAAAACTATTCACTAGAGAATATAGAGAGGTGACGTTTCGGGTCGAGACCTTTCTTCCCTTCTTACCCGATCCGAAACGTCACCTCTCCATGTTCTCCACAGATGCTGCCTGACCCGCTGAGTTACTCCAGCACTCTGTGAAACGTCACCTATCCATGTTTTCCACAGATGCTGCCTGACCCGCTGAGTTACTCCAGCACTCTGTGAAACGTCACCTATCCATGTTCTCCACAGATGCTGCCTGACCCGCTGAGTTACTCCAGCACTCTGTGAAACGTCACCTCTCCATGTTCTCCACAGATGCTGCCTGACCCGCTGAGTTACTCCAGCACTCTGTGAAACGTCACCTATCCATGTTCTCCACAGATGCTCCCTGACCCGCTGAGTTACTCCAGCACTCTGTGAAACGTCACCTATCCATGTTCTCCACAGATGCTGCCTGACCCGCTGAGTTACTCCAGCACTCTGTGAAACGTCACCTATCCATGTTCTCCACAGATGCTGCCTGACCCGCTGAGTTACTCCAGCACTCTGTGAAACGTCACCTATCCATGTTCTCCACAGATGCTGCCTGACCCGCTGAGTTACTCCAGCACTCTGTGAAACGTCACCTATCCATGTTCTCCACAGATGCTGCCTGACCCGCTGAGTTACTCCAGCACTCTGTGAAACGTCACCTATCCATGTTCTCCACAGATGCTGCCTGGCCCGCTGAGTTACTCCAGCACTCTGTGAAACGTCACCTATCCATGTTCTCCACAGATGCTGCCTGACCCGCTGAGTTACTCCAGCACTCTGTGAAACGTCACCTATCCATGTTCTCCACAGATGCTGCCTGACCCGCTGAGTTACTCCAGCACTCTGTGAAACGTCACCTCTCCACGTTCTCCACAGATGCTGCCTGACCCGCTGAGTTACTCCAGCACTCTGTGAAACGTCACCTATCCATGTTCTCCACAGATGCTGCCTGACCCGCTGAGTTACTCCAGCACTCTGTGTTTCTCCTTGGTAAACCAGCATCTGCAGTTCCTACTAAGCCTATGTTTGGTGAAGAGCTTTTCGCTGCCTCCTTGGTACATGTGACAACAATAAACCAAAAACGATACACATATATTAATAATATCCATAGTTATATTTTGAAATATTTTCTTACTTTCATGGATATATTTTTACACATTTTTTTCAAAAATCCACCTGAGGTGACAGATCGGTTTGGAGAAACCGTTGGTGATCAGACGAGGGATATGGGGATTAGGATATGTTTATTTTTGAGTTCTCGTATCAATATCTAACGTTCCCGGTTGTATGGGAAGCTGCAGTGAAGATGGTTTGGTGTCGGGATCAGAGGGCCTGTTTCAGCCCCGACGTGGCTCCAAGATGGTGCCCGATCCTGGTGACTATTTGCGCGCTAGCCACAGCATAGCACGCAATCTACAAACTCATCTTACAGTCGGCGTGGTGGCGCAGCGGTAGAGCTGCCACGTTCCAGCACCGGACACCCGGGTTTGCTCCCAACTACTGGTCAAAGGTCAAGAGAGTTTTATTGTCACGAGTCCCAGATAGGACAATGAAATTCTTACTTGTGTGCGGAGTTTGCACGTTCTCCCCGTGACCTGCGTGGGTTTTCTACGGGTGCTCCGGTTTCCTCCCACACTCCAAAGACGGGCAGGTTCGTTCGGCTTCGGTAAAAATTGTAAGTTGTCCCTAGTGTGCGTAGGGCTGTGCTGGTGTGCGGGGATCGCTGGTGGGCGCGGACGCGGTGGGCCGAAAGGGCCTGTTTCCGCGCTGTATCTCTAAAACTAAAACTAAAACCACTCTTAAATCTCTACTCCGACAGCACGATTACGTACTGTAACTGTGACACTCTTGGACTATCCTTGCTTGGACGCTGCCGGTGACGGGAGGGCTCGAGGCCCCCGACTGCGGGAGAGCTAAGGGAAGATCTTTTGTTTCACCTTCCATCACAGTGGGGAATGTGGAGGAGTCACTGTGGTGGATGTTTATGTTAAAATGTGTTTTGTGTGTTCCGATGCCTTTTATTTGATGACTGACTTGGCAAATGGAATTCCTCGTATGTTGCAGAACATACTTGACCAATAAAGTATTATTGTGATTGTGATAGTGCTGGCTTTACCTTTGACTAAACATTGTCCCCTTACCATGTATCTTGTACACTGTGAATGACTGGATTGTAATCGTGTATTGTCTTTCCACTGACTGGATAGCGCTCAACGAAAGCTTTTCACTGTACCTCGGTACACATGACAATAAACTAAACAGAATAGAAGAACAGCCTTTACTGCCCAACATAGTTCTTTTATCTCCCTGCTTTTCTTTCTTTGAATTAGAATGACAATGAACAATTAATGTTTGGACAGCTGACTGCAGTAGCTAGGTCCGCCATTGACCATTTGCACCGACTTGCACCGACCCTTGGCATATATGGTCCTTACAGCCAGCAGAGGGCCAGGGCTTTGGTTCCATCAATCTGGTCTAATGGGCCATCAAGTTCAGGGCCTGTCCCACTTGGGCGTCATTTGCGCGTCAATTACTCGACATCCTAAAAATTGGTTGGCGCGCCGTGTCGCGTGGTGAGGCGTGGTGGCGTATACAGTGACGCGGGGTAACGCGCGGTGCTTCCCTATCAACCTCAGGATTTTCGAATGTTCAAAATCCTCGCGCACCACCTGCGCACGCTGACGTACTGACGGCGTACGTGTAGCACGTGGTGATTCATGGCTACGCACGCTGACACACGAACATTGCCTACGCTCATTTATAACGCATCAAAAATAAAACATTTTTTAAAAAAGAGCAAAAAAAATAGTGATAAACATAACAATGATATTGATACATAGGGATACAGGTATAACCTGATATGAGACCAATGTCAAAATACACATTGAGTCTAGACCCACAGGTAAAACCCACAGGTAAACCCACAGTGAGGACAGTTAAAGTTTGTCAGAGGAGGCTGACTCCACACTTCAGCAGCGTTTTGGAAACACTGACTGGAATGTGTTTACAGCCCAGGCCACCTTCGACTCCCACACGGACATAGACACTTATACATCCTCCGTTCTGGAGTTTATCAACTCCACCATCGACAGTGTCACCACCCTCAAACGGATTACCACATTCCCGAATCAGAAGCCATGGATGAACAGCGAGGTCAGGCTACTGCTGAAAGCACGGGACACCGCTTTCAGGTCAGGCGATGCTCGAGCCTACAGTTCATCCAGGGCTAACCTGAAGAGGGGCATCAAGAAGGCCAAGCATAGCTACAAGCTTAGGATTGAGGAGCACTTCAACAACAACTCCGACCCCCGATGCATGTGGCAAGGCATCCAGGCCATCACGGACTTCAGATCCACCAACATCACCCCCACATCCAGCGACTCATCCTTCCTTGAGCTTAACCACTTTTATTGCCGCTTTGACAGGGACAACCAAGAGATGGCCATCAAGGCTGTGCTCCCTGCTGATCACCAGCCCCTCACACTCACCCCCTCCGACGTGCATCTAGCACTGAGCAGGATTAATGCACGTAAGGCTGCTGGCACTGACGGCATCCCCGGGCGTGTCCTCATGACCTGTGCTGCGCAGCTGACAGACGTCTGGACTGATATCTTCAATCTGTCACTTGCCCAGGCAGTTGTCCCCACGTGCCTTAAAACCACCTCCATCGTGCCGGTGCCAAAACACTCCACTGCGGCGAGCCTCAACGACTTCCGCCCAGTTGCACTTACTCCCATCATCACCAAGTGCTTTGAGAGGCTGGTCCTGGCACACCACAAAGGCTGCCTACCCCCCACACTGGACCCCTATCAGTTTGCCTACCGCAAGAATAGGAGTACGGAGGATGCCATCTCAACGGCACTTCACTCCGCCCTCTCCCACCTCGACAACAGAGACACCTACCTGAGAATGCTGTTCATCGATTACAGCTCAGCATTCAACACCATTATACCATCAAAATTGATCGCCAAACTCAGCGACCTGGGCATCGACCCCTCCCTCTGCAACTGGATACTGGACTTCCTGACTAACAGACCACAGTCTATTAGATTGGACAAGCACACCTCTTCAACCCTCACCCTGAACACGGCGTTCCACAGGGCTGTGTACTGAGCCCCCTCCTCTACTCCCTCTTCACCTACGACTGCACACCTGTACATGGTTCTAACACCATCATCAAGTATGCAGATGATACAACGGTGATTGGCTTCATCAGCGACAACGATGAGTCGGCCTACAGGGAGGAGGTTCAGCTCCCAGCAGCATGGTGCGCTGACAACAAACTGGCTCTTAACTCCAAGAAGACCAAGGAGCTCATTGTGGGCTACAGAAGGTCTAGGGGCTGCACGCACACCCCCATCCATATTAACGGGACGGAGGTGGAACGTGTTTCCAGCTTCAGGTTTCTGGGGGTCAACATCTCTGATGACCTCTCTTGGACCCACAATACCTCTACACTGGTCAAGAAGGCTCACCAGCGCCTCTTCTTCCTGAGGAGACTAAAGAAGGTCCATCTGTCTTCAGATTCTGGTGAACTTCTACCGCTGCACCATCGAGAGCATCCTTACCAACTGTATCACAGTATGGTATGGCAACTGCTCTGTCTCTGACCGGAAAGCACTGCAGAGAGTGGTGAAAACTGCCCAACGCATCACCGGTTCCTCACTCCCCTCCATTGAGTCTGTCCATAGCAAGCGATGTCTGTGAAGGGCGCGCAGCGTCGTCAAGGACTGGTCTCACCCCAGCCACAGACTTTACCCTCCTCCCATCCGGGAGGCGCTACAGGTCCCTCCGTTGCCGGACCAGCAGGTTCAGGACCAGCTTCTCCCTGCGGCTGTTACAATACTTAACTCTGCACCTCGGTGATTGCCAGTCACCCCTCCCGGACACTCCTTCCCCCAGTATAATTGCACTACTGATACTGTTTGCACATATATATAGTTTTTACTGTTCATTATTCTAAGTTTGCTCTTCTGGGGAGATGCTAACCGCATTTCGTTGTCTCTGTACTGTACACTGCACATTGACAATTAAAGATAGAATTGAAGTGAAATGACCTCCCGGTCTCTATGTAAATAGAGTTAAATCTTTAAAAGGAAACTTGTAAATGTAGAAAAAAAACCCCACAAAATTAAAAAAGACAAAACGAAAAAGCAGAACCTCCATAAATTAAAAAATAAAAAATTAATGATAATAAAATAAAGATAGAAATAAAATAAATGAATAAAAACTAAACAAAGCAAAACAAAATCTGAACTAAAAGTTTCAACTATTTACGTCTGTATGACGTCAAGTCCGTTCCACCATATCGAAGTAAAACAGTTCTTATAACGGTTAAAGAGGGAGCGATGTATACTGTATGAAAGTGTTCAATAAATGTTCCCCAAGTCTTATCAAATTTAACCAAGGGTTCAACAATGTCGCTCGGCATTTGAGTGCCGCACCACGTGACCACCCGGGTATAAAGCGCGCCGAGTTTTGAAAAATGTTCCCTGGGAAAATCCCTGCCGCGGAGATCGGACCAAAATAACAGCACAGTACGAACAACATCGCAATGGCTCCCAAAAGAAGCAGGACCCTCAAGAACACAGCTCGCGACTGTCGTACTGCTAGACGATTTTCGCGCGACAGTCGCTCGTGAGTCACTGCCGGCCTGTCGCGCAAATGACGCCCAAGTGGGACAAGCCCTTTAATGACAAATAACAGGTGCGGAATTAGGAAAGCTTCAAGCCAAAACAAACTCAAACTTCTTTGTAATTTATTCTCCGAATGACAAGTCCTTTGTACAAGTTTCTAACGATGCTTCCGATTCTAATTGAATATCCTTTAATTCTGTGCAGATGAGACATTAGTTATAAATTGGGCTTGGCTAATACTCGAACCCAAGGGGAAACCTTTTCCACTCAGAAGGTGGTGGGTTTATGGAATGAGCTGCCAGAGGAGGTAGTTGCAGCAGGCGGTGTCGCAACATTTAAAAGGCATTATGGCAGATACAGGGATGGGAAAGGTTGGGAGGAATGTTGGCCAAATGCAGGCAAGTGGGACTAGTGTCGGTGGGGCATCTTGGACGGCATGGACAGGTTGGGCCGAATGGCATGTTTCTGTGCTGTGTGACTCGATGATTCTAAGACTCTAACGTTCACAGTTGACAGAACAACTTTTGCATTGCCACTGGTAGACAATAGACAATAGGTGCAGGAGTAGGCCATTCGGCCCTTCGAGCCACTGTGATCATGGCTGACCATCCACAATCAGTACCCCGTTCCTGCTTTCTCTCCATATCCCTTGACTCCGCTATCTTTAAGAGCTCTATTGAACACTCTCTTGAAAGCATCCAGAGAATTGGCCTCCACTGCCTTCTGAGGCAGAGAATTCCACAGACTCACAACTCTGTGGGTGAATAATGTAGTTGGTAAATAAAATCCCTTAGATGTGGACATATCCCATAAATATAAGCATAAGTAATATTGATTGTAAACTGAATTTCTATTACATAAAATATATATTTATACACACTTACAGAAAGCAGACTTGCCCACAAAGCTGGCAGGGCCCCCAATGGTGGCTTTAGTTTTGAGATACAGCATGGAAACAGGCCCTTCGGCCCATCGGGCCCTCGCCGACCCTCGGGTTCTATGTTATCCCATTTAGTCATCCACTCCCTACACACTAGGGGCAATTTGCAGAGGACCGGTTACCCGCACGTCTATGGGATGTGGGCTGGGTTGCTGGACGAGGCTGGCGAGACAGATACCATCGCAGCATTTAAACAACATTTGGACAGGTACGTGGAAAGGACAGGTTTGGAGGGATGTGGGCTAAACACGGGCCGGGCAGATGGCTGCACCCATTGGAGGGAACCCACGGCGTCACAGGAAGAACGTGCAAACTCTGCGCAGACAGCACCCGAGGTCAGGATCGAAACTGGGCCTCTGGCGCTGTGAAGCGGTAACTCTACCTGCCGCACCACTGGGTATCATCCAAATTGAAATACTGGGAATGACTTGAACCCATTAAGTTTCTAACTTCTTACAACAGCTAGAAATTCTGATTCAGCCTGTATAATTATCTCTTATATCATGAGCTTTAGGAGCAGAATTAGGCCATTCAGCCCATCAGGTCTGCTCCACCATTCAATCGTGGCTGATCTACCTCTCCCTCCTAACCCCATTCTCCTGCCTTCTCCCCACAGCCCCTGACACCCGCACTAATCAAGATCCTAGCAAGAACCACCCTGTCTGAGGCTATTTGTGGCTGCTCCTGATGCTTCCTGGTCTTTTCTCACCTCCAGCTCTTCACACCCCCCTGCCCGCCCCCGCATCCTTAACACCCACCCCATCCCCACCCACTACTTTCAATCTGAGGAAGGGTCCCGACCCGAAATGTCACCGATCCTTTTCCTCCAGAGCTGCTGCCTGACCCTCTGAGTTACTCCAGCAATGTTGTGTCCATCTTTGGTAAGAACCTACTAATCTCTGCTTTAAAAATAGCCAATGACTTGGCCTGCACTGACGTCAGTGGCAATGAATCCCACAGACTCACCACCCTCTGGCTAGAGAAATTCCTCCTCTTCTAAAGAAAATACCACTACATTGACACTTGGTGAGTGAAGAGCCGATGGGAGGCAAGAATAATGTTTTGTGAAGACGGATAAAAAAGTGTCAAGAGTTTTGTTGTGTGAATGATACATCGTTATTGCGTTTCTCCAAACAGACAGCGGATGGATAGAGTCACTAATCCTTCTTTCTGGGAACACAACCCTCCATCTCAATCGCTTCAGGCCAGCTATCATACTTGTTCTTCTCCTTATCGTTCTTCAGGATCTGTAACAAAAACAGAGCCGTAATGACAGCAATGCACTCATACCAGCAACGTGTTTCTATTCCAGTTAGAAGAGCTAAGATGGCGTCCAAGATGGCGTCCAGCGCAGGCGCTTATTTGCGCGCTACCCCCAGGAATCAGATCTACAGAGGCAACAAAAAACCTTTCACTGTACCTCGGTACGCATGACAATAAGCTAAACTGTAAACTGACTTTTGCTATTAAATAACAAAATAATATAAAATAACGTCAGCGTGGTACGGTGGCGCAGCGGTAGAGTTGCTGCCTCTCAACGCCAGAGACCCGGGTTCAATCCTGACTACGGGTGCTGTCTGTACGGAGTTTGTACGTTCTCCCCGTGACCTGCGTGGGTTTTCTCCGGGATCTCGGGTTTCCTCCCACGCTCCAAAGACGTGCAGGTTTGTAGGTTAATCGGCCTGGTATGAATGTGAATTGTCCCTAGTGTGTGTAGGATGGTGTTAATGTGCGGGGATCGCTGGGCGGTGCGGGCTCGGTGGGCCGAAGGGCCTGTTTCTGCGCTGTATGTCTAAACTAAACTAACCTGATTAGCTGATAAATAGAATGTAACTGTCACGACATATTTATTTTTGCCTTGAATTGAACAATCTGCAACTGAAAAATGGAAAATACTGAAAACATTCAGGACAACAGCCACACGGAAACAAAGGTGACATTTTAGATTCAGGGCCCTCTATCTAAACTGGAAGTGATCCAAGTTTGTCCAATTTCTGCTCAGAGTTCCCACCTTCTAATCTGGGCAGCCTTGTCTGCACCATCTACAAAGCCTCCGCAACCTTCCTGTAATGGGGCGACCAGAACTGTACCCAATACTCCAAGAGCGCCGAACCAACGTTCTCTTAAGCTGCACATGACATCCTGACTCTTGTACTACATGCCCTGTATCTCACATGCCTTCTTTATCACTCCATCTCATTGATTGAATTAATACGTTTATTGGCCAAGTATTCACATACAAGGAATTTGCCTTGGTGCTCCGCCCGCAAGTGACGACATGACATACAGCCACTTTCAGTGAGCAATGGACTTGGACCACAAGATCCCTCTGTGCAGCAATATGGTCAAGAGTGTTGCCATTAGTTGGAGTATTTCGCCCCTGGCAAGTTGACCTCTGCAAATACAGCTTTCGGAAGTATCGCAACTAGCCTCGATTAAACTCCATCTGCCGTTTCTCCGCACATTTCTGCAGTCGATCCACATCCCACTGTATACTTTGACAGACTTCCTCAACTCTCTGCAGCTCTCCCAATTGTGGTGTGGTCTACAAAGGTACGAAACAAGCAAAAATACTAAACAAACAAGATCTGAAGAAGGGTCTCGGTGCCAAAACGTCACCTAATCCTTTTTTTTAGAGATGCTGTCTGTCCCGCTGTGTTTAGTATAGTTTAGTTTAGAGATACAGCGCGGAAACAGGCCCTTCGGCCCACCAGGTCTGCGCCAACCAGCGATCCCCGCATATTAACACAATCCCACGCACACTAGGGACAATTTTTACATTTACCAAGCCAATTTACCCACAAACCCGTCCGTCTTTGGAGTGCGGGAGGAAACCGAAGATCTCGGAGAAAACCAACGCGGTTACGGGGAGAACGTACAAACTCCGTACAGAGAGCACCCGCAATCGGGATCGAACCTGGGTCTAAGGCAGCAACTCTACTGCTACGCCACCGTGACGCACTTTTTCTCGAAGAGTTACTCCAGATTTTTGTAAATTTAATGTAAAATTGTTCGGTAAAAAAAATTGCTTGAAGCATATATGCGTTTCTAAGCATTTTACTTATTGTTAAACCTAAAAAAAAATAATTGATTTTAATTTTTCGCTTAAAAATGTTTCCAGAATATTTCTGAATGTTTAACCCTGTCCAATATCCGTGACCGTGTAGTTTCACCAGTTGATACCTGGTGGCGTAGAAGGTACCTCAAAGCACCAGAGATCCTGGTTCTCTGACAACAATATTTACGCTACTGAATTGCGTACAGTTTTGGTCTCCAAATCTGAGGAAAGACATCCTTGCCATAGAGGGGGTACAGAGAAGATTCACCAGACTGATTCCTGGGATGTCAGGACTTTCATATGAGGAAAGATTGGATAGACTCGGCTTGTACTCGCTGGAATTTAGAAGATTGAGGGGGGATCTTATAGAAACTTACAAAATTCTTAAGGGGTTGGACAAGCTAGATGCTGGAAGATTGTTCCCGATGTTGGGGGAGTCCAGAACAAGGGGTCACAGTCTAAGGATAAGGGGGAATTCCTTTAGGACCGAGATGAGGAAAACATTCTTTACACAGAGAGTGGTGAGTCTCTGGAATTCTCTGCCACAGAAGGTAGTTGAGGCCAGTTCATTGGCTATATTTAAGAGGGCGTTAGATGTGGCACTTGTGGCTAAAGGGATCAGGGGGTATGGAGAGATGGCAGGTACGGGATACTGAGTTGGAGGATCAGCCATGATCATATTGAATGGCGGTGCAGGCTCGAAGGGCCGAATGGCCTACTCCTGCACCTATTTTCTATGTTTCTATGTTTCTATGAAGCATTGCAGCAAGTTCTGATGTTAAGTTATTTAACATGAACCGGTTGCACCCCAGACTCCAGAACAACACAATAGGCTGGGCCAACGCAAGAGTAGGTGACGCCACTGAATTAAAGAGGAGGAATGTGGTGAGAACAGCCCTCTATAGGAATGCAAACCATTCAGTGCACAATCCTCCCACAAGAGCAGAGAGATAGTTCGTGCAGTACCTCTGGAGAACAAGAATTGGCGAAGTTTTGTGGTTGAGACTGTCAACAGGTGGCCTCAGGAAGGGTGGAGCCCACAATGGTCCATTGTTGGCTGAGGAGAGGGATACATGGAGAACCGGTGGGACGACTAGGGTGGCGGATAGGAGGAGAGAGGAGAGCGGAGGGAATGCAGGAGTTACTTGCATTTAGAGAAGTCAATTTTCATAGCGCTGGGTTGTAAGTGAATATTCGCCTGGGCAACTGTATCAACGGCGATTTCATATTTTGGTTTCACGTTCTCCCTGTGACCGCGTGGGTTTCCTCCGGGTGCTCCGGTTTCCCCCCACATCCCAAAGACGTCCAAGTTTGTCGGTTAATTGCCCCTAGTGTGTAGGGAGTGGATGTGAAAGTGGGATAATGTAGAACCACCAGGGGGCGTTGGGGAGATGGCAGCCCTGCCGGCAGTCTGTTCGTTTGGGCTTCCTGGGGGTAATGTCAGTACACGTGACAATAAGCTAAACTCCAACTCAGATGCTGCCTGACCTGCTGGGTAGTTCCAGATTTCCATCATATGCTTTTGGTTTTTCATGAGATATTAAGTGATAGGAGCAGAATTAGGCCATTCGGCCCAACGTCTACTCCACCATTCAATCATGGCTGATCTATCTCTCCCTCCTAACCCCATTCTCCTGCCTTCTCCACATAAACACTGACACTTGCACTGATCAAGAATCTATCTCTCTCTGCCTTAAAATTATCCACTGTCTTGGCCTCCACAGCTCTCTGTGGCAAAGAATTCTACAGATTCACCACCCTCCGACTAAAGAAATTCCACCTCATCTCAATAGACAATAGACAATAGGTGCAGGAGTAGGCCACTCGGCCCTTTCAGCCAGCACCACCATTCAATGTGATCATGGCTGATCATCCCCAATCAGTACCCCGTTCCTGCCTTCTCCCCATATCCCTTGACTCCGCTATTTGTAAGAGCCCTATCTAGCTCTCTCTTGAAAGAACCTGCCTCCAGCGCCCTCTGAGGCAGAGAATTCCACAGACTCACCACTCTCTGTGAGAAAAAGTGTTTCCTCGTCTCCGTTCTAAATGGCTTAGTCCTTATTCTCCTTCCAAAAAGAACGTCCATTCATTCTGAGGCTGTGCCCTCTAGTCTTAGACTCTCCCACTAGTGGAAACATCCTCTCCACATCCACTCAATCCAGGCCTTTCACTATTTGGTAAGTTTCAATGAGGTCTCCCTTCATTCTTCTGAACTCCAGCGAGTACAGGCCCAGTGCCGACAAACGCTCATCATGTTATTATCATTTACTGTTTATTTTTTCCATTCTTTATCCATACCTGTTCAAATGGAGTTTTCCCCTTAATCGGTTTCGCTCCCACAAAGACCCAGTTGTCTCGAAAGCCCAGGGAAAAAATTAAAGAACTTCCCAGCTCAGTAAATAATTTTTTTGCGTCGTCATTCATCCTGTTAAATGAAATAGAAATAGCTTTAAGAAATTTTCTAAAGTAGATTTAACTGTGAAAGAGCCAGGTAAAACCACAATGGAACCACAGCATGGGCAAGTTGGGCCGAAGGGCCTGTTTCCAGGCTGTATGTGGGAATGGGACAAAGGGGAGTGTTACTTAACATTGGTGAATCCAAAGATAGACACAAAGTGCTGGAGTTGCTCAGCCGGTCAGGCAGCAACACTGGACAAAAAGGATGCATGGCGTTTCGGGTCCTGGCCCTCTGTCTGAAGAAGGGTCCCAATCCGTAACATCACCCATCCTCTTTCTCAAGAGATGCTGCCTGACCTGCTAGGTTTAGTTTAGAGATACAGCGCGGAAACTGGCCCTTTGGCCTGTTTCAGACCTCGCGATCCCCGCACACTGGCACTATCCTACACACACCAGGGACAATTTACATTTGTTCCAAGCCAATTAACTTACAAACATGCACATCTTTAGAGTGTGGGAGGTAACCGAAGCACCCGGAGAAAACCCACGCGGGTCACGGGGAGAACGTACAAACTCCACACAGACAGCACCCGTAGTCGGGATCGAACCGGGGTCTCCGGCGCTGTGCGGCAGCAACTCTACCGCTGCCCCACCGCCACACCAGTTCTTTGCGTCTACCTTTGGTAAAAACCAGCATCCGCAGTTCTCCGTTTCTACTGTTGGGTTGTAAGTTGCCCAAGCGGAATATGAGGTGCTGTTCCTCCAGTTTGCGTGTGGCCTCTCTCTGGCAACGGGAGGAGGCTCAGTATGGGTGGTGGCGATGAGGAGATGTTATGGAGTTGGGCAAAAGTGAGGTTTTGAACTAAGGTGGGAGGGGCAAAGTCTAAAGGGGATGTGTGAGACAATTCTTTTTACACAGAGGATGGTGGGCGGGTGCGTGGAACGTGCTTCCAGGGGTGGTGGTGGAGGCAGATATGACACAGGCTTTTAGATAGGCACATGGATATGCAGGGAGAGGAGGGATACGGATCACGTGCGGGCAGAGGAGGTTAGTTAACCTGGGATCATGTCCGGCATGGGCATTGTGGGAAGAAGGGCCCGTTGATGTGTTGTACTGGTCTATGTTCTACATTGGCCCTCCATTGCATTAAATTTCCACATCACCAACCCGCCATTTTAACGAGCCAAAGAGTGTTAAAAACTCACTTTGTTGCCGGGTCATCAAACGAAGCAAGTAGCACGATAGTGGACGGCTTTATAACTTTTAAGAAATCCACAAGCAGTTCAACTTCTGAAGAAGAAAAAGGAGCATAGTTTGATTTTCAAATCGTAATATTCGATTCACAATGTACTGTTCGAACCCGTGTCTCTGGCGCTGCAAGGCAGCAACTCTACTGCTGCGCCAACGTGCCACCATTTTGAATTAATGAATGAATGGATATTTTATTGTGCCAAGCCCCAGTGGCATTTTTTTGTTTTGTGTACCCAAGTACGCTGCTGAAAAAGGTCCAGCAGAGACTGCACTTCCTGAGGGTGCTCAGGAAGAATAACACCACACAGAGACTGCTGTTGTCCTTTTATCGGTGCTCCATTGAGAGCATCCTAACATACTGTGTATGCGTGTGGTACACCAGCTGCACAGCGGCTCAGAGGAAAGCGCTCCAGAGGGCCATTGACAACGCCCAGAGGATTGTCGGCTGCCCTCTCCTTACCTTGGAGGACTTACACAGTTCCCGCTGCATCAAAAAATCCCAGAATATTATAAAGGACATTTCCCATCCCGGACACTCCCTGTTTGAACTGTTGCCGTCAGGCAGACGGTACAGATCTACAAGGACAAGGACAAACAGACTTAAAAACAGTTTTTACCCCACTGCTATAAAGGCACTAAATGTAGCCGCCAAGGAACGTGGGGACTAAGGGACTGTGGTAGGTACACTGTGAAATCGACAGAAGGATGTAGGGTTGGGCGTTTATGCGTGGCTGTTTTTATATTTCATATTTATTTTAGTTGTTTATCATCTTTTTAATATTTACCTTGTATGTATCGTTAGCTTTTATGGTTTGAATGTTGCACTGACTGGCTGACATTTTAAATTATGTTGTACATGGTTCATGTTACAATGACAATAAAGAAACTATTCTATTCAATTCTAGTGGCCACTTAAAGGGCGACGGCAAAGTTACAAAGTACCCTGCGCCAGATCCTCCTTTCTTCTACCCACCCTCCCCACTCCCCCCTCCCTCGTTGCAGCCACCTCACCCTCCCCACCCCCATGTCGGGTCCCCCTTTATTTCCCCCCTTTTCCTTTCATTTGATTTTTAAATATAAAATATTTTGATTGAATTATCTAGCGGGCAAACGCCAGTCCAGACAATTTTATAAACTCTTCTGTAAAATAAAACAAACTGTATTTTATGAAAAAATGTCTTACTTCCAGTCCACATATTGAAGAAGTTGGTGGTTATTAGCTTGCCATCGGTTGCTGGGGGATAAAGGCAGTCACGTTACCCATCATAATATGTGAATTGACAACATCAAGTTATTGAAATAGTTCTCATATTCTTGGGTCGTTCACTCACCATTCACTAAAGCAATGTTTATCCCTTTCCCGATATTATTTTTTACGGTACTCATCAGCCTGTTTGCGGGAGAAAGATAAAGATATCTCAAACAGTAGCGATACACAAAAGTGCATGAGGAACTCAGCGGGTCAGGCAGCATCTGTGGAGGGAATGGACAGGTGACGTTTCGGGTCTGGACCCTTCTTCAGTCCTTGAGTCTGGAGAAGGGTCCCGCCCCATGACCTCATCAGTCCATTCCCTCTGCAGATGCTGCCTGACCCGCTGAGATAATCCTGCCACACTGGCCTGCACACCAAGCAAGAATGATATTTGAACTTGGAGTAGACAAAAATGCTGGAGATACTCAGCGGGTGAGGCAGCATCTATGGAGCGAAGGAAATAGGCGACGTTTCGGATCGAGACCCTTCTTGAGTTTATAGATGCTGCCTCACATGATGAGTTTCTCCAGCATTTTTATCTACCTTCGATTTTTCCAGCAACTGCAGTTCTTTCTTAAACATTTGAATGTAGAGTATGGGATTGTGTTCAAACACAGATCTGTTAATGTGCCGTTAAATTAATCTCTTCTGCCTGCACGTGATCCATATTCCTCCCATTCTCTGCATATCCATCTGCCTATCGAAAAGCCTCTTAACCAGAATCTACCCCCACCACCACCCCGGCTGTGCGTTCCAGACACCCACCACCCTCTGTGTAAGAAAACATGCCCCACACATCTCCTTTAAACTTTGCCCCTCTCATCTTAAACCCATGTCCTATAGTCCTTGACATTTCCACCCTGGGAATTGACAAGGACTGGAAAATGGTTTGTGAATTGATCAGCCATGATCATATTGAATGGCGGTGCTGGCACAAAGCACCGACTTTCCAAAGATCCTATAGCGGAGCAAGATAGCCCACTCCTGCTAAATGCAACGGGCTGACGTGTAGTACGCAATGGAACAGAGCGGAACGTGGGCCTTTTTTTCATCCATTTCAGTAACCGGACCCGACCCGACCCGACTCGCAGTGTAATCAACGTTGCGGGGGAACAGTTTGTGTTAATAAATTATAATTCTTAAAATGAGGAGATTTTTACCAATTCTCGTTTATTTTTACGAGGATGTTTCCGTAACCGGCTTCCGTCTCCGCACTAGTTATCTTTGCTCCGCTACGGGATCTTTGGTGCGGAGGCAGAAGCCGGTTACGGAAATGGGGCCGAAAATTACCCACAAATCTGCCCATGACCGTACTACGTCATTTTCGTCGAGTGGTCTGTCTTGCTCACTATAGGATCTTTGCCGACTTTCTATGAATTGTGAATGTATGGAATTCAATGCCACAGAAGGCTGTGCCAATGGATATTTTTTTAAGGGGAAGTTTGACAGATTCCTGATTAGTGCGGGTGTCATGGGGTTACGGGAAGAAGGCAGGAAGAATGGGGTTAGGAGGAAGAGATAGATCAGCCGTGATTGAATGGCGGAGTAGACCCGTATGGACTCATGAATTTGCCAGAAAGAGCAGAGCAGAGTAGAATTGGAGAGCAATGAAATCCAGAGAGCAGGTAGGGAGATAAAATAAAAATGGAAAAAATATGATTTAACGGCACCCGTTACTTGGAGTAAAATGATCATTACTCTGTGGTCATGGGAATTTAACGGGATCTTAATAAGCACAGAAATAAATATTAAAGAGTACATTAGAAATGTAAACATTAGGTTTAGAGTGGAGTATTCAATAAAATATTTATATTTGAAGAATTATATTCCTAAGAACATTTATAACAGGTTCCCAAGCTAGTTTGGAGTTGCATGAGGTATGGTTCATAGAGTCACAGAGTGATACAGTGTGGAAACAGGCTCTTCGGCCCAACCTGCCCACACCGGTCAACATCTCCCAGCTCCTAGTCCCACTTGCCCGCGTTTGGCCCTTATCCCTCCAAACCTGTCCTATCCATGTATCTGTCTAATTGTTTCTTAAAAGCTGGGATAGTCCCAGCCTCAACGACTTCCTCTGGCAGCTCGTTCCATACACCCGCCACCCTTTCTGTGAAAAAGTTACTCCTCAGATTCCTATTAAATCTTTCCCCCTTCACCTTGAACCTATGTCCTCTGGTCCTCGATTCCCCTACTTTGGGCAAGAGACTCTGTGCATCTACCCGATCTATTCCTCTCATGATTTTATACACCTCACAGAGGTAAAAGCTTTTCACCGTACCTCGGTACACATGACAATAAACTAAACTGGTGTAGTTAAGGGGTGTCCCACTGCGGAGACCTAATTGGCAGAGTTTAGAAGAGTTTGAAAAAGTGTCATGTTGAAGACCTTCTTCGACTATGTTGAAGACTATCTATGACTATCTACGACTACCTTCGATTACCTACGACTAACATGCCGACCTACTACGACTAAACCTACGAGTAAAAAAAGTATCAATTTTTTCCATGGCGACCTTTTTTTACCCGCGGGCATTTTTCAGCATGTTGAAAAGTACGCCGCGACCTAGCTGAGGCCTCGAGTACGCGGGGACCACTCTCGAGCATGAAGGCGAGTTACAAAGACCTCCTAGGACCATGTATGAGTTGAGGTATGAGTCGAGTATGAGTCGAGGGCAAACTCTTCTAAACCCGCCAATTAGGTCACCCAAGTGGGACTGCCCCTGAAGTAGAGAGTTATAGGAGGAACGGCTTACGTTTGACCATTGAAACAAATGTTGGCCCCGACAATATTTGCTGCTCCACTGGTGATCTTAAACGGAAATTGGTCATCTGGGCATCGCGTTTCCATTTGGCAGACGGCCTTGTTAGGTTTTGTAAACTCTAAAAACAAAACATTTCCCGTAATTTAAAAGATGTAACTTAAAACATGTTGCGTTTCCCCCGGGCCTACAACTGAGGAAAGATCATTCACCTAAGGAAGTTAAAGGTAGACAAAAATGCTGGAGGAACTCAGCGGGTCAGGCAGCGTCTATGGAGCGAAGGAAATGGGCGACGTTTCGGGTCAAGATCCTTCTTCAGACTGATGTGAGGGTGGGGAGTGGAGGGGGGGGGGGCGGGAAGAAGAAAGGAAGAGGCGAGACAGTGGGCTGAGGGAGAGCTGGGAAGGGGAGGAGAAAGCAGGGACTACCTGAAATTAGAGAAGTCAATGTTCATACCGAGAGGAGATTACAAAGTTACAAAGGAGAGCACAGGCATTTTTAGTTTAGTTTAGTCTAAGAGATACAGGGTGGAAACAGGCCCTTCGGCCCACTCAGTCTGTGCCGACCGGCGATCCCCGCACACTAACACTATCCTACACACACGAGGGATAATGTACAATTTTACCAAAGCCAATTAACCTACAATCCTGCACGTCTTTGTAGTGTGGGAGGAAGCCCACGCAGGTCACGGGGAGAACGTACAAACTCCGTACAGACAGCGGCTGCAGTCGGGATCGAACCTGGGTCTCTGGCGCAGTGAGGCAGCAACTCTACTGCTGCGCCACCGTGCCGCCCTTCTCTTCAGTACACTTACTACAGAGTGCAGGCAATCGGGGGCTGCATTCGTGCTCAGGCATTGGGTATCCATATAACCATATGACAATTACAGCACGGAAACAGGCCCTCTCGTCCCTTCCAGTCCGTGCCGACCATTTATTTTCACCTAGTCCCATCTACCTGCACTCAGACCATACCCCTCCATTCCCTTCCCGTCCATATACCTATCCACTTTACTTTTAAATGTTAAAATCGATCCTGCCTCCACCACTTCTGCTGGAAGATCATTCCACACAGCCACCACTCTCTGAGTAAAGAAGTTCCCCCTCATGTTACCCCTAAACTTCTGTCCCTTAATTCTCATGTCATGCCCTCTTGTTTGAATCTTTCCTACCCTCAATGGGAAAAGCTTATCCACGTCAACTCTGTCTATCCCTTTCATCATTTTAAAGACCTCAATCAAGTCCCCCCCTTAACCTTCTGCGCTCCAAAGAATAAAGACCTAACTTGTTCAACCTTTCTCTGTAACTTAGTTGCTGGAACCCAGGCAACATTCTAGTAAATCTCCTCTGTACTCTCTCTATTTTGTTGACATCCTTCCTATAATTAGGTGACGAAAATTGTACACCATACTCCAGAATTGGTCTCACCAATGCCTTGTACAATTTTAACGTTACTTCCCTACTCCTATATTCAATGATTTATAAAGGCCAGCACACCAAAAGCTTTCTTTACCACCCTATCTACATGCGATTCCAGGAACGGGGTACACTTGCCTTCGTCGGTCAGGGTATCGTACATAAGAAGCAGGAAGGTTATGTGGCAGCGTGATAGGACTTTGGCTCAGCTGTTAATGATGTGTTGTGTTCAGTTCTAGTCATCCATGTGCAGGCTTTGCAGAGGGTGCAGAGGACTTGCCTGGATTAGCGGGCATAAGTAGAGGTTGGACTAACATGGAGTGCTTTCACTGGAGTGGCTGGGCTTGTACACTCTGGATTTTAGAAGAATGAGAGGGGATCTTTTGAAAGATATAAGATTGTTAAAGGTTTGGACACGCTAGAGGCAGGAAACATGTTCCCAATGTTGGGGGAGTCCAGAACCAGGAGCCACAGTTTAAGAATAAGGGGTAAGCCATTTAGAATGGAGATGAGGAAACACTTTTTCTCACAGAGAGTTGTGAGTCTGTGGAATTCTCTGCCTCGGTGGAGGGCGGTGGAGGCCCGTTCTTTGGATGCTTTCAAGAGAGAGCTAGATAGGGCTCTTAAAGATAGCGGAATCAGGGGATATGGGGAGAAGGCAGGAACGGGGTACTGATTGGGGATGGTCAGCCACGATCGCATTGAATGGCAGTGCTGGCTCGAAGGGCCGAATGGTCTACTCCTGCACCTATTGTCTATTTTGTAAGATATTGTAAGATGACAGTGGTAGAGTTTAAAGGAGATTTGAGGGGCAAGAATTTTTACACAGAGGGTGGTGGGTGCCTGGAACGCACTGCCAGGAGTGGTGGGTGCCTGGAACGCACTGCCAGGAGTGGTGGGTGCCTGGAACGCACTGCCAGGGGTGGTGGTGGAGGCAGATACGATAGTGGGGTTTAAGATGCTATTAGATAGGCACGTGGATATGCAGGGAATGGAGGGAAGGAATGGGCGACGTTTCAGGTCGAGACCCTTCTTCACACTGAGAGTCGGGGGAAATGCAAGATAGGACGGTGATGTGGAGAGATATAGAACAAATGGATGAAAGGTATGCAAAAAGTGACGATGTTCACAATGGTTCATTGTTGGCTGTGTGCTAGGTGATAACAACATGCAGACATTGCTTCCGTGCTGTGCTGTTCCATGTTCTGTGTTATTATAACTTTCCTTTCCGGTACAAAGTGTTCATTTTTAAAAACTGACCTTTGAATCTAATATTATTTAATGGAAGATGTTAAACAAATGTCCATACCTTTGAAATATTTCATATGTCTCAATTTTACTTCAGAAAACAAAAGATTCTTGGCCATGTACAACATGACTCCACTGGTAAACAGCACCACAACACCACGTAGGATCACTGTAAGGAGGTATTAAAAACAATTAGTCTTCGCTGTCTGTAGTGTAGCGGTTATCATAGGTTGAATAAGTTGAGATAGGTTGAATAAGTTAGGTCTTTATTCTCTGGAGCGCAGAAGGTTAAGGGGGGACTTGATTGCGGTCTTTAAAATGATGAGAGGGATAGACAGAGTTGATGTGGACAAGCTTTTCCCTTTGAAAAGATGGAAGATTCAAACAAGAGGACATGACTTTAGAATTAAGGGACAGAGGTTTAGGGGTAACATGAGGGGGAACTTCTTTACTCAGAGAGTGGTAGCGGTGTCCAGTGGAAGTGGTGGCGGCAGGTTCGTTGGTATCATTTAAAAATAAATTGGATAGGCATATGGATGAGAAGGGTATGGAGGGTTATGGTATGAGTGCAGGCAGGTGGGACTAAGGGAAAAAAGTTGTTCGGCACGGACTTGAAGGGCCGAGATGGCCTGTTTCCGTGCTGTAATTGTTATATGGTTATATGGTTATATGGTTATCACATTCGCCTCACATGCAAAAGGTCCCCAGTTCGATCCTGGGCAGGAACATCATTTAGGGGCGGTCACGGTGGCGCAGCGGTAGAGTTGCTGCCGTACAGCGCTTGCAGCGCCGGAGACCCGGGCTCAATCCCGACTAAGGGTGCTGTCTGTACGGAGTTTGCACGTTCTCCCCGTGACTGCGTGGGTTTTCTCCGAGATCTTCGGTTGCCTCCCACACTCCAAAGACTTGCAGGTTTGTAGGTAAATTGGCTTTGGTGTAGATGTGAATTGTCCCTAGTGTGTGTAGGATAGTGTTAATGTGCGGGGATCGCTGGTTGGCATGGACTCGGTGGGCCGAAGGGCCTGTTTCTGCGCTGTATGTCTAAACTCAACTAAACTGAAAGCATCACAATTTAACATTAAAAGCCGTCGGTAAATATTCTGAAGATAGACACAAAAAGCTGGAGTAACGCAGCGGGTCAGGTAGTGTCTCCAGAGAAAATGAATGGGTGACTATTCGGGTCGAGACCCTTCTTCAGACTGAGAGCAGGACTGGATCAACCATTAAGCAAAATAAGCACGTGCTTAGGGCTTCAAGGGAATGGGGGCACCACAGAAATGGTAAATGGTGTACGGCACAAAATAAATCACTTTAAACTTGCTAAAATAATATTCAAAGAAAACTGTTCAAAAATAGACATTATTTTCCATCTTACTGTTAGCTTTGTTTCATTTAAAAAAAAAAAAAAAAATGTTATGGTTTAAATTGTTTATATTCTGAATTACATGTATATGGGGGCACCAAAATCTTTTAAGTGCTTAGGGCTTCTATGGGTCTTAATCCGGCTCTGACTGAGAGACAGGGGAAAGGGAAACGAGAGATCTAGACGGTGATGTCGAGAGATGTAGAACGAATGAATGAAAGATATGCAAACAAAGTAACAATGATAAAGGAAACAGGCCATTGTTAGCTGTGGGCTAGGTGAAAATGAGTTACAGACAACGAGACTCAACAAGACGACTTTGAAGCCGGTACAACTTGGTGGGGAAGGGAAGGAGAGGGGATGCAAGGGGATTACTTGAAGTTAGAGACATCAAAAATATTTCCGCTGGGTTGCAAGCTGGCTAAGCAAAGTATGAGATGCTATTCCACCAATCTGCGTTTGGCCTCACTCTGACAATGGAGGAGGCCCAGGACAGGAAGGTCGGTAAATATTCTGATCTCAACAGTGGCTCTCTGTCACTAGAGGGTCATGGGTGTGTCTGTACAAGAGCACCACAGTGACATCCAACTACACTATCGACCAGCAGTAGAAGCCAGCAACTGCAGATGCTGGTTTACAAAAAAAGACACCGAGTGCTGGAGTAACACAGCGGGTCAGGCAGCATCACTGGAGAACATGGATAGGTGACGTTTCACAGAGTGCTGGAGTAACACAGCGGGTCAGGCAGCATCTGTGGAGAACATGGATAGGTGACGTTTCACAGAGTGCTGGAGTAACTCAGCGGGTCAGGCAGCATCTGTGGAGAACATGGATAGGTGACGTTTCACAGAGTGCTGGAGTAACTCAGCGGGTCAGGCAGCATCTGTGGAGAACATGGATGGGTGTTGTTATCTGTTGTGCTGCTACAAGTAAGATTTTCATTGTTCCGTTTCGGGACGTGTGAGACCAAAACACTCTTTGGGGATTCCTGTCCATTGCTCTGCCTGTTTCCCTCCCAATTCTGTTTGACCTGCTGAGTTCCTCCAGCGGTTTGTGTTTCCTGGAGATTTCTGGTTTATTCAACACAATGCATAAGGTCATAAGGATTAGGAGTAGAATTAGGCCATTCGGCCCATCAAGTCTACTCCGCCATTCAATCATGGCTGATCTATCTCTCCCTCCTAAACCTGTTCTCCTGCCTTCTCCCCATAACCCCTGACACCTGTACAAATCAACAATCTATCCATGTCTGCCTTAAAAATATCCACTGACTTGGCCTCCACAGCCTTCTGTGGCAAAGAATCCCACAGATTCACCAACCTCTGACTAAAGAAATTCCCCTTCATCTCCTCTGTAAAAGTACGCTCTCTAATTCTGAGGCTGTGCTCTCTGGTCCTAGACTCTCCCACTGGTGGAAACATCCTCTCCACATCCACTCTATCCAGGCCTTTCACTATTCAGTAAGTTTCAATGAGGTCCCCCCTCATCCTTCTAAGCTCCAGCGAGTACAGGCCCAGTGCTGTCTTCCTCAAGCATCCGACACCCGTACTAACCAAGAATCTATCTATCTGCCTTAAATATATTCACTGACACGAAGAATTCCAATGTTGTACAATGTTGGGGCTGATGTGGGCCGAACTCATGTAAGGGTTATTTATCATGAACGATGTTAGTAACTAGAAGGTCCATGTGTGGGCGCTGTCCCTGGCCGGCTGTGAGGGGGTGCTGCCGATCTTGGGCTTGTTCCCGAGGCTCAGTCTCAGCTTTGGTGAGATGCTGCTGTCCTGGCAGCTCAGCCAAGCCTCAAGAGAAGATGCTGCTAGATCTCAGGCTTGCTGAGGTCTTGTGTACGAAGAGGGGGTGCTGGCGGTCGGAGGCTTGTCCCGGTGGCTCAGACTAGGCCTTGAAGAGGAGGCACTGGCAGCTCAGTCTTTCTCCATGCTCCCTCTCTCTGCCCCACTCTCCATCTCTCCGCCCCGCTCCCTCTCTCTGCAACTGCCTGGGTTTATAAGGAGGAGGTTGACAAGGTGGAGTTATGTTAAGAAGTGTTGTCAAGATAGCCATGGGAGTCAGTGGGTTTGTAGTAGATAAATACAAAGCTGGAGTGACTCAGCGGGTGAGGCACGCAAAAAGCTGGAGTAATATGGAAGATTCCACCTCCACAATTATCATATCCTTGTAATTTATTTTTGAATCCGGTCTGACAGCGTTACTAAGCACCCGCTGTCAACAGAGAGTTAGTTACCTCCGTCATACCTGTATCATGACTTGTGCTAGAATCTGGTCATAGACACGGTGGCGCAGCGGTAGAGTTGCTGCCTCACAGCGCCAGAGACCCGGGTTCAATCCCGACTACGGCTGCTGTCTGCACGGAGTTTGCACGTTCTCCCCGTCACCTGCGTGGGTTTTCTCCGAGATCTTCGGTTTCCACCCACACTCCAAAGACGTGCAGGTTTGTAGGTTGATTGGTGTGATTGCCCCCAGTGTGTGCGTTAGTGTAAGTGTGCGGGGATTGCTGGTCGGTGCAGACTCGAAGGGCAGGAGGGCCGTTTTCTGCTCCAAACTAAAAGCTGTGTGGAAGCAGGCCCTTCTGCCCAACTTGCCCAGGCTGATTAAAATACCCCATCTACACTAGTCCCACCTGCCTTGCTATATTTAAGAGAGCGTTAGATGTGGCACTTGTGGCTAAAGGGATCAGGGGGTATGGAGAGAAGGCAGGTACGGGATACTGAGTTGGATGATCAGCCATGATCACATTGAATGGCGGTGCAGGCTCGAAGGGCCGAATGGCCTACTCCTGCACCTATTTTCTATGTTTCTATGTTTCTATGCCTGCGTTTGGCCTGTATCCCTCTAAACCTATCCTATCCATGTACCTGTCAAATGCTGTCACAGTATCTGCCTCAACTACCTCCTCTATCTATCTCTGGCAGCTCGTTCTATACATCCATCACCCTCTGTGTGAAAAAGTTGCCCCTCAGGTTTCTATTAAATCTTTTCCCCTTCACCTTAAACCTACATCCTCTGGTTGTTGATCTGTCTACTCTGGCTAAAAGACCCAGAATAGTGTTCTATCTTTTTGAGACATAATGGACTATTGACATTAGCATCTCTCTCTTGTCTCTTTTTTTTTACCTATCACATCTTTGTTATCTGTGGAGGAAAGAACTGCAGACGCTGGTTTAAATCGAAGGCAGACACAAATTGCTGGAGTAACTCAGCGGGTCAGGCAGCATCTCTGTAGAGAAGGAATGGGTGCCGTTTCGGGTCGAGACCCTTTTCAGTTCTAGTATCCAAGCTTTCTTGAAATAAAAGCTTGCGGTGAGTTTGTTATAATTACTACCATTCGACTTGCCGATTAAATTTTTGGGAATCCTGCACTAGCACCTTCCAAGTCCCATTGCATCTCTGATTTCGAGATTCCCTCCCCATTTAGAAAATAGTCCTCACCTTTATTCCTGCCACCTAAATGCATGCCTCCACACTTTGCTGCACGATATTCTAGTCTTTTGGGAGAAACTATGACAAGGGCTTACGTTCATTAATTCGTCATTGTTGAAAACATTAGCGACACAGTGGCGCTGGTTTCCGACGCGGAACGGTGACGGACGCACCACACATCTCTGTCCTGTATCGGATTTTGGTGTATAGTTGCTTTATCATCATTCCTTACAATGCCAGGTACGACGGTGATTGCAACTTCTACTGAAGTGTGGATGGCCCTCTCGGTCTACGCCATGGCGTTCTCCTCATGGCCACCTGCAGAGGATGCGTGAGTGCCAACGAGTCTCCTCGGCCGCCTCCTCTGCCAGGATCAACTGGGGGAAATGTTCTGGGCTCTTGGTGGGTCCCTGGCAGGTGGACTCTCTCCCGGAGGAGATGAGGTCTTTCACGTGGAGTGCCACGCACCTCCTCTACCTGGGAGTCTGTCAGACCTGGCTGCCGAACTGGCAGGAGCTGGAGATGAAAGTCGTCACCCGGCAGGGTCTCCTCAGAGTGCTTTTCTACCGGGGGAGGGTGTCGGTCATTAACGAGCTTGTGGCCTCCATGCTCTGGTACCGATTCAGCCACCTTTGCTGGGATCATCCAGAAGAAGTTGGTGGACTTCTTCTGGGGCAACGGAAAGCACTGGGTCTCTGCAGCGGTCCTGAGTCTCCCGATCGAGGAGGGTGGTCTGTCGCTGGTGTGTATTCGCACCAAGTTGGCGGCTCTCTGCCTCAGGACCTTGCAGAGATACCTGTACTTGTGATTGAGGCAGTGCAGTTACATCCTTGTGATTGAGGCAGTGCAGCGTAGGTTCACGAGATTGACCCCTGGGATGGCGGGACTGTCATATGAGGAAAGATTGAAAAGACTAGGCTTGTATTCACTGGAGTGTAGAAGGATGAGGGGGGATCTTATAGAAACATATACAATTATAAAAGGACTGGACAAGCTAGATGCAGAAAAAATGTTCCCAATGTTGGGCGAGTCCAGAACTAGGGGCCACAGTCTTAGAATAAAGGGGAGGTCATTTAAGACTGAGGTGAGAAAACACTTTTCCACCCAGAGAGTTGTGAATTTGTGGAATTCCCTGCCACAGAGGGCAGTGGAGGCCAAATCACTAGATGGATTTAAGAGAGAGTTAGATAGAGCTCTAGGGGTTAGTGGAGTCAAGGAATATGGGGAGAAGGCAGGCACAGGTTATTGATTGGGGACAATCAGCCATGATCACAATGAATAGTGGTCCTGGCTCTCTCTTGAAAGTATCCAGAGAACCGGCCTCCACCACCCTCTGAGGCAGAGAATTCCGCAGACTCACAACTCTCTGTGAGAAAAAGTGTTTCCTCATCTCTGTTCTAAATGGCTTACCCCTTATTCTTAAAAGGTCTTGTTTCTGGTCCTGCTGGGGGTCCACAGCCCCCTCCTCACCTGGCAAACCAGGTGGGGGAGACGGTTTAGTCGCCGACTATCAAACCATGGAGCAGGACGCACGGGATGACATGGTACCCGTGGCGGGGGGAACTCTCCCTCCCCGACCTGACCTGAACAAAGCAAGCAATGATGGGAGCCATAACTGATTTAATGAGCCATTTGCAGTTTTAGTGTACTGGCCTTGTGTACTTAGACATGCATGACCTAACCTTTGTGACAAGCATATGGTACATTAATATATTATTACTGCCTGCCCCTCCTCAGTCCATACACACGTTTACCGGGTAAACAAGGGATTTACTTGTAGTACTTTCACACGATGCAGGGCCTCACCCCAAAACATTGGCTGTCCCCCGACATTCAGAGCCAGCAATTTCTCTTTCCTATTCAGCTTTCCTCTACTAGAAGAGATTTACTAGAATGTTGCCTGGGTTCCAGCAACTAAGTTACAGAGAAAGGTTGAACAAGTTAGGTCTTTATTCTTTGGAGCGCAGAAGGTTAAGGGGGGACTTGATTGAGGTCTTTAAAATGATGAAAGGGATAGACAGAGTTGACGTGGATAAGCTTTTCCCATTGAGGGTAGGGAAGATTCAAACAAGAGGGCATGACATGAGAATTAAGGGACAGAAGTTTAGGGGTAACATGAGGGGGAACTTCTTTACTCAGAGAGTGGTGGCTGTGTGGAATGATCTTCCAGCAGAAGTGGTGGAGGCAGGATCGATTTTAACATTTAAAAGTAAAGTGGATAGGTATATGGACGGGAAGGGAATGGAGGGGTATGGTCTGAGTGCAGGTAGATGGGACTAGGGGAAAATAAATGGTCGGCACGGACTGGAAGGGCCGAGAGGGCCTGTTTCCGTGCTGTAATTGTTATATGGTTATATATGGTTACTCTGAAGGGACTGTCCCACTTACGCAACTTTTTCGGTGACTGCCGGCACCCGTCATAGGTCGTTGCAGGTCGGCGAAAATGTTCAACATGTTGAAAATCCAGCGTCGACCAGAAAGACGCTACGACTCTTTGGGCGACTGAGGAGACGACTCACGACCATACAGGCGACATGTCGCGGGGTGAAGCCTGTATGGTCGTGGGTAGTCGCCCAAAGAGTCGTACCTTGTTCTGGTCGCCGCTGGATTTTCAACACGTTGAAAAGTCGCATAAGTGGGACAGGCCATTTAGGTAGAGTTTGGCAGATTCTTGATTAGTGCGGGTGCCAGGGGTTATGGGGAGAAGGCAGGAGATTGGGGTTGAGAGGGAGGGATAGATCAGCCATGATTGAATGGCGGAGTAGACTCGATGGGCCGAATGGCCTAATTCTACACCTATCACTTGTGAACTTGTAAACATAGAAACATAGAAAATGGGTGTGGGAGGAGGCCATTTGGCCATTCGAGCCAGCACCGCCATTCATTGTGATCATGGCTGATCATCCACAGTCAATAACCCGTGCCTGCCTTCTCCACTTATCCCTTGATTCCGCTAGCCCCTAAAGCTCCATCTAACTCTTTTAAATTCATCCAGTGAATTGGCCTCCATTGCCCTCTGTGGCAGCGAATTCCACGAATTCACAACTCTCTGGGTGGAAACGTTTTTTCTCATCTCAGTTTTAAATGGCCTCCGCTTTATTCTTCGACTGTGGCCCCTGGTTCTGGACTCGCCCAACATTGGGAAAATTTTTCCTGCATCCAGCTCGTCCAGTCCGTTTGTAATTTGATACGTTTCTATAAGATCCCCGCTCATCCTTCTAAACTCCAGTGAGTACAAGCCCAGTCTTTACAATCTCTCCTCATAATGACAGTCCCGCCATCCCAGGGGATTAACCTCGTGAACCTACGCTGTACTGCCTCAATAGCAAGGATGTCCTTCCTCAAATGAGGGCTTCCATCTCTTTCCACCATTCAATCCTTCACACCCATCGCACCTCTTATGTAGATCTCTCCCCACCTATCCACGTCACCTAGAGATGTTGTCTGAAGCGTTGAATTACTCCAGTGCTTAGAAGTCCCGTGCAATCAAGGTTCTGCAACAGCTTCTTCCCACGAGCCATCAGGCTCCTGAATGCCATGTAATGGGCTGCCACCATTGTCTATTTATCCGTTTATCCATGCCTACCCTTCTGTTAATTTATCGTGTTGCACAGGGAGCCAAATGCAACGTAATTTCGTTTGGAACTGCATATATCAATGTATTTTTAAATGACAATAAAGTTTGTTTGACTTTTTGACTTGACCAGTGCTGAGAGGTGCGAGTGAAAGTTCATAAAAGAGAGAATGGATTCTTGCGTCACTGAAACCCGACATAAGAGTCCAAGTATTAAAGCCAGCGTGTTTGAAAGCATTAAAATATAAAAGCACACCTGCAGGCCTCATTTCGCTGCAGACCTGTCACCTAGAATTTGAATAACATGTATCTGTATTTTCAAAGACGCTGTAGTTCCTCCTTCTGTTTGATCAGTCCTGTAGCGTTTCCTGGAATGACACGCAATTAACGTAGTAAAAGTAAGTCCAACCAGTTCAAGAGCATTCGACTAATCTATGCTATCTATTGCATTCTTGCTATTGAAGGAGTGCGGCGTAGGTTCACAAGGTTAATTCCCGGGATGGCGGGACTATCATGCGCTGAGAGAATGGAGCGGTGGGGCTTGTACACTCTGGAGTTTAGGATGTGAGGGGATCATATTGAAACATATAAGATTATTAAGGGTTTGGACACGCTAGAGGCAGGAAACATGTTCCCGATGTTGGGGGGAGTCCAGAACCAGGGGCCACAGTTTAAGAATAAGGGGTAAGCCATTTAGAACGGAGCCGAGGAAACACTTTTTCTCACAGAGAGTTGTGAGTCTGTGGAATTCTCTGCCTCAGAGGGCGGTGGAGGCCGGTTCTCTGGACACTTTCACGAGAGAGCTAGATAGGGCTCTTAAAGATAGCGGAGTCAGGGGATATGGGGAGAATGCAGGAACGGGGTACTGATTGTGGATGATCAGCCATGATCACATTGAATGGCGGCGCTGGCTCGAAGGGCCTATTGTCTATTTAATTCACTGAGCATAAGTCTGGTGCACAGGCGGTTAATTGTTGCTGGTGATTGTAAGTGTGCAGTTTAGCTTAGCTTAGAGATACAGCTTGGAAACAGGCCCTTTGGCCCATGGACCAGCGATCACCCGTTTGTGCTAGTTCTACTTTGACATCCACTGCCTACACACGAGGGACAGTTTACAGGGGGCCAATTAACCTATTAAACCTGCACGTCTTTGGGATGTGGGAGGAAACTGGAGCAATCGGAGGAAGCCCACGCGGTCACGGGGAGAACGTACAAACTCCACACAGACAGCAGCTGAGGTCAGGATTGAAGTCAGGCGTCTGGCGCTGTGAGGCAGCAGCTCTACCCGCTGCGCCACTGTGCGGCCTGGAGTTCTGCAATGGCATTGGCTGTGGTTCCCCGTCACCACATTAACACAATCCACATCCTAATTTACTAATTGTGTAAGAAGGAACTGCAGATGGTGGTTTAAACCGAAGAGAGACAGAAAAAGCTGCCGTAACTCAGCGGGTCAGGCAGCATCTCTGGGGAGAAGGAATGGCCCTTCTTCAGACTCGACCCGAAACGTCACCCATTCCTTCTCTCCAGAGATGCTGCCAGTCCCGCTGAGTTACGGCAGCTTTTTGTGTCTATCTCCTATTTATTAATTACTAGCCCTCAGTATTCTTTCCCCAACAACAGTTGCAATTAAAAAAACAAGTAGAGACACGAGCGGCACGGTGGCGCAGCGGTAGAGTCGCTGCCTTACAGCGCTTGCAGCGCCGGAGACACGGGTTCGATCCCGACTACGGGTGCTGTCTATACGGAGTTTGTACGTTCTCCCCGTGAACTGCGTGGGTTTTCCCCGAGATCTTCGGGTCTCCTCCCACACTCCAAAGACGTACAGGTTTGTAGGTACATTGGCTTGGTGTAAGTGTAAATTGTCCCAAGTGTGTGTACGATAGTGTTAGTGTGCGGGGATCGTTGGTTGGCGCGGACTCAGCGGGCCGAAGAGCCTGTTTCCACGCTGTATCTCGAAGGACTCAATAGATCAGGCGCATCTATACACCCTGTTTAGTTCGTCAGAACGCTTCTTGGTCTGCCTGCAACTATCTGTTTGGACAAGAAAATAAGGCGTTGAACTCATTTAATTTAATTACAGGGTTCAACTCATTTAGTTGGATAAGTAAATATTCATCAAGGCATTTCCAGAATGGAAGATAGACACAAAATGCTGGAGTAACTCAGCGGGACAGGCAGCATCGAAGATACTTGCGCAAGAAAATCATAACGGAAGTCGGAGTCTTATTCCCAAAATGGCGGCGGTTCCGCTCCGTTGCGTACTACACGTCAGTCCATTGGAGGAGTGGTCTATCTTAGCCTTCTATGATCTTTGGGCACCATCTCCGGAGAGAAGGAAGGAATGGGTGACGCTTCGGGTCGAGATCCTTCTTCAGACTGAGAGTCAGGTTGAGAGGGAGACAGAGATATGGAAGGGTAAGGTGTGAAAACGACAGATCAAAGCAGATACTGATAAGGAAATGTAAAATTGTTGATTGTTAGCTGAGGGGAAGGTGACAGCAAGGCACGCAAAGAATAATATTTAATCAGGAGGGCAGTGAAACTAGTCGAACAAGGATGGGGGAGGGACAGAGAGGGAGGGAATTCAGTATAATGTGAATAAATGTGAGGTTATCCACTTTGGCGGCAAAAACAGGAGGGTAGACTATTATCTGAACGGTGGCCGATTAGGAAAGGGGGAGTTGCAACGAGACCTGGGTGTCATGGTACACCAGTCATTGAAAGTAGGCATGCAGGTACAGCAGGCAGTGAAGAAAGCGAATGGTATGTTGGCATTCATAGCAAAAGGATTTGAGTACATAGAAACATATAAATTAGGTGCAGGAGTAGGCCATTCGGCCCTTCGAGCCTGCACCGCCATTCAATATGATCATGGCTGATCATCCAACTCAGTATCCCGTACCTGCCTTCTCTCCATACCCTCTAATCCCCTTAGCCACAAGGGCCACATCTAACTCCCTCTTAAATATATCCAATGAACTGGCCTCAACTACCCTCTGTGGCAGAGAGTTCCAGAGACCCACCACTCTCTGTGTGAAAAAAGTCCTTCTCATCTCGGTCCTAAAGGATTTCCCCCTTATCCTTAAGCTGTGACCCCTTGTCCTGCACCTCCCCAACATCGGGAACAATCTTCCTGCATCTAGCCTGTCCAACCCCTTAAGAATCTTGTAAGTTTCTATAAGATCCCCTCTCAATCTCCTAAATTCTAGAGAGTATAAACCGAGTCTATGCAGTCTTTGTTCATAATACAGTCCTGACATCCCAGGAATCAGTCTGGTGAACCTTCGCTGCACTCCCTCTATGGCAATAATGTCCTTCCTCAGATTTGGAGACCAGAACTGTACGCAATACTCCAGGTGTGGCCTCACCAAGACCCTATACAACTGAAGTAGAACCTCCCTGCTCCTATACTCAAATCCTTTTGCTATGAAAGCTAACATACCATTGGCTTTCTTCACTGCCTGCTGTACCTGCATGCCTACTTTCAATGACTGATGTACCATGACACCCAGGTCGCGCTGCATCTCCTTTTCCTAATCGGCCACCATTTAGATAGTAGTCGGTTTTCCTATTTTTGCCACCAAAGTGGATAACCTCACATTTATCCACATTATACTGCATCTGCCAAACATTTGCCCACTCACCCAGCCTATCCAAGTCACCTTGCATTCTCCTAGCATCCTCCTCACAGCTAACACTGCCATAGTGTCATCCGCAAACTTGGAGATATTGCCTTCAATTCCCTCATCCAGATCATTTATGTATATTGTAAATAGCTAGGGTCCCAGCACTGAGCCTTGCGGTACCCCACTAGTCACTGCCTGCCATTGTGAAAACGACCCGTTAACTCCTACTCTTTGCTTCCTGTTTGCCAGCCAGTTCTCTATCCACATCAATACTGAACCCCCAATGCCATATGCTTTAAGTTTATATACTAATCGCTTATGTGGGACCTTGTCGAAAGCCTTCTGGAAGTCCAGATACAGCACATCCACTGGTTCTCCCCCATCCACGCTACTAGTTACATCCTCGAAAAATTCCACAAGATTCGTCAGACATGATTTACCTTTCGTAAATCCATGCTGACTTTGTCCAATGATTTCACCACTTTCCAAATGTGCTGCTATCCCATCTTTAATAACTGACTCTAGCAGTTTCCCCACTACCGATGTTAGACTAACTGGTCTGTAATTCCCCGTTTTCTCTCTCCCCCCCTTCTTAAAAAGAGGGGTTACGTTTGCTACCCGCCAATCCTCAGGAACTACTCCAGAATCTAAAGAGTTTTGAAAGATTATCACTAATGCATCCACTATTTCCGGAGCTACTTCCTTAAGTACTCTGGGATGCAGCCTATCTGGCCCTGGGGATTTATCGGCCTTTAATCCATTCAATTTACCCAACACCACTTCCCGACTGACCTGGATTTCACTCAAGTACTCCTTTGACCTGCGGTCCCCTGCTATTTCCGGCAGATTATTTATGTCTTCCTTAGTGAAGACGGAACCAAAGTAGTTATTCAATTGGTCCGCCATATCCTTGTTCCCCATGATCAACTCACCTGTTTCTGACTGCAAGGGACCTACATTTGTTTTAACTAATCTCTTTCTCTTCACATATCTATAAAAACTTTTGCAGTCAGTTTTTATGTTCTCTGCCAGTTTTCTTTCATAATCTATTTTTCCTTTCCTAATCAAGCCCTTTGTCCTTCTCTGCTGGTCTCTGAATTTCTCCCAGTCCTCTGGTATGCTGCTTTTTCTGGCTACTTTGTACGCATCATCCTTTGCTTTGATACTATCCCTGATTTCCCTTGTTATCCACGGATGCACTACCTTCCCTGATCTATTCTTTTGCCAAATTGGGATGAACAATTTTTGTAGTTCATCCATGCAGTCTTTAAATGTCTTCCATTGCGTATCCACCGTCAACCCTTTTAGAATTGATTGCCAGTCAATCTTGGCCAATTCACGTCTCATACCCTCAAAGTTACCTGTCCTTAAGTTCAGAACCATTGTTTCTGAATTAACAATGTCACTCTCCATCCTAATGAAGAACTCGACCATATTATGGTCACTCCTGCCCAAGGGGGCACGCACAATAAGACTGCTAACTAACCCTTCCTCATTACTCAATACCCAGTCTAAAATAGCCTGCTCTCTCGTTGGTTCCTCTACATGTTGATTTAGATAACTATCCCTCATACTTTCCAAAAAATCCTCTTCCTCAGCGCCCCTGCCAATTTGATTCACCCAATCTATATGTAGATTGAAGTCACCCATTATAACTGTTTTGCCTTTGTCGCACGCATTTCTAATTTCCTGTTTGATGCCATCCCCAACTTCACTACTACTGTTAGGTGGCCTGTACACAACTCCCACTAGCGTTTTCTGCCCCTTAGTGTTTCGCAGCTCTACCCATACCGATTCCACATGCTCCAAGCTAATGTCCTTCCTTTCCATTGCGTTAATCTCCTCTCTAACCAGCAACGCTACCCCACCTCCTTTTCCTTTCTCTCTATCCCTCCTGAATATTGAATACCCCTGGATGTTCAGCTCCCAGCCTTGGTCACCCTGGAGCCATGTCTCCGTGATCCCAACTATATCATACTCATTAATAGCTATCTGCACGTTCAACTCATCCACCTTATTACGAATACTCCTTGCATTGAGACACAAGGCCTTCAGGCTTGTTTTTACAACGCTCTTACCCCTTTTACTTTTCACCTTGCTCCCTATTGCTTCCACCCTCATTTTACACCCACCTGCCTCTCTGCTCTTGTACCCATCCCCCTGCCACATTAGTTTAAATCCTCCCCGACAGCACTAGCAAACACTCCCCCAAGGACATTGGTTCCGTTCCAGCCCAGGTGCAGACCGTCCTGTTTGTACTGGTCCCACCTCCCCCAGAAATGGTTCCAGTGCCCTAAAAATTTGAATCCCTCCCCCTTGCACCATTTTTCAAGCCACGTATTCATCTGCAATATCCTCCTATTTCTACTCTGACTGGCCCGTGGTACTGGTAATAATCCAGAGATTATTACCTTTGAGGTCCTACTTTTGAGTTTATCTCCTAGCTCCCTAAATTCACCTTGTAGGACCTCATCCCTTTTTTTCCCTATATCGTTGGTGCCAATATGCACCACGACAACTGGCTGTTCAAGAGCAGGGAGTACAAGAGCAGGGAGGTTCTACTGCAGTTGTACAGGGTCTTGGTGAGGCCACACCGGGAGTATTGCGTACAGTTTTGGTCTCCTAATCTGAGGAAAGACATTCTTGCCATAGAGGGAGTACAGAGAAGGTTCACCAGACTCATTCCTGGGATGTCAGGACTTTCATAAGAAGAAAGACTGGATAGACTCGGTTTGTACTCGCTAGAATTTAGATTGAGGGGGGATCTTATAGAAACTTACAAAATTCTTAAGGGGTTGGACAGGCTAGATGCAGGAAGATTGTTCCCAATGTTGGGGAACTCCAGAACAAGGGGTCACAGATTAAGGATAAGGGGGAAGTCTTTTAGGACCGAGATGAGAAGATAATTTTTCACACAGAGAGTGGTGAGTCTGTGGAATTCTCTGCCACAGAAGGTAGTTGAGGCCAGTTCAGTGGCTAAATTTAAGAGGGAGTTAGATGTGGCCCTTGTGGCTAAAAGGATCAGGAGGTATGGAGAGAAGGCAGGTACAGGATACTGAGTTGGATGATCAGCCATGATCATATTGAATAGCGGTGCAGGCTCGAAGGGCCGAATGGCCTACTCCTGCACCTATTTTCTATGATTCTATGATTCAAAGGGGGACTACTCAAGACAGTTGAATGAGTCAGAACAAGGATGGGGGAGGGAGAGAGAGAGAGCAGGAAAGGATTACTTTCAGGAGGAATGTTACTCCCCCGTACAAGTCCACCAACCAGTCTCACTGAACAGGCAGCCCTGAATTCTGACCTTCTCAATACACATCTAGTTTAGTTTGGAGACACGGCATGAATCCAGGCCCTTCGGCCCACTGAGTCCGCGCCGACCAGCGATCACCCGTGCATTATCTGTCCTACACACTGTAGAAGCCAATTAACCTACAAACCAGCAGGTCGTTGGAGTGTGGAGGAAACCGGAGCACCCGGAGAGAACAGCATGTGGGATATGGGGAGAAGGCAGGAACGGGGTACTGACTGGGGATGATCAGCCGTGATCTCATTGAATGGCGGTGCTGGCTTGAAGGGCCGAATGGCCTACTCCTGCACCTGTTGTTTATTGCCAAAAACTAAAAACTAAAAAATCGCTGCACGCTCTTAAATCTCTACTCCGACGGCACCATTATGTACTTTAACTGTGACCCCCTGGACTATCCTTGTTTGGATGCCACGGCGACGGGAGTCATGATCATCCCGTCAAGGGAGGGCTCGAGGCCCCCCGACCGCGGGGGAGCTGAGGGAAAAGATTGAACTTTTTATTCACCGTCCATCACAGTGAGGAATGTGGAGGAGTCACTGTGGTGGATGTGTATGTTAAACTGTATTTGGTGTCTAGGGCCGGATGGCCTACTACGGCCTACTCCTGCACCTATTGTCTATTGTCTCTGTCATGCCCCTTGACTTGCACCTGGGAGTGCTGGCGTTCGTGCCAACTGTTGGCCCAGTGCCCACCTATTGTGCTCAGCTGAACAATTATGTGAAGATGCAGTGAAAGAAGGTGTGGCTCGGAACACAATCCCGCCCTTTGTTTGGCTAACTGACCCTTTCTTCCAGAGGCCAGATAGTTTTACATGCACAAGGGAGTTGAGAAGTTAAGGTTACAAACCCCATAGTGGCCGCATTGAGCGAGCTCAACATATTTTGCAACTCAACAATTTTTCATATGATTTGCACTGAGATTGGATGTAATAAAATAAATACCTGGTGCCAGTTTTTCCAGTTAGGCTGCTAACGCTGCCAACCTCAAAGAAACCAGCCAACAGACCCTGATTTCACTTGTCTAGTGTGCTGTTTCCACAAAGAATTGTCCCTCTGCACGGGATCTGTGGTGTCCGTATTTTCCTTCATCATCATCGTAAACCACCTCCCAATTCAGGGACCGTTTCTTCCCGGCTGTTATCAGGCAACTGAACCATCCCGTGTAGGAAGGAACTGCAGATGCTGGTTTAAGCCAGAGATGGACACAAAATGCTGGAGTAACTCAGCGGGACGGGCAGCGTCTCTGGAGAGAAGGAATGGGTGAGGTTTTGGGTCGAGACCCTCCTCCAGACTGTGAGTCGGGGGGAAATGGAAACGAGAGACATAGTTGGTGATGTGGAGAGATAAAGAACAACGAATGAAAGATATGGGAAAAAAGTATCGATGATGAAGGAAACAGGCCATTGTGAGCTGTTTGTAGGGTGAAAGAGAGAAGCTGGTGCGACTTGGGTGGGGGAGTGATGGAGAGAGAGGGAAATGCCGGGGCTACCTGAAGTTAGAGAAATCACAACTCATACCACTGGGTTGTAAGCTGCTCAAGCGAAATATGAGATGCCGTTCCTCCAATTTGCATTTAGCCTCACTCTGACAATGGAGGAGTCCGAGGACAGATCTGTGTGGGAATGGGAAGGAGAATTAAAGTACTTAGCAAGCGGGAGATCAGGTTGGTTCAGGCGGACTAAGTGAAGGTGAACGTCCTAACCAGAGAGCAGTCACGATCTACCTCATCGGGACCTCTCGGACTATCCTTGATCGGGCTTTACCTTGCACAAACGTTATTCCCTTATCATGTATCTGTACACTATGACTGGCTCGATTGTAATCATGTGTTGTCTCTCCGCTGACTGGATAGCACGCAGCAAAAAGCTTTTCACCGTACCTCGGTACGCGGGACAGTAAACGAAACCAGGGGGCAGAGACTTATTGGTAAAAGGATGAGAAGGGATGATGAGCAAAACCCCTCTCACCCGGGGGGGCTGGTGGGGGTCTGGAACCCTGCCCCAGAACATCTCTCTCCTCTCTACTCCACTTTTAATTAAACATTTCCAGCAGCACCTGTCCCACGCGCAAGTCTTCCCTCCCGGCTAAAGCTTCATGGCACGGTTTGGGAACAGCCCCACCCAAGAGAATTGTGCCCGCAGCCCAGACCATCGCACAAACCGACCTCCCTTCTAGTGACTCCATCTACACCTCACGCTGCCTCGGGAAGGCCAGCGGCATTACTAGATGATAAGGTGGGATAAAATGGGGCTAGTGCGCACGGGTGATGGATGGTCGGCATGGACTTGGTGGGCTGAAGGGCCTGTTTTCGTGCAGCGTCTCAAAACTCAACCAATCCTCACTGTATATTTTTCATACAAATATAAATGTCTTTGGGGGAAAGGTTTTAACACCATGCAACATGTGAGGTAGAGTCGCTGCCTCACAGCACCAGAGACCCGGGTTCGATCATGACTCCAAACTAAGCTAAACCAAGCATTGGTGCAAGTGTCCGGTTCAGATTGGAGAGGATTACGTGTGGCATTAAATTGCTGGTGTGGTGTGGTAAAAGATTAGATGAATGTTTGGCAATGGTAGTGTCTTATGTCACAGGATTTTTGTTAGTTCTCGGCAATATTTTGTTACGTTATTTAGGCCATAGAACAATACAGCAAAGAAACTGGTCTTTTAGTGAGCAATGTCAGAGCCGAGAATGGTGCCAAGTTAAGCTAATCTCCACACAAGCGTCATCCATATCCCCCCCCATTTCCCGCATATCCACCACCGATCTAAAGGTCTCTCAAACACCACTGTTGTATCTGCCTCCGCCACCACTCCTGCCAGCGCGTTCCAGACACCCACCACCCTCTCTGTATTAAAACCTGCCCCGCACATCTCCTTTAAACCGTGACCCTCTCATCTTAAAGCTACGCCCTCTAGTATTCGTACACCTCCACCCTGGAGATAAAGGTCCACCTCACCAGCTCCGCCTCTGATCATTTGATAAACTTCTACCAGGTCTCCTCTCAACCTCAGGCGTTCCAGAGAAAACAATCCAAGTCTGTCTAACCTCTCCCTGTAACAAATACGACCCATAATCCAGGCAGCCTTCCGGTGAGTCACCTCTGCCTGACCCACTGAGTTCCTCCAGCGCTTGGTTCACCGTAAGAGATTCCAGCACCTGCGGTTCCTTGGGTTACCCGAGCTAGCGGACTTGAGTTATAGGGAGAGATTGGATAGGATGAGATTTTTTTCCTTTCACACATAGAAGGCTGAGGGTGGACCTCATTGAGGCGTACCAGATCTTGAGGGGCATGGATAAAGTGAGGGGCCTGGATAGTGTGCATGTGGAGAGGATGTTTCCACTAGTGGGAGAGTCGAGGACCAGAGGCCACAGCTGCAGAATAAAAGGACCTTCCTTTAGGAAGGAGATGAGGAGGAATTTCTTTAGACAGAGTTTGATGAATCTGTGGAATTCTTTGCCACAGACGATTGTGGAGGCCAAGTCATTGGATATCTTTAAGGCAGCGATAGATACAGTGGCTTGCAAAAGTTTTCATACTCCTTGAACTTTTCCACATTTTGTCACGTTACAACCACAAACGTAAATGTATTTTATTGGGATTTTATGTGATAGACCAACACAAAGTGGCGCATAATTGTGAAGTGGAAGGAAAATGATACATGGTTTTCAAATTTTTTACAAATAAAAAACTGAAAAGTGTGGCGTGTAAAGGTATTCAGCCCCCTTTACTCTGATACCCCTAAATAAAATCCAGTGCAACCAATTGCCATCAGAAGTCACCTAATTAGTAAATAGAGCCCACTTGTGTGTAATCTAGTCTCAGTATAAATACAGCTGTTCTGTGAAGGCCTCAGAGGTTTGTTAGAGAACATTAGTGAACAAACAGCATCATGAAGCCCAAGGAACACACCAGACAGGTCAGGGATAAAGTTGTGGAGAAGTTTAAAGCAGGGTTAGGTTATAAAAAAATATCCCAAGCTCTGAAAATCTCACGGAGCACTGTTCAATCCATCATCCGAAAATGGAAAGAGTATGGCACAACTGCAAACCTACCAAGACATGGCCGTCCACCTAAACTGACAGGCCGGGCAAGGAGAGCATTGATCAGAGAAGCAGCCAAGAGGCCCATGGTAACTCTGGAAGAGCTGCAGAGATCCACAGCTCAGATGGGAGAATCTGTCCACAGGACAACTATTAGTCGTGCACTCCACAAATCGGGCCTTTATGGAAGAGTGGCAAGAAGAAAGCCATTGTTGAAACAAAGCCATACGAAGTCCCGTTTGCATTTTGCCACAAGCCATGTGGGGGACACAGCAAACATGTGGAGGAAGGTGCTCTGGTCTGATGAGACCAAAATTGAAGTTTTTGGCCTAAATGCAAAACGCTATGTGTGGTGGAAAACTAACACTGCACATCACCCTGAACACACCATCCCCACTGTGAAACATGGTGGTGGCAGCATCATGCTGTGGGGATGCTTTTCTTCAGCAGGGACAGGGAAGCTGGTCAGAGTTGATGGGAAGATGGATGGAGCCAAATACAGGGCAATCTTGGAAGAAAACCTGTTAGAGTCTGCAAAAGATTTGAGACTGGGGCGGAGGTTCACCTTCCAGCAGGACAACGACCCTAAACATACAGCCAGAGCTACAATGGAATGGTTTAGATCAAAGCATATTCATGGGTTGGAATGGCCCAGTCAAAGTCCAGACCTAAATCCAATTGAGAATCTCTGGCAAGACTTGAAAATTGCTGTTCACAGACGCTCTCCATCCAATCTGACTGAGCTTGAGCTATTTTGCAAAGAAGAATGGGCAAAAATGTCAGTCTTTAGATGTGCAAAGCTGGTAGAGATATACCCCAAAAGACTTGCAGCTGTAATTGCAGCAAAAGGTGGTTCTACAAAGTATTGACTCAGGGGGGCTGAATACTTTTGCACGCCACACTTTTCAGTTTTTTATTTGTAATAAAATTTGGAAACCATGTATCATTTTCCTTCCACTTCACAATTATGCGCCACTTTGTGTTGGTCTATCACATAAAATCCCAATAAAATACATTTACGTTTGTGGTTGTAACGTGACAAAATGTGGAAAAGTTCAAGGGGTATGAATACTTTTGCAAGCCGCTGTAGATTCTTGATTAGTGCGGGTATTAGGGGTTATGGGGAGAAGGCAGGAGAATGGGGTTGAGAGGGAAAGATAGATCAGCCATGATTGAATGGTGGAGTAGACAATAGACAATAGGTGCAGGAGTAGGCATTTGGCCCTTCGAGCCAGCACCGCCATTCAATGTGATCATGGCTGATGGGTCGAATGGCCTAATTCTGCTCTTGTCACTAATGAGCCTATTATTTTTGCCATTTGACCTCTGCACTTCGTGTTCCCCAGTTGGTGAGAAGGAGATGGAGAATGCAAAGTCTTTGAACTAACTGTCAGGAAGTTCCCAAAAGGAAGTTTGGGAGCAGGATTGGAGCCCTTCCAATCGGGGGTATTATGCAAGCATGGATTGGGAGGTAGTTGGCAGGGATTGTCTCCTGCTGCCAGGCAGTAACTGATGGAGCAGGGTAGGATTAGGTGCTTGGCCAGAACTCTTCACAATCTGCATCAAAGGGCTGGCCGGGAGAACAAGTGCAGCGTTCCTGATGTTTGCTGATGTGAAGCCAAGCGGGAGGGTGAATGGGGGAGAGGATGCAAAGCAGATTTGGAAGGATGGTTTAGAACAAGTTACACTGTTCGCATCCGTGTATCACTCTCGTTAGCATATCTGCCCCAGCCAACAATGGCACATTGTAGGCTCCACCCTCCTGAGATCATCTGATGCCGGCCCTGATTTATTCCGCACTTCTCCCACCTCCGGTTCCCCTCCTCCTCCTCTATCCTTTGCTCCGAAGAAGGGTACTGTTCCAAAATGTCTCGTATCCATGTTCTCCAGAGATGCTGCCTGACCCGCTGAGTTACTCCAGCACTCTGTGAAACGTCACCTATCCACGTTCTCCACAGATGCTGCCTGACCCGCTGAGTTACTCCAGCACTCTGTGAAACGTCACCTATCCATGTTCTCCACAGATGCTGCCTGACCCGCTGAGTTACTCCAGCACTCTGTGTATATCTTCGGTATGAACCAGCATCTGCAGCTCCTTCCTAAACAAGCTTTAGAAGGACACCGACAAACTAAGAGTGCGTTATCAACATGGTAAAGTATCCAGAGAACCTGCCTCCACCGCCCTCTGAGGCAGAGAATTCCACAGACTCACAACTCTCTGGGTGAAAAAGTGTTTCCTCGTCTCCGTTCTAAATGTCTTACCCCTTATTCTTAAACAGTGGCCCCCTGGTTCTGGACTCCCCCAACATTGGGAACATGTTTCCTGCCTCCAGCGTGTCCAAACCCTTAACAATATTATATGTTTCAATAAGATCCTAAACTGAACTGTAGACTGGTATTCATCCCAGAGTAGGTCGGGGAGTGTCAATCATTCCCATTCCAACAATTCCTGCCGGAAATGAAGACATTAGAATCGCGATTGAATCGACAAATACAACGTGGAAACAGGCCCTTCGGCCCACCGGGTCCATGCCTTCCATCGACCGCCCGTTCACACCAGTTCTAGGTTATCCAACTTTCTCATCCACTCCCCGCACGCCAGGGGCAATTTACTGAGGGTCAAATATCCTGCACGTCTTTGGGATAGTCAGCACGGCGGCGCAGAGGTAGAGCTGCTGCCTCACAGCGCCAGAGACCCGGGTTCGATCCTGACTACAGGAGCTGAACGACCCTTTAATGATCACGACCCAACCACACATCTCTCGTGCATTTTATGACCCGGCGACAAAATATATTCCATAAAATATCAATGCTCTCATTTCTCAAACACTTAACCGGTTATTTCAGAAGAGTATCGTCCATGTTCCAATGACAACCCCATGTAAATGCTCCAGGCACGTTAGGAATGAATGAGGAAGTGGAGGCAAATCAGTCAAATGAAATTCAACAGTGTCAGCCTCGAGTGGAGTGCTTTTTCTCATTAATAAGACTGCAACTTACCCTCGGTCCCACCATCAAATCATCCCCCCCCCCCCCTGGCAGTAGTTGTCTCCTCTGTATTCTTGCAGTCCTTGCAGAGCCAACAGGTTGAAGTTTAGCGTCCGGCTGATCGCTGAAGGGAGAGGAGGTTTCAGGTAACAGAACAAACAGCAGGACCACGCCTACTGAACATAATGTGGGTTGCAAAGCAAAACTCCCGAAACTCAGATCCCCTCCTTCCTCCTCCTCCTCCTCCAACAGCGGCTGTGAATGTGACCTTGCAGCCAAGTAGGTTTCAGTAAACAAGGAGGTGTTGAAAATTCACCGGCGGAATCTACACTCAAAGTGACGGGAAAGTTGTAACAAACGTTTGGTGCACTGCCGAGTGAAGTGTCTTCTCTGGAGGTTCACTTTTCCTTCACTGAGCTCGGCGCATAAAGCAGGTTATGTCAGCAAAAGCGCCTTTATTGTTTGAGGAAGAACTGCAGGTGCATGCTGGAAAAATCGAACAAAGTAGACAAAAATGCTGGAGAAACTCAGCGGGTGATGCAGCGTCTATGTATTCCTTTGCTCCAGAGATAGAATAGAATGCCTTTTGTCAAAGTCAATTGTATCCGTCACTAAATGTAATTTTCCAATAGTTATCGATGGTGTACCTTCACAAGTCTACACTTCTACCATTTATTAACTGTATACTCTTTAGAATGCCTCGTATTTTCACATTGCAGTGAGTTGAATTGAATTGAATTACCTTTATTGTCATTCAGACCTTTCGGTCTGAACGAAATTTCGTGCCTGCAGTCAATACATATATTAAAAGTAACAAAACCACACGATAAACACAAAATTAACATCCACCACAGTGAGTTCACCAGGCACCTCCCCACTGTGGTGGAAGGCAAAAGCCTTAGAGTCTCTGTCTTCTTCCCTCCTTGTTCTCCCTCTGCGCTGAGGAGATCCAGGCCTCCGATGCTGCCGTCCACCAGGCCCGCGGCCGAGCCTCCGAAACCGGGCCACCGCTGTCGCCGGAACGCCGGAACACCGCCACAGAGTCCGCCGCTGGAATGCTGGAGCACCGTAGCTCCCGAAAGCCAGGCTGCCGCTGGAGCACCGCAGCTCCAAAGCCAGGCCGCCGCTGGAGCTCCGAAGCCGTGCCGCCGCCGCTGGAAGCTGGAAGGCCGCCAGCTCCGCCATTAGGGCCTCAGCACAGACGGAGACGGTGACGGTGACGGGGGACACGACAAGAAAAGTCGCATCCCCCCGAAGGATGAGACTAAGACCCTGTTTCTCCCACCCTCCCCCCTCCCCCCCACACACACAGCCTAATAAACCAAAATGATCAATAAAAACAGACACGAAGACAAAAATAAAATAGAAAAACAGACAGACTGCAGGTGAGCCGCCACTTCCGCCGCCACAGTATTAATTGTGTAAACGAATCACGCCTTTTTAAAAATAATAAATAAATTTCCACAGCTCGGAACTCCTAGGTTGGTGATTTAAGATCGAACAGTGCGTCTTGCAGTTTGATTGGTAAATCACTTGATCTCTTCTCGTAGTCATACGTTAAAACGTTTTGCCGTAAGACGGACACAAAATGCTGGAGTAACTCAGCGGGACAGGCAGCATCTCTGGAGAGAAGGAACGGGTTACCTTGTGGGTCGAGACCCTTCTTCAGACTGAGAGTCGGGGGAAAGAGTTGGCACGGCAAGTCAGTTGATATATATATATATTTATTTTAATGTTTATTTTATTAGAAGCGACTGGACAAGAATAAAGCAGTCGGCATAACAATGATACAATTTTTGTACAGCTTCATTTTTTAACGTTTTATAAATTGATACGTGCATCAGTAAAAGAAAAAAGTAAACAGGAAAGAGAGAAGGGAAAGACGGGAAATACAAACAAAAAGAAGAAAGGGCCCCCGAACGGCCGAGGAAGTGAGAGACAATAAAGAAGACGGAGATATCCACTATCCAGCGGCGACCAGAACAAGGTACGACTCTTTGGGCGACTACTCACGACCGTACAGGCTTCACCCCGCGACACGTCGCCTGTACGGCCGTGAGTCGTCTCCTCAGTCGCCCAAAGAGTCGTAGCGTTTTTCTGGTCGCCGCTGGATTTTCAACATGTTGAAAATTTTCGGCGACCTGCAACGGCCTACGACGGGTGCCGGCAGTCGCCGAGAAAGTCGCGTAAGTGGGACAGGCCCCTAACTCCCTCTTGAAAACATCCAGTGAATTGGCCTCCACTGCCTTTCCGTGGCGGGGAATTCCGCAGATTCTGGGCGGAAACGTTTTTTCTCATCTCAGTGATCATTTGCCCTGACAACTCCTCACAAGAAGTTCGGCCCAAACCTTTTATTAATGCCCGTGATTTTACAATCACTTTGCTAAAGGCACTTTAGAAATGGAAATAGCTATTGTAAATAGTATCTTATAATACAGTAATTAAAATCTGCAATGTAGCACATTAGCTTAATTATTCTTTGGCAATAAAGACCATGAATTATTTATATATATTTTATCAAATATTCAGAATGTTTATTGAGTCTTAAGAACGAAACCCGTCAACTTATTAAATGTAAATTCAGTATCAGCTGCAGGCTTTGTCGGCCTGCATTAATCAGGCAATGAAATTGCAGACAGTAGAATTTATAAAAGTGGAAATTGAATTAATGTATTATTAATAAAATGTGAAGATTAAGCACTGTTCCCCCTTTTTTTTAACCTTATTAGAAAGCAAAGAAACAACTAAGGTGAGGATAATCTTCAGAAAATAATCTTGGGGCCCCTCGAGTGACAGAGAGAGAGAGAGAGAGAGCTGGGTGGGGGATGGAGGAAGGCTTGTCGATGACAAATTAATGGTTCCCGGATGATGTGAAGACTTCAGGCTGCCAGCATTCCGTCTGTCCGCGCTCTCTGGCAATGGGAACCCCAGCAGCTCGGTGGCAGATTGATAACTTCCTGCAACGCGGCTCGCTGTCTCCTTCCCCTCTGTCTGGAGAGGAGCCATGAGCAACCAGGGAGAGACCTGCAAAAAAAGCTGGAGTAACTCAGCGGGACAGGCGGCATCTCTGGAGAGAAGGGATGGGTGACGTTTCGGGCCGAGACCCTTCTTCGCACAGAGTGTTTAAGAAGGAACTGCAGATGCTGGAAAAAATCGAAGGTAGACAAAAATGCAGGAGAGACTCAGCGGGTGAGGCAGCATCTATGGAGAGAAGGTACAGGTGACATTTCGGGTCGAGTCCCTTCTTCGGACTGATGTGGGGGTGGGGGGATGGGAAAAAGAAAGGAAGAGGCGGAGACAGTAGGCTGTGGGAGAGTTGTGAAGGGGAGGGGAAGGAGAGAGAAAGCAGGGACTACCTGAAATTGGAGAAGTCAATGTCCATACCGCTGGGGTGTAAACTACCCAAGCGAAATACGAGGTGCTGCTCCTCCAATTTACAGTGGGACTCACTCTGGCCATGGAGGAGGCCCAGGATAGAAAGGTTAGATTCAGAATGGGAGGGGGAGTTGAAGTGCTGAGCCACCGGGAGATTGGCTCTTCAGACTGAGAGTCAGGGTAGAGGGGGACACAGAGATAAGGAAGGGCAAGGAGTGAAAACACGATATCAAAGGGGACGTCAAGGAAAGTGGAGAATAGATGAGTGTGAGCTGGGGGACATGTCGCCTGTATGGCCGTGAGTCGTCTCCTCAGTCGCCCAAAGAGTCGTACCTTGTTCTGGTCGCCGCTGGATTTTCAACATGTTGAAAATTTTCGGCGACCTGCAACGGCCTATGACGGGTGCCGGCAGTCGCCGAAAAAGTCACGTAAGTGGGACAGGCCCCTAACTCCCTTTTGAAAACATCCAGTGAATTGGCCTCCACTGCCTTTCCGTGGCGGGGAATTCCGCAGATTCTGGGCGGAAACGTTTTTTCTCATCTCAGTGATCATTTGCCCTGATAACTCCTCACAAGAAGTTCGGCGCAAACCTTTCATTAATGCCCGTAAAACGCCCGTAATGTTCCTCCTTTGCTAAAGGCACTTTAGAAATGGAAATAGCTATTGTAAATAGCATCTTATAATACAGTAATTAAAATCTGCAATGTAGCAAATTAGCTTAATTATTCTTTGGCAATAAAGACCATGAATTATTTATATATATATTATATCAAATATTCAGAATGTTTATTGAGTCTTAGGATCAAAGGGGTCGTCAAGGAAAGTGGAGCTGGGGGAAGGTGACAACAAGGCAATCTGGGGATATATCCATGGAAAGTATTTTTATCGGGATGTGTCACAGCGTGGTTGGGAACAGCTCCATATGAGACAGCAATAAATTAGACGTGGCCCAGACCATCACACAAACCAACCTCCCTTCCACTAACTCCATCTACACCTCACGCTACCTCAGCATCATCAAGGACCAGCACACCCTGGCCACTCCCCCTTCTCCCCTCTCCCATCAGGTAAAAGGTACAGAAGTGTGAAAACGCACACCTCCAGATTCAGGGACAGTTTCTTCCCAGCTGTTATCAGGCAACTGAACCATCCTACCACAACCAGAGAGCAGTGCTGGACGACTATCTACCTCGTTGGAGACTCTCTAACTATCTTTGATCGGCTGTTATTCACTTTATTCCCTCTATCATGTACTGGGGAGCTGCAACTGGGGAGCATGCAACTAAAGCTTTTCACTGTGCCTCGGTAGACGTGACACTAAACCAAAATCAAACTCAAACTATGCATGGGTTACACAAAAGGCTGGAGAAACTCAGCGGGTGCAGCAGCATCTAAGGAGCGAAGGAGATAGGCGACGTTTCGGGTCGAGACCCTTCTTCAGACTGAAGAAGCACGGCGACTGGAGGGGCGGGAGCGCTGCCCTGAAGAAGGGTCTCGATCCGAAACGTCGCCTATCTCCTTCGCTCCTTAGATGCTGCTGCACCCGCTGAGTTTCTCCAGCCTTTTGTGTACCCTCGATTCTCCAGCATCTGCAGTTCCTTCTTTAACACTTTCAAACTATGCATGGTCTCGTTCAGGGCTGGCCTTAAGCCAATTGGACCGATTGCTCCCAAATGGGCCCCGCGCCTAACGTGGGCCCCCGCGCTAGAGTAATCCCACGTTCCGCTCTAGGATCTTTGGAGTAATCTGCTCTCGGCTCAGGTAGACCTACCCCGGGTGGAGGGGGGAGAGTGGGGTGGAGAGAGAGTAGAGGGGTGGAGGGGGAAGAAAGGGGTAGACGGGGAGGGGGATGTGAGGGGCAATGAAGCAGGGGGAGAGGGGGAGAGGGGGAGGTCCCAGGGCAGCGCTCCCGCCCCTCCAGTCGCCGTGCTTCACGCACACAGCCCCTGCTCCCCCCTCTCTCTCCCCGGGGAGACGCAGTGAACAATATACGGAGGGCCGGGCCAGGCCGGGGGTTGGAGCAACATTTACAAATATCGGCCTCAGCTCACACACGTCCGCCCGGACCCCGGCATCCGCTCCCGCCGGCAGCCCTCTCCCTCCCTTCTCTCCTTCCCTTCTATCCCTCCCTTCCCTTCTTCCCTCCCTCCTTCCTATCTCTCTATTTTCCTTCTCTCCTTCCCTCCCTCCCTCCTTTCTCTACTTCCCTCACACCCTTCACTCCCTCCATCCCACACACACACACATCACACACACAACTAAGATACACACACACACAACTAAGTTAGGATGGGGCTGAAGCCCAAAATATAATGCCTGGACTGGTTTTTTGCCAATAGATATTGGTTTGCCAGGATCTAGTTAATCAAATTACTTTTTTTTTTCATTTTACAGTCACTAAAACAAGTGGTATTGTAACTAAGTACTTTTCAGAGATGATCTACACATTATTTTTGTTACTTGTGGGCTTACATGTGTGCAATTTTATATTAAAATGCAACTTAGATCTGCTTGGTCTATTAACTCCCAGGCACTTTTTAAGCGCACATTTTGATTACTTTCCAATCTACCATAGAGATATAAAGTCTATAATAGACTTTATTTGTATTTCTATGATTCTACTGACCTTGGCTGGGAACCTGGGGCTCACCATAATTGTTCCCAATTAGGCCCTGGAGGCACCTCCTCAGGCCGCCCCTGGTCTTCTTACCTGACTTCACTTTCATATTTTTAAAGAGTTTTATCTTTCAACATTTTAAGATGGAGTAACTCAGCGTGGTCAGGAGAATGTGGACACTGTAGGTGACAATAGACAATAGACACTAGGTGCAGGGTAGGCCATTCGGGCCCTTCAGGTTAAGTGAGTAGATGCTAGACAAAGGCCTGAGGTGAAAAGACAATAAGAGGGAGATAAAGGGCCTGTCCCGCATGGCGATTTTTTTCAGCGACTGCCGGCATATTTGACTGACACATCAGGTCACCGAAAACGTCGCGGCGTGGCGACGTATGACGCGCGGTGTTTCCTCAAGTGTCGTAAGATTTATTTTTATCGCCGCTGGATTTTGAAATGTTTAAAATCTTTCGGCGACCCTGATACGTCAGTCAATGGCGCCGGCAGTCGCCGAAAAAATCGGCAAGTGCGGACAGGCTCTTGAGGAGATGTCAGGAGAGGCGTGAAAGGTGAAGCCATTGGTAGGAGTCAGGCACGTGCCGTGAGTAATTATTCAGGGTAGGCACTCAGTCCGCTTTAAAAATGTAAACCGCGCATGCGCAGATTGTTCTCCCCGTTAAATAAATAAATAAATAAAACCAATGACATTTCAATTTACCCAAGGCTTCCTAGTCCTAGACCAATTGGGGGGACAGTTCCCTTCACAGCGTGTGGAGAGTCTGTGCCAGGGGTAAAGTTGTGGGGAGGGCACGAGTGTTGAGAAGGAGGGTGTCGGGGATACTGCCAGCGCTGGAAAGGACACAGAGAACATTTACGAGGAAGGTGCCAGGACTAGAGGGTCTGAGCGATATATAGAGGTTGTAGGCTGGACATGTGAGGAGCAATGGTGAAAATCGCAAGAAAGTACTTATCACAAAGTACTGGAATCTTCACTCACTCACCGCTGCCGCAGCTCTCCGGGCGCGAAGCCACGCACTGTAGCTGGGGATAAAAGCAGCTCGGGGAGCGGCCACCGGGACCCGACAGCAGAACTGGCCGCCACTTCAGCGCCTTCTGCCGGCCCGCTCACCTGTGGCAGTGCTCTCCGTCTGAACACCTGTCACCTGCCGTTCGCCGACTTCACTCATGTCAGCAGCTTCCTGCAAATCCTTAAATTCCCACCGCCGAGTAACCTCAATCGCGCTGTCGGAATTTAAGGACATGAGTGAGGCCAGCGAGCGGCAGGAGAGAGGTTTTTAGACAGAGAGCTGCCAGAGGTGGGCGGGGACCGGCAGAAGGAGCTAAGGTGGCGGCTGGTTCTGCTGTCCGGCCCGGCGGCCGCTCAGCCAACCGAGCTACTTCGCTCCCCCCCCCCCACCCTGGCCTCAATGTGGTGGCATTGCACGCCTCCATGCAAGGAACGTCGCAAGTGGCATTATCCCAATCCCCTCATTCATAACATTCGTGCCCTCCCCGCAACTTTACCCCGGGCCAGACTCCCCAAACGCTGTGAAAGGAGCTCTCCCCCCACCCCCACACCCCGGGAAATACGGTATTAAAAAAAAAATCACAAAATGTACTTACCACATTATTGGTACACGACAAGCCATGGTTGAAAACCACGCCAAGAAACCTGCGCTGCACATGCGCAGTAGACTGATGCCTTCAGCCCCGCTTGAAACTGACGGCTTCGGGCAGCGCTGACGGCACGTGGGCTGCACAGAGCTTCCCGTGTTACAAGCGCTGCGGATGAAAGGCACGGAGAATTATGCCTACCTATGAGATTGATCTCTTACATAGGCATAATCCTCCCATGTCTTTATATTTAATAATTGCCATTTCATAATTTAGTCAGGGTAGGCATTGCCTACCCTGACGGCACGTGCCTGGTAGGAGTGTAGGAGGATGGCGACAGAGAAAGGTAGAGATGGGACATGATCTCATCTCCCTTTTCATCTCAGGCCTTTCTCCACCAACTGCTCACCACTCCCCCCCACTCCGCCCCCCCCTACCCCCACCCCTTCCCCCCCGACCTGCTCCCCATACCTTGGAAGATAGATTGTCCTGTTAATCTATACGGGGCACATGTCAGGGAGGGGAGCAATACGTGTGAAGGGACATTGAAGATGCAGGTTTACTAAAAAAAACCACATATTAAATGTCCATAACACATATTAAATTAGACTATAACTACCTCCTTAATCTAAATGTTTCAGAAGGAACTGCAGATGCTGCAAAAATTGAAGTAGACAAAAAATGCTGGAGAAACTCAGCGGGTGAGGCAGCACCTACGGAGAGAAGGCGACGGTTCGTGTGGAGACCCTTCGTCAGTCTCTTGTTTGTCTACTTACTTAATCTAAATCCTCAGACGATAAAATGATAAATGAAATTAAATGAACAAATGAGTGTGGGATGCTCTCTCTTTTCACTTTGCTTTCTTGTACCCAAAGGCCCTACAGCGAGCGAGATAGACCACTCGACGAAAAAGACGTAGTACGGTCATGGGCAGATTCGTGGGCAATTTCTTCGGCCCCATTTCCGCAACCGGCTTCCGTCTCCACACCAAAGATCCCGCAGCGGAGCAAAGATAACTAGTGCGGAGACGTTAGCCGGTTACGGAAACATCCTCGTAAAAATCAAAGCCCTTCGGTAAAAATCATCTCCTCGTTTTCTTTCTGCCCCTCTGCCTCACAATAAAAAGCAAAAAGATGCCTATGTTCCTTCCACAGCGCGAGCGGAGTCTGGCCCGGATCAGCATGGCTGGGGCGCCAGGGTAAAGTTGCGGGGAGGTTTGCAATGTATTTTTATGTAATGTTGTTCCTTGTCTGGGCCTTAAGTCCGAAATAAAGTTTATCATTATATATAAAAATCTGGAGAATTATATATGTGTGCGTGACATGATTATATATATCTGGATTGCATTCATATATGTGCGTATGCTTGTTCTTTCCTACACGATCTAATCAGTTGAATGGTCGCTGAATAAAACCATCCTTAAGTTACACATCGTTTTTTAATCTAGCTCAAAACAAATTTTATTTTGTTTAATACTTAATTTAGATAATCCCACCATTCCAGACAGATCTCATTCCACTCTCTGGCCATTGGGAAGACCAGACCCATTTTAATTTTGAAAAACAATTCCAGAGACACAGAAAATCATTAAGGAACAGTCCAAGAGTAGAACAACTGGAATCTTCATATTGTTGTTATTTTCCCAAATACCAGCAGTTGTGAACAGTGGGATTGGATGAACTACAGAGTGCAAGTGTAATACAAAAAAAATCAACTCAAACACAGCACATGGGCCATTTAAAAGGAACAGCTTTTTAAAAAAACATTAGAAAAGACAATTAACAGAATCATAATTTGTTAACATTAATCTTTAACAAAATGAACAGAATTAAGATTCTAACCCTATATCACACATGCAATCTGTTCCCCCGCAATGCTGATTACACTGCGAGAGGAATATACAAAGTCGGGTCGGGTTACTGAAATGGACGAAGAGATTGCCCACGTTGCGCTCCGTTGCATACTACACGCATTGGATTTAGCAGGAGTGGACTATCTTGCTCGTTATAGGATCTTTGTTTGTACCTGTGAGGGTGTAAGCAATACAGTGAATAGATTGCCTATTGCTTCATAGATGAACAGGAACATCTACATTCCAACGCAGCACTCTAGCATTTCACACACATCGAGCCTTGGAGAGTAGAACCAGTCCAATTTGCCGACACCGCCCAGCATGTCCCATCTACACTAGTCCCACCTGCCAGGTTAAAGGTAAATGTCGAAATGTCTGTTAAACATTGCAATAGTTCCTGCTCAACTACCTCCTCCGGCAACTCATTCAAATACACCAACTACCCACTTCTTCTGCTTTTATGTGGCGTGCACAGCCTAAAGCTGTTGGACAACTTGTTCTATTTGATCTTACGTTTGTGCACGTCGAGTTGATTGCATTAGTCGAAACAGGGTGGACCACGTGAAGGTTGCAATCTTCCCACCCCACCACCCACTTGTGTAAAAAAGATACCCCTTAGGTTCTTATGAAATCTTTGCTCCTCACCTTAAACCAATGCCTTTTGGTTCTCGATTTTGCTGTTTTGGCCTTGTTGAAGAATTTCATTTTTCAACAGCTGAAAATTCTGCGCGGCAGCTTCAGACTGTGCAGGAATTCATGATGTTGCGTATTTTACAATATTTACGGTATCTCAATTGCTTCATAATCAAGAGTCAAGAATGTTAAAATGCCATCTCTGAGTCTGCACCGACCAGCGATCCCCACACACATCTTCCTCCACCCAGAGCAGCATTATAGTTTAGAGATACAGAGTGGAAACAGGCCCTTCGGCCCACCGGGTCCGTGCCAACCAGCCATCCCCGCACACTAACACCATCCTACACACACTAGGGACAATTTACATTTATGCCAAGCCAACAAACCTACAAACCTGTACGTCTTTGGGGTGTGGGAGGAAACCGGAGATCCCGGGGTAAACCCACGCAGGTCACCAGTGGATACTCCGTACAGACAGCACCCGGAGTCAGGATGGAACTCGGATCTCTGGCGCTGTGAGGCAGCAACTCTACCGCTGCGCCACCGTGTCTGTCTATCTGACGTTGGATTTCTCCACCCATGGCTAGCTATGATCCACTGCCAACGCCCTTATCTCATGAGGATTCCTTGTTTGCTTCCCCTGTAGCTGCTGTCTTTATCTTTATAGATAGCACAGTTTAGGGCCAGGAAACTTTGACCTGTTTCTGAATTACATCCTGTCAATGCCATGCGCTGCAGCCTTGCTAAACCGCCATGGACAAAGTGCTGAAATGAGGGTGGGGCAGCAGGCAGTGAAGAAAGCGAATGGTATGTTAGCTTTCATAGCAAAAGGATTTGAGTATAGGAGCAGGGAGGTTTTACTCCAGTTGTATAGGGTCTTGGTGAGACCACATCTGGAGTATTGCGTACAGTTCTGGTCTCCAAATCTGAGGAAGGACATTATTGCCATAGAGGGAGTGCAGAGAAGGTTCACCAGACTGATTCCTGGGATGTCAGGACTGTCTTATGAACAAAGACTGCATAGTCTCGGTTTATACTCTCTAGAATTTAGGAGATTGAGAGGGGATCTTATAGAAACTTACCAAATTCTTAAGGGGTTGGACAGGCTAGATGCAGGAAGATTGTTCCCGATGTTGGGGAGGTCCAGGACAAGGGGTCACAGCTTAAGGATAAGGGGGAAATCCTTTAGGACCGAGATGAGAAGGACTTTTTTCACACAGAGAGTGGTGAGTCTCTGGAACTCTCTGCCACAGAGGGTAGTTGAGGCCAGTTCATTGGCTACATTTAAGAGGGAGTTAGATGTGGCCCTTGTGGCTAAGGGGATCAGAGGGTATGGAGAGAAGGCAGGTACGGGATAATGAGTTGGATGATCAGCCATGATCATATTGAATGGCGGTGCAGGCTCGAAGGGCCGAATGGCCTACTCCGGCACCTAATTTCTATGTTTCTATGTTAAGATCTTTTCCCCACGTCAAGGGATATGGGGAGAAAGCCATGATCAAAATCCCCGTTTGTGCCGGCTCAAAGGGCCGAATGGCCTACTGCTGCACCTGTGTTCTATGTCTCTATGTTTCTGTGTTGCTGGAGTTCCAGTCATCAAGAGAGTCAGATGGTTTTCACCGCTGGGTGAGTGGCGAGCTGTCCGCTGTAGATAGAGGCAGGCTTTTGTGGAGTTAGGTCAGAAGCTTTTCCGTTCTTTAATCTGTGCCTGTAGCCACAGTCTGAAGAAGGGTCCCATCCGGAAACGTTGCCCGCCTATCCATGTTCTCCAGAGATGCTGCCTGACCCCGCTGAATTACTCCAGCACTCTGTGACCTTTTCATTTGTAAACCAGCATCTGCAGTTCCTTGTCTCTACTTTTACTTTGAATCTAATCATTGGTGTATTTTCCTTTAAAGCTCGGTGACTTTAGTGTCACCTGTTACCACACCGTTTGCGCGGCACGGTGGCGCAGCGGTAGAGTTGCTGCCTCACTGCACCAGAGACACGGGTTCGATCCTGACTACGGGTGCTGTCTTTGTGGAGTTTGTACGTTCTTCCCCGTGGCCGCCTTGGTTTTCTCCGGCAGCTCCGGTTTCCTCCCCACACTCCACAAACGTGCGGGTTTGTCGGCTAATTAACTTTGACGAATCTTGACGGTGTAAAAACCCTGTCCCACTTAGGAGACCTAAACAGCAACCTCTGGTGACCTTGCCCGCCACCCAAGGTCTCCATGAGGTCACCGGAGGTTTTGGTCACTCTCCCTAATGGTCGAAAGTGGTTTCCGCGCGGTCGAGGCTTCATCTAGGTTGCTGCTATTTTCTCATCATGATTAAAACTGGCCTCGACTAGAAATAGGTTGCCGTTTAAAAAATGGATCGTTTTTTAGTCGCTGGTCTAGTCAAAACCAGTTTTCTTCATAGTCGAGGAAGGTTTTCAACGTATGCGTGGGAGGTGGTAGGAGGTTGCGGGTCACCTGGACCTTGATTTCTTTTTGGGTGGTGGGTAAGATCACCAGAGGTTGCTGTTTAGTGGGACTAGGGAGAGGGAGGAAAGGGGAGAGGGACAGGGGCGTTAGTGTGCGGGGATAGCTGGCCGGCGTGCACTCAGTAGGTTGAGGGATCTATTTCCACGCTGTGTCTTTAAACACTAAACATGTTGTCTTGATATTAAAAGCAGGTAAGCTTGCCAAAGTGTGCCTGTCCACCCATTAGGCCCACTATCCCCCCCACTCCCCTTCCCATAGACCTGTTCCACCTACCTCCTCTCCTCCAGCTTCACAAACTCTTTTTCTCTCCATCCTTACAGCCTTTCATCGTATTTTTTCTTTAGACTTTAGAGAAACAGCGTGGAAACAGGCCCTTCGGCCCATGGACACCTTGCCGACTAGCGATCACCCACACACTAGTTCCATCCTACACACTAGGGGCAATTTACAGAGGGCCAATTAAGCTACAAACCCGCATGTCTTTGGGATGTGGGGCGGAACTGGAAGTTCAGGATTCTACAACTCGTTATTTGAGGAAGGACATTCTTGCTATTGAGGGAGTGCAGCGTAGGTTCACCAGGTTAATTCCCGGGATGGCGGGACTGTCATATGCTGAGAGAATGGAGCAGCTGGGCTTGTACACTCTGGTGTTTAGAAGGATGAGAGGGGATCTTATTGAAACATACAAGATTGTTAAGGGCTTGGACACACTAGAGGCAGGAAACATGTTCCCGATGTTGGGGGAGTCCAGAACCAGGAGCCACAGTTTAAGAATAAGGGGTAAGCCATTTAGAACGGAGACGAGGAAACACTTTTTATATAAACATAGAAACATAGAAATTAGGTGCAGGAGTAGGCCATTCGGCCCTTCGAGCCTGCACCGCCATTCAATATGATCATGGCTGATCATCCAACTCAGTATCCCGTACCTGCCTTCTCTCTATACCCTCTGATCCCCTTAGCCACAAGGGCCACATCTAACTCCCTCTTAAATATAGCCAATGAACTGGCCTCAACTACCCTCTGTGGCAGAGAGTTCCAGAGACCCACCACTCTCTGTGTGAAAAAATTCCTTCTCATCTCGGTCCTAAAGGATTTCCCCCTTATCCTTAAGCTGTGACCCCTTGTCCTGGACCTCCCCAGCATCGGGAACAATCTTCCTGCATCTAGCCTGTCCAACCCCTTAAGAGAGTGGTGAGTCTGTGGAATTCTCTGCCTCAGAGGGTGGTGGAGGCAGGTGCTCTGGATGCTTTCAAGAGAGAGCTAGATAGGGCCCTTAAAAATAGCGGAGTCAGGGGATATGGGGAGAAGGCAGGAACGGGGTACTGATTGGGGATGATCAGCCTTGATCACATTGAATGGCGGTGCTGGCTCGAAGGGCCGAATGGCCTACTCCTGCACCTATTGTCTATTGTCTATTAAGTTTTGTTTGCTACTAACATGCACTCCAACACCATTTTCCGGCCAGATTAATCTTCTTAAAACTAACAGGTTGCAAGAAATACGTAAAATGAACAACAAACTTAAATCACGCCAGGCGGCGGCACGGTGGTGCAGCGGTAGACTTACAGCTCCGGAGACCAGGGCTCAATCCCGACTGTGGGCGCTGTCTGTACGGAGTTTGTACGTTCTCCCCGTGACCTGCGTGGGTTTTCTCCGAGATCTTCGGTTTCCTCCCACACTCCAAAGACGTACAAAGGTAGACAAAAAATGTTGGAGAAACTCAGCGGGTGAGGCCGCATCTATGGAGAGAAGGATTAGGTGACGTTTCGGGTCGATGCTCTGGGACCCTTCAGATAGACGTCGCCTATTCCTTCTCTCCGCACAGATGCTGCCTCACCCACTGAGTTTCTCCAACATTTTTTGTCTAACTTCGATTGTTCCAGCATCTGCAGTTCTTTCTTAAACATTTCATCCAAAGACGTACAGGTTTGTAGGTTAATTGGCTTGGCATAAAATGTAAAATTGTACCTCGTGTGTGTGTGTGTGTGTGTAGGATGGTGTTAATGGGTTCCAGCAACTAAGTTACAGAGAAAGGTTGAACAAGTTAGGTCTTTATTCTTTGGAGCGCAGAAGGTTAAGGGGAGACTTGATTGAGGTCTTTAAAATGATGAAAGGGATAGACAGAGTTGACGTGGATAAGCTTTTCCCATTGAGGGTAGGGAAGATTCAAACAAGAGGGCATGACATGAGAATTAAGGGACAGAAGTTTAGGGATAACATGAGGGGGAACTCAGAGAGTGGTGGCTGTGTGGAATGATCTTCCAGCAGAAGTGGTGGAGGCAGGATCGATTTTAACATTTAAAAGTAAAGTGGATAGGTATATGGACGGGAAGGGAATGGAGGGGTATGGTCTGAGTGCAGGTAGATGGGACTAGGGGAAAATAAATGGTCGGCACGGACTGGAAGGGCCGAGAAGGCCTGTTTCCGTGCTGTAATTGTTATATGGTTAATGTGCGGGGATCGCTGGTCGGTGTGGACTCGGTGGGCCGAAGGGCCTGTTTCCGCGCTGCCTCTCTGCACTAAACTAGACTGGGAAAAGCACTCAACAAGTCACCCTGCACTCGTCCTTGAGAGGAAAGTGTACTCACAGCTGAATGTGTTTTATTCTGTCAACCTGCTTAGCGCAGTGGGCTCATTTACCTAACGCACAGATGGCCAAGGTAACGGTATTGCAAGGAAACTACTACGAGCCACATCCATTACATTAAAGAGTGTCAAGTCTAACATATGCCAATGCGCAATGATCTTTTAAAGGCTGTGACACCTGGAAATCTGAACCCAGATGGATCGACGATCCATCATTCCGAAAATTCCACCGGCACAAAGCCCCAGGGAGGAATGAGTTCCAGTTCAACAGCTTAGTGGAAAGTCATCTATCCAAGTAAACATGTCTTCATTTTTGCCAGCTGTTATAACACAAAATAAAAATTGCCCTCATAGATACTCAAACTACCTCAGTGTGGATTCCACACGTGTAGAGGGATTTGGGTCAAAGGTGGGCAGGTGGGAACAAGTGTAGATTGGGTGTCGTGGTTGGCACGGGCTAGTTGGGCCGAAGGGCCTGTTTCCCCACAGTATAACTCGGTGTCATTAGGATAGATTTTGGCGGACAGATCCCCAGCTATTTGTTATCTGATCAAATATCCGTTTTTTTTTTGCCTTTTCCTATCTATTCCTCATGAACAGAAATACTATCAACAAATGTATGCTGTGGAGACCAAGTCAATGGATAATTGTAAGGCAGAGATAGATAGATTCTTGGTTAGTGCGGGTGTCGGGGGTTACGGGGAGAAGGCAGGACAATGGGGTTAGGAGGGAAAGATAGATCAGCCATGATTGAATGGAGTAGACTTGATGGGCCGAATGGCCTAATTCTACTCCTATCACTTGTGGCCTACATTTCCCAGTTTTCCTGGTTTTGTTTCCCAGTTACGATTCAAGGGATCAGCAAATTGATGGTCTTTTGACAAAAATAGTAGCTCTGCCCTAAGCTGTCCGAAATGTCTGGATGTGGATGTTGCGGATGTAGCCCAGACCATCCCCACAGATTAGGATCCCCTCTGTCCATCTACACTTCACGCGTTCCTTTGCAAAGGAGATGAGGAGGAATTTCTCTAGTCAGAGGGCGGTGAATCTATGGAGTTCACTGCCGCAGAAGGCTGTGGAGGCAAAGTCATGATTTTTAACTTAGAGATGGTTTAGCTAGATTTATGATTAGACAATAGACAATAGGTGCAGGAGTAGGCCATTCGGCCCTTTGTGGCAGCACCGCCATTCTATGTGATCATGGCTGATTAGTACAGGTGTCAGGGGTTACGGGGAGAAGGCAGGAGAATGGGGTTAGGAGGGAGAGTTAGATCAGCCATGATTGAATGGCGGGGAAGACTTGATGGGCTGAATGGCCTAAATCTGCTCCTATCACTTATGAAGCCAACCTAATCATAGACCCAAAGTGCTGGAGTAACTCAGCGGGTCCGGCAGCATCTCTGGGGGAGACGGAATAGGTGACGTTTCGGGTCGGGACCCTTCCTCAGACTGAGATATCAGGCAGGGAACCAGCAAAGATCCTATCGCAAAGTGGAGAAGACATACAGAGCACATCGGAATCCTGCCGTGCTGGCTCACATTTCTCCACAGGCCGGCAGTCATTTGACAGATGACGAGCGGTGGGGAGGTCAACTCCATCTCATTATCACATACATAATGTAAATATCACAGAGCAGCGGCAAGAGCTACAGACGGATCCGGCCAGGAATACCGCCGGGATGCTCCGAGCTGCGGAATATTAAAACCTTATTGACAGATGAGTTTTCTCCTCCAGAGCTGCTACAATTTCTAAATATGGAGTAGAAGGTAGATTTCATTTATTATGGCCAGGCTGATGTTATAGATTGAGTTCCCCAGCTGAAGGGGGATTTAAATGATGCACTTGACAAACAGATCGTGCGATGGGAGTTGTAGGATCCTCAACCTATTCAGTCTTGCACGGTGCTTGTGCCATTTGTGAATTTAACCTTGAGTGTGTGTGGTTTTTTATCTTGCCACTGGAATTAAAAGTTCCCACTGCTCCCCGATCTCCTATCACCGTTACCTTTCCAACTATGCTTGGAAATACAACGTCAACTCTGAATGAAGCACAGAGAGCTGGAGTAACTCAGCGGGTCAGGCGGCATCTGTGGACGGACATGGACAGGTGACGTTTCGGGTCGGGACACCGCATCACAAAACGTCGTCGGTCCATCCCTTCCGCAGATGCTGCCTGATCCACGCATGGTCCGGAACTGAAACATCGCCTGTTCCTTCTCTCCAGAGATGCTGCCTCTTCCCGCGGAGTTACTCCAGCATTTTGTGTCTACCTTCGATTTAAACCAGCATCTGCAGTTCTTTCCTGCACACTTGTTATCCCACCTGCTGGATTGATAATGGTGCAAGATACTGCAAACAAACAGAGGCACTTGTTGTTTTAATGTAACACTGCAGCACGGTGGCGCAGCGGGTAGGGCTGCTGCCTCACAGCGCCAGAGTCCCGGGTTCGATCCTGACCTCGGATGCAGTCTGTGTGGAGTCGGCACGCTCTCCCTGTGACCACGGTGGTTTCCTCCGGGTGCTCCGGTCTCCTCCCACATTCTGAAGACGTGCGGGTTTTGTAGGTTAATCGGCCCCCTCTGTAAATTGCCCCCTAGTGTGTAGAGAGTGGATGAGAAAGCGGGATAACACAGAACTAGTGTGAACGGGTGATCGCTGGTCAGCAGAGAGTCAGTGGGACGAAGGGCCTGTTTCTATGCTGGATCTATAAACTGAAACAAAATGGATACAAGGAAATACAAATCTGCCCTGCTTGATACAATTCCCTCTTGCAATTCCCACCCGGAAATATTTACCTGAAACTGAAGGAATTAAAAAAAAATCATAACAAGAGGATTTCAGTACAGGAGTAGAGAGGTTCTTCTGCAGTTGTATAGGGCTCTGGTGAGACCACATCTGGAGCATTGCGGACAGTTTTGGTCTCCTAATTTGAGGACGGACATCCTTGTGATTGAGGCAGTGCAGCGTAGGTTCACGAGATTGATCCCTGGGATGGCGGGACTGTCATATGAGGAGAGATTGAAAAGACTAGGCTTGTATTCACTGGAGTTTAGAAGGATGAGGGGGGATCTTATAGAAACATATAAAATTATAAAAGGACTGGACAAGCTAGATGCAGGAAAAATGTTCCCAATGTTGGGCGAGTCCAGAACCAGGGGCCACAGTCTTAGAATAAAGGGGAGGTCATTTAAGACTGAGGTGAGAAAAAACATTTTCACCCAGAGAGTTGTGAATTTGTGGAATTCCCTGCCACAGAGGGCAGTGGAGGCCAAATCACTGGATTTAAGAGAGAGTTAGATAGAGCTCTAGGGTCTAGTGGAATCAAGGGATATGGGGAGAAGGCAGGCACGGGTTATTGATAGGGGACGATCAGCCATGTTCACGATGAATGGCGGTGCTGGCTCGAAGGGCCGAATGGCCTCCTCATGCACCTATTTTCAATTTTCTATGTCTAAATTGCCTTTTGGATCATGTACAGGCCGATGAGATCGCCTCGCTCCCGTCCGGCAGAAGGTACAGAAGCTTGTAAGCGCGCACCACCGCACTCAGGAACAGCTTCTTCCTCTCTGTTATCCGGCTTCTGAACGTTCCTTCCACAAACTAGGGGACTGCCCTAAAATTCTTAAGGGATTGGACAGACCAGATGCACGAAAAATGTTCCCGATGTTGGGGGAGTCCAGAACCAGGGGTCACACGGTTTAAGAATAAGGGGTCAGCCATTTAGGACTGAGATGAGGAAAAACTTTTTCAGCCAGTGAGTTGCGAATCTGTGGGATTCCCTGCCACAGAAGGCAGTGGAGGCCAATTCACTGTATGTACTCAAGAGAGAGTTAGATTTAGCTCTTCGGGCTAACGGAATCGAGGGATATGGGGAGAAAGCAGGAACGGGGTACTGATTATGGATGATCAGCCATGATCATGTTGAATGACGGAGCTGGCTCGAAGGGTCGAATGGCCTACTCCTGTACCTATTGTCTATGTTTTTATGTCCGATTCACCTCTACACCATTGCGGACATTGGACTTTGTCTCTGGAACTGATGCGCTACAATGCTGAGAACTGTATTCTGCACTCTGTATCTTCCCTTTGCTCTATCTATTGTAGTTTGACATGGTTGTGTCTATGTGGGATGTATCTGATCTGATTGACTAGCATGCAAGACAAGGCTTTTTGCTGTACCTCGTAACACGTGACTATAATCAACCTAAACCAATCATGCTAAAGTTATTTGTCAACCAGCATCTGCAGTTCCTCGTGTCAGCAGCAAGTCTACACCAGCTCCTGCTTCACCACATCAACCCAGTCCATCACTTTCTGATCTTGAATAGCACAGCAGAAGGCCAAACCAGGCGGTACAATGGCGCAGCGGTAGAGTTGCTGCCTCACAGTGCCAGAGACCCGGGTTCAATCCTGACTGCGGGTGCTGTCTGTACGGAGTTTGCACGTTCTCCCCGTGACCTGCGTGGGTTTTCTCCGAGATCTTCGTTCTTCTCCACATTCCAAAGACGTGCAGGTTTGTAAGTTAATTGGCTTGGTGTAAAAGTAAATTGTCTCTTGCCATAGAGGGGGTTCAGAGAAGGTTCACCAGACTGATTCCTGGGATGTCAGGACTTTCATTTGAAGAAAGACTGGATAGACTTGGCTTGTACTCACTGGCATTTAGAAGATTGAGGGGGGATCTTATAGAAACTTACAAAATTCTTAAGGGTTACACAAAAAGCTGGAGAAACTCAGCGGGTGCAGCAGCATCTAAGGAGCGAAGGAGATAGGCGACGTTTCGGGTCGAGACCCTTCTTCAGACTGGTCAGGGATCAGGGAAACGAGAGATATAAACAATGATGTGGAGAGATAAGGAACAATGAGTGAAAGATATGCAAAAAAGTATTGGTGATAAAGGAAGCAGGCCATTGTAAGCTGTTTGTGGTGTGAAAATGAGAAGCTAGTGCGACTGGGGGGGGGGGGGGGGGGAGATGGAGAAGGAATGTCAGGGCCAGAGGGCTGAGGGAGAGGTGGGGGGGAGGCAGTCTGGGTTAACAGAATTGAGAAAATTCAATGTTTAAGCCCAGAGGATGCAGACTCCCCAAGCGGAATATGAGGTGCTGTTCCTCCAACTTGCGGTGTTGATCACTCTGGCCGTGGAGGAGGCCCAGGACCGAGAGGTCGGATACGGAGTGGGAGGGGGAGTTGAAGTGCTGAGCCACCGGGAAGTCGGGTAGGTTATTGCGGACCGAGCGGAGGTGTTCGGCGAAACGATCGCCCAGCCTACGCTTGGTCTCACCGATGTAGATCAGCTGGCATCTGGAGCAACGGATGCAGTAGATGAGGTTGGAGGAGGTGCAGGTGAACCTCTGTCGGACTTGGGAAAATTCTTAAGAGGTTGGACAAGCTAGATGCAGGAAGATTGTTCCCGATGTTGGGGGAGTCCAGAACAAGAGGTCACAGTTTAAGGATAAGGGGGAATTCCTTTAGGACCGAGATGAGGAAAACATTCTTTACACAGAGAGTGGTGAGTCTCTGGAATTCTCTGCCACAGAAGGTAGTTGAGGCCAGTTCATATTCAAGAGGGAGTTGGATGTGGCCCTTGTGGCTAAAGGGATCAGGGGGTATGGAGAGAAGGCTGGTACGGGATACTGAGTTGGATGATCAGCCATGATCATATTGAATGGCGGTGCAGGCTCGAAGGGCCGAATGGCCTACTCCTGCACCTATTTTTATGTTTCTATGTTTCTAGTGTGTGTAGGATAGTGTTAGTGTGCGGGGATCGCTGGTCGGCACGGACTCGGTGGGCCGAAGGGCCTGTTTCGCGCTGTATCTCTCAACTAAACTAGAAACCAAAAAAAACACTGATTGAGTTTTGATTTTTAACTGAAGCCACGGATAAATTGATATCAGTCTGAAGAAGATCCCAACCAGAAATGTCGCCTGTCCATTCCCTCCACAGATGCAGCCTGACCCGCTGAGTTGCTCCAGCACTTTGGGTTTTACTCACGATTCCAGCATCTGCAGTTCCTTGTGTACCCATTGATTGCGGCCACAATTTGTACATGTTTTTATTTTTTAGTTTAAAGATACAGCACGGAAACAGGCCCTTCCTTCGGCCCACGGGGTCCGTGCCGACCAGCGATCCCCGCGCACTAACACAATTCTGCACCACACTAGGGACAATTTACACATACACTAAGCCAATTAACCTACAAACCTGCACGTCTTTGGAGGAAACCGAAGATCGCGGAGAAAACCCACGCAGGTCACGGGGAGAACGTACAAACTCCGTACAGACAGCAGCCGTAGGCAGGGTCGAATCCGGGTCTCTAGCGTTGCATTCGCTGTAAGGCAGCAACTCTACCGCTGTGCCACCGTGGCTGCCCTGCATTCACTGTGCATGAATTGGAGCTATGTTTAAAAAAGAACTGCAGATGCTGGAAAAATCGAAGGTGGACAAAAGTGCTGGAGAAACTCAGCGGGTGAGGCAGCATCTAAGTAGCTAAGGGAATAGGTGACATTTCAGGTCGAGACCCTTCATCAGACTGAAGAAGGGTCTCGACCTGAAACGCCACCTATTCCTTCGCTCCATAGATGCTGCCTCACTACATGTCTTGGTCAGGTATTTCTATTTACGCATGCATAAGTTCATAAGTTCTAGGAGAAAAATTAGGCCATTCGGCCCATCCAGTCTACTCCGCCATTCAATCATGGCTGATCTATCTGTTCCTCTCAACCCCATTCTCTTGCCTTCTCCCCACAACCCCTGGCACCTGCGCTACTCAAAACTGTAAAAATATCCATTGACTTGGCCTCCACAGCCGTCTGTGGCAGTGAATTCCACAGATTCACCACCCTCTCACTTAAAGAAATTCACGAGACAAAGTTAGATTAGGTGTACTTCAATGGAACTAAGATATGGGTCTGTTCAGTTTCATCCCGTGTACACTGACTCCACAAAGAGAACACACACAACAGCGGTACTAAACGCAAGATTCATTTAGTTGAGTGCCAGGCTTTTGCTCACAGGAGTTTAAAAAAAAAACTGAAGTTCAACTCATCCATTTTTCTGATTTCACTCTTGTAGATTCTGCAAACACAGAGAGAGGCAGATCAAGAGAGGGCAATAAAATCAACAGAGGTCAATAAAATAAAGCCCATCTGATTTAAGATAAATTAATTTTTGAAAGACCGAGGATGGATACATGTATTGTCCCATTGAAAGTCAGGTGAGTGCACACCTGTCTTTAGTTAGCAGGAGTTAGTAGTTGAATGAATGAGTGAGTGAATGAATGAAGGCTTTATATAACAAGTCACGGAGAAATTCTTTGCTTGTGTGCCCAAGGTATCCGAATAGTGGCCACATAAAGGGCGCTAAAAAAGTTACCAAGTATCAGCGCCCGGATCTCCCCTCTCCCCCTCCCTCACGGTGGCCCTCCCGTCCATTGTTCCTTCGTACGTTAGTAGTAAGTTAGTAGTTAGTTGCGAGTCATCAGTAAGACTGTACCGTCCTCAATCGTCTCGCTTTCCCCGAGTTGTTTTAATGTATTTTTTAAAGAGAACTTGGCTGATCTCAACAAAGAAAATTCTTCTTGGAATTATACGCCTCTAATGTTTTAGTATTTAATCATATCCTTGTCTTTAAAGTCGAAATATTTATCCCGTTGCTATGGCGAATAAGTGAATGTCTGGAATGTTATCCGATCGTGGATCCCATGGCGTTCCAGGCCGTCTGTGTAAAATTATTATCCCCACACATCACCTTTCAACTTTGGCCCTCTCACCTGAAGCAGTGCCCTCTATACACAATAGACAATAGGTGCAGGAGTAGGCCATTCGGCCCTTTGAGCCAGCACAGCCATTCAATGTGATCATGGCTGATCATCCCCAATCAGTACCCCGTTCCTGCCTTCTCCCCATATCCCCTGACTCCGCTATCTTTAAGTGCCCTATCTAGCTCTCTCTTGAAAGCATCCAGAGAACCGGCCTCCACCGCCCTCTGAGGCAGAGAATTCCAGAGACTCACAACTCTCTGGGAGAAAAAGTGTTTCCTCATCTCCGCTCTAAATGGCTTACACCTTATTCTTAAACTGTGTGGCCCCTGGTTCTGGACTCCCCCAACATCGGGAACATGTTTTCTGCCTCTAGCGTGTCCAAACCCTTGTATCTTGTATGTTGCAATAAGATCCTCTCTCATCCTTCTAAACTCCAGAGTGTACAACCCTTGGAATTCCAGAGTATTCCACCCTAGGAAAAATGTTCTGAGAGTCTATCATATCTGTGCCTCTCAGAATTGTACACATCAATCTCCTGCATTCCAGAGAAAGCAATCCAAGTCAGTCCAACCTCTCCCTGTTGCCAAGGAAGTATTTGGGGCTCTGCTTTCTTCTGTAGCTTTCTATACCCTGCCAGCCTCCGCCTCCCCGACTCTGAGACTCGTGAAGGACCTCAACCCCGAAATGTCACCTATTCCTTTTCTCCACAGATAGATACAAAATGCTGGAGTAACTCAGCGGGACGAGGCAGCATCTCTGGAGAGAAGGCATGGGTCGAGACCCTTCTTCATACTGAGTCTGACTCTGAGGAAGGTTCTCGACCCGAAACATCGCCCGTTCCTTCTCTCCAGAGATGCTGCCTGAGCCCTCGAGTTACTCCAGCTTTTTGCGTCTTTCTCTCCCTGTAGCCAATGCTTCCCAATCCACGCGTTACGCTGGTAAACGGCGAACAATTAACAAGAGTAAAGGGCCTGTCCCACTTGCCGATTTTTTCGGCGAATGTCGGCATCATTGACTGACGTATCAGCTCACCGAAAAATTCGCGGCGTGGTGACGTATTGACGTGTTTTATCAAATGTCGCAACTTTTTTTTGTCGCCGCCGGATTTTGAAACGTTCAAAATCTTTTGGCGACACTGATATGACGCCGGAAGTCGACGAAAAAAATCGCCAAGTGGGACAGGCCCTTAAGGCTTCTTAAGGTGACCTCACCTGAAGTGACTGCCGGCTCTCTGTCTGGTCTCTATTCCGTGCGTTCTCATCTAGGATGTTCAGCTCCTCATAACGCCTCAGCGTTGAATACATAAATGTCTGATGGCTGCAAACAAACCAATTATGGACACGTGAATAAAACATAGCAACACAGCAGGACGCGTTAGACTGCAGAAATATGAAGCCAGGTGTGTTTATCTTACTAAGCCAGGAGTAGACTGCACATTTAATGGACTATGAACTAATGGAAAGTGCTTGTGACTGTTTAGCTTACAGATCCAGCACGAGTCCACGCCGACCATCGATCACCCGTTCACACTAGTTCTGTGTTATCCCCACTATCTCCTCCACTCCCTACACTCTAGGGGCAAATTAACCAACAGGCCCGCACGTCTATGGGATGTGGGAAACCCATGCGGAGCACAGGGAGAACATGCGGACTCCACACAGACAGCACCCGAGGTCAGGATCGAACCTGGGTCTCTGGTGCTGTGAGGCAGTGGCTCTGTCAGCTGTGCCACTGGTACACACTGTGACCTGAACAGGTCCATTTGCGCGCATTATTTTACATCGTCCCCCCCATTTTACACATGCACATATCTAGGTTTTGAATGCAGAACTCACAGTTTAGTTTAGGTTCGAGATACAGCTCAGAAACAGGCCCTTCGGCCCACCGAGTCCGTGCCGACCAGCGATCCTCGTACACAAAGACTATCCCACACATACTGGGGACAATTTGGAGTGTGGGAGAGAACCGGAACACCCGGTGAAAACCCTTGTAAAGACATCACCCGTAGTCAGGATTGGACCCGGGTCTCTGGCGCTGTGAGGCAGCAACTCTACTGTCCAACTGAGTCAATACCAGTTATCTTCATTCATCTCAAGGTCAGCCAATGGTCTGGGTCAGCATGAACAAGCAGGATGGACATCCCACTTTGCCCAAAACAGGCGGCACGGTGGCGCAGCGGTAGAGTTGCTGCCTCACAACGGTAAGGCAGACCCGGGACCTGGGTTCGATCCTGTCTACAGGCGCTATATCTGTACGGATGTTTGTATGTTTTCAATGTGACCCACGTGAGTTTTGTCCGGGATCTTTGGTTTCCTCCCACACTCCAAAGACGTACAGGTTTGTAGGTTAATTGGCTTGGATATAAAAGTAAAATTGTCCCTAGTGTGTGTAGGGTAGCGTTAGTGTGCGGGGATCGCTGGTCAGAGCGGACTCGGTGGGCCAAAGGGCCTGTTTACGCTCTGTACCTCTAAACTAAACTAAGCAAGATGTCGTACCCAAAGGCTGCAATGGTTCAACTTTCCACAAAAATTCATTTGCACTATCACATAAATTCATAAGTTATGGGAGCAGAATTAGGCTATTCGGCCCATCAAGTCTATACTCTGCCCTTCAATCATGGCTGATCGATCTCTCCCTCTCAACCCCATTCTCCAGCATTCTCCCCATAACCCCTGACAAATCTTTACGAATTACAACTGTAAAATATTTTCTAAATTAGTCATAATTTGTATTGAAGTCATAATCTCGCACACTTTTAATGGAGCTAAAAGATTATGAGTAAAGGTAGGATATTTCAGCGAGCATTTCCGACTGCCCAACTATAATTCATTTAATTTTTGAATCTTTCTCCCAAGTAAACTACACTGAACTATTTTCCATTGCAAAGGAAGACACAAAGTGCTGGAGTAACTCAACGAGTCAAGCAGCATCATTTCTGAAGAAGGGTCTCGACCCAAAATGTCACCAATCCCTTTTCTCCCGAGATGCTGCCTGACCCGCTGTTTTACTCCAGCGCTTTGTGTCCATCTCGGGAGGACATGGACAGGCAATGTTTCAGGTCAGGAACGTTTTCCCGACTGATTCACTCTACCTTGGTGCACGTGCTGTTAAACTAAACTGCATGGCAGATGCAGCTTAATGTGGATAACTGTGAGATTATCCACTTTGGTGGCAAAAAACAGGAAGGCAGATTATTAGCTGAATTGTGTCAAGTTGGGAAAGGTGGAAGTACAACGGGATCTGGGGGTCCTTGTTCGTCAGTCCCTGAAAGTAAGCATGCAGGTACAGCAGGCAGCGAAGAAAGTGAATGGCATGTTGGCCTTCATAACAAGAGGTACAGGAGCAAAGAGGTCCTTCTGCAGTTGTACAGGGCCCTAGTGAGACCACACCTGGAGTATTGTGTGCAGTTTTTGTCTCCATATTTGAGGAAGGACATTCTTGCTATTGAGGGAGTGCAGCGTAGGTTGACAAGCAATTGGGGACTGTCATATGTTGAAAGAATGGAGCGGCTGGGCTTGTATACTCTGGAATTTAGAAGGTTGAGAGGAGATCTTATTGAAACATATAAGATTATTAAGGGTTTGGACACGCTAGAGGCAGGAAACATGTTCCCAGTTGGGGGAGTCCAGAACCAGGGGCCACAGTTTAAGAATAAGGGGTAAGCCATTTAGAACGGAGATGAGGAGAAACTGTTTCACACAGAGGGTTGTGAATCTGTGGAATTCTCTGCCTCAGAAGGCGGTGGAGGCCGGTTCTCTGGATGCTTTCAAGAGAGAGCTAGATAGAGCTCTTAAAGATAGCGGAGTCAGGGGATATGGGGAGAAGGCTTAGATCACATTGAATGGCGGTGCTGGCTCGAAGGGCCGAATTGGCCTCCTCCTACACCTATTGTCTATTGTCTATTGTAAACTGCACTGATTGTAATGGGCAGAGGGGGAGGGGAGGATGAGAGGAGGGAAAAGAGGCGGGGGGGGGGGGGGGGGAGGACAAAGCCTGGCAAGTGTTAGGTGTCCAACCATGTTCTCCAGAGATGCTGCCTGATCCGCTGAGTTACTCCAGCACTTGGTGTCTTTTTTGGATAAAGCAGCATCTGCAGTTCCTTGCGTCTAAAGTTCCCATTGGATTTTGTTTGATCAGTGTGGACCGCAAAACCTCTGTCATCCAAGTCAAGGTAGTTTAGATTTAGATTTTGGATTGCCAGTACGTACCGACAGCTGAGTAAAACTGGCCCAAATTGATGAATCGCTCTAAAACTCCGCAAGAGAGGATTTGCACAATGTTGTTCTGGCTCGAAGCCAGGTCAGTCTGATTCCAAATTAATCTTGAACCAAAGGGCTGTGGAAAACACAGATACAAGTGGGGATATAACAGGTCTGCTATCTTGTGCATTGTTGCAGCCAAGGTTGTGCTGATATAATTTGTGAGCCAAGGACGTGTATGTGGGACAGGCCCTTTAAGGCTCCTTGGTTCTTGGCTCGCAAATTACGCGACCTCGTATGGCCGGTCCCACTTTGAAGTATGGAAGGGTATGGAGTTGTGCAGAGCTGGTCCCGACATCATGCGAGGCTCCGAAATTCTTGCAGTGAACAAAATCTTCGCGCGCCAACGGCCTGTCGCGGAACTGACGGTCAAAGTGGGACAGGCCCAAGACCCTGGCGCGACGCAACTTCTCATCTCCAACAGCAGCAGAAGCAGGCAAACGATCGCCGAGATCGGCCTGGGGCTCACGGCCGTTTCGGATCCGGATCCGCCCCCACTTCTACTCCCAGAGCGGGGCCAAGAAAATTGAAGATGGACACAAAATGCCGGAGTAACTCAGTGGGACCGGCAGCATCTCTGGAGAGAAGCAATAGGTGGCATTTCGGGTCACGGCCCTTCTTTCAGACTGAAGAAGAGTCTCGACATGAAACGTCACCCATTGCTTCTCTCCAGAGATGCTGCCGGTCCCGCTGAGCTACTCCAGCTTTGTGTCCATCTTCAAATGACATCACGCGCTCCAGACGGCTGTGCGTACGCAAGTTATCGCGCCCGACCTTCGCTCGACCGTCTCGGCTCAACGCGTAATTTGCGTGCCAAGGACATGTAAGTGTGACAGGCCCTTAAGTGGGCATTCCACGAGACAAATCTTGGATTGTGCGCTGTAGCTGGTGACTTATTTCAATGAAAAAGTTGAATCTCTCCTCGCTAGTAGCAAGCTTCGCAGAGTAAACATCTCCAATCAATGGCCATTGATTCCAAGAGCCCCATTGTCCCATTCCCACCCATCTCTCTGGGCTTTGAATAATTCACAATACTGTTGTTGATGGGACTGTGAATATAAATCCCAGCTACAAGCCAGTGATGAGGATGCTTCAGTCAATTCACTTTTCATCTTGTGTGTTCAGTTCACCTTTAGTTCAGTTTAGTTTAATTTAGAGATACAGCGTGGAAACAGGCCATTCGGCCCGCCGAGCCCGCGCCAACCAACAATCACCCCGTCCACTAGTTCCATCCTACACACTAGGGACCATTAAGGACAATTAACCTACAAACCTGCACGTCTTTGGGATGTGGGAGGAGACCAGAGCACCTGGAGAAAACCCACGCGGTCACGGGAGAACGTGCAAACTCCGTACAGACAGCACCCTTGGTCAGAATCAAACCTGGGTCTCTGGCGCTGTGAGGCAGCGACTCCACCACCGCGCCGCCCTCACGCCATTTGCTGATACGCCCTCTGATATTTCACTTACTCTTTTTTTTAATCCCAAAGCATCTTGATGATTTACCATTGTGTTTAAGAAAGAGCTGCAGATGCTGGAAAAATCAAAGGTAGACAAAAATGCTGGTAAAACTCAGCGGGTGAGGCCGCATCTATGGAGCGTTTAAGAAAGAACTGCAGACACAGATTTTCACAATACTATCAAAAACTTTACTCAACTAAAGTGACGGAACAATCAACAGGAATGGAAGCACTTTTACAGAAATGTAATCTTACGGGTTTAGATTTACAAGAGCGAGAACTACTAGGTGCTGAAATAACCATAAAAGATATTGAAGAGTCAATTAGATCTTTAAAAAACGGAAAGGCCGCAGGCCTTGATGGCCTAAGCTCTGAATTTTATTACAAAAATGATGATTTGATTTCCCCACGTATACAGACACTGTATAAACACGTTTATACTCAACAGAAACTCTCAGAAACAAATTTACAATAATACTTATACCCAAAACTGATAAGGATCTGGAAGACCCAGGTTCATATAGAGCAATAGCTCTCTTAAATACTGATCAGAAAATATTAACTAAAATCCTATCTCATAGATTGAGTTTAGTGATTAACAAATTAATACACCCCGACCAAACAGGTTTTATTCCAAAACGTTATTCATTTTACAATTTGAGACGACTATTTAATATTATATACTCAAATAGAATTGCTAATGCAGACCTAGCAATTATTTTGCTAGATGTTGAAAAAGCATTTGATTAGGTAGAATGGTCATATTTATTTTCGGTGATGGAAAATTTTCAATTGGGAGAGAAGTACTGTACATGGGTTAAACTTTTATATTCCAAACCCAACAGCTGGAATACTAACAAACCAAATGTTATCAATTAAATTTAATCTTTCTAGAGGTTGTAGACAAGGATGCCCGCTATCCCCATTATTATTCGCTCTTGCAATTGAACCATTAGCAGAAAGTGTCAGAGCTCATCCTGAAATACACGGGTATAATACAATGACACAATGAATAAAATCTCCTTATATGCAGATGATGTATTAATATATATTACAAAGCCAGAAACTAGTATTCCAAACCTATTAAATCTAATAACTCAATTTGGTCAGTTTTCAGGATATAGAATTAATTGGAATAAAAGTGAAATCATGCCAATAATGGAACTTAATTTACATACATTACAACAACCCCCTTTTAGAATAGTTGAGGAAAAAATTAAATATTTAGGAATTTATGTAACTAAGACATACTTCTTTACTTAAATCAAACTTCCCACCTTTACTGAATAAATTAAATAAGAATATTCAGTATTGGAAAAAAACTCCCCATTTTAATGTTTGGTAGAATTAATGCTATAAAAATGGCATTTTTGGCGCAATTACTGTACTTATTTCAGTCAATCCCGATATATATCCCAAATTTTTTTTTTTTTAAAGTCGACTCCATTGTTATAAGTTTCATTTGGGATTATAAGATTCATAGAATAAGCAAACAAAGTTTATGTAAATCAAAGACTAATGGAGGTTTAGCTTGACCAAATTTGTTGTTTTATTTTTGGGCAGTCTATATTAAAAACATGAATTTCTGGCTGGAAGAAATGGATCAGCAACCAGAATGGTTAAGGATGGAAAAGGAAGATTGTTTATCTTTTTGAAATCGGTTCGATTATGTTTGTACCCACAAATTTGCACACAAAAACCTATAGGGAAAACCCTATAATACATAGTGGTACACAAATCTGGAAACAATTAAAAAAGGCTTTAAAATTGGATAATATACCACTCTGTCTCCCTATTGTAAACAATCCCATATTTAAACCTTCCATACTGGATAAAGGTTTCACACAATGGAAAAATTACGGAATTATAAAGTGGCCCATAATTGTGAAGTGGAAGGAAAATGATACATGATTTCCAAATTTTATTACAAATTAAAAACTGAAAAGTGTGGCTTGCAAAAGTATTCAGTCCCCCTGAGTCAATACTTTGTAGAACCACCTTTAGCTGCAATTCCAGCTGCAAGTCTTTTGGGGTATGTCTCTACCAGCTTTGCACATCTAGAGACTGGCATTTTTGCCCATTCTTCTTTGCAAAATAGCTCAAACTCAGTCAGATTGGATGGAGAGCGTCTGTGAACAGCAATTTTCAAGTCTTGCCAGAGATTCTCAATTGGATTTAGGTCTGGACTTTGGCTGGGCCATTCCAACACATGAATATGCTTTGATCTAAACCATTCCATTGTAGCTCTGGCTGTATGTTTAGGGTCGTTGTCCTGCTGGAAGGTGAACCTCCGCCCCAGTCTCAAGTCTTTTGCAGACTCTAACAGGTTTTCTTCCAAGATTGCCCTGTATTTGGCTCCATCCATCTTCCCATCAACTCTGACCAGCTTCCCTGTCCCTGCTTAAGAAAAGCATCCCCACAGCATGATGCTGCCACCACCATGTTTCACAGTGGGGATGGTGTGTTCAGGGTGATGTGCAGTGTTAGTTTTCCACCACACATAGCGTTTTGCATTTAGGCCAAAAACTTCAATTTTGGTCTCATCAGGCCAGAGCACCTTCCTCCACATGTTTGCTGTGTCCCCCACATGGCTTGTGGCACACTGCAAACGGGACTTCTTATGGCTTTGTTTCAACAATGGCTTTCTTCTTGCCACTCTTCCATAAAGGCCCGATTTGTGGAGTGCACGACTAATAGTTGTCCTGTGGACAGATTCTCCCACCTGAGCTGTGGATCTCTGCAGCTCCTCCAGAGTTACCATGGGCCTCTTGGCTGCTTCTCTGATCAATGCTCTCCTTGCCCGGCCTGTCAGTTTAGGTGGACGGCCAAGTCTTGGTAGGTTTGCAATTGTGCCATACTCTTTCCATTTTCGGATGATGGATTGAACAGTGCTCCATGAGATGTTCAGAGCTTGGGATATTTTTTTATAACCTAACCCTGCTTTAAACTTCTCCACAACTTTATCCCTGACCTGTCTGGGTGTGTTCCTTGGGCTTCATGATGCTGTTTGTTCACTATTGTTCTCGAACAAACCTCTGAGGCCTTCACAGAACAGCTGTATTTAACTGAGGTTAGATTAAACACAAGTGGACTCTATTTACTAATTAGGTGACTTCTGATGGTAATTGGTTGCACTGGATTTTATTTAGGGGTATCAGAGTAAAGGGGGCTGAATAATTTTGCATGCCACACTTTTCAATTTTTTATTTGTAAAAAAATGTGAAAACCATGTATCATTTTCCTTCCACTTCACAATTATGCGCCACTTTGTGTTGGTCTATCACATAAAATCCCAATAAAATACATTTACGTTTGTGGTTGTAGCGTGACAAAACGTGGAAAAGCTCAAGCGGTAAGAATATTTATGCAAGCCACTGTATATACACACATAAATAAATAGATAAAGTGCAATAGTGTTATATGCTGCCAGCCTTTGCTGATTTACCAAGCAGTTTAATTTCAGTTTAGTTAGTTTATTGCTAATTGTCACGTGTACTGAGGGACAGGGACATGCTTTTGCTGTGTGCTAAAGTACAGACTCTTCTACCTGGTTCTTGGGAATCTTTGAACAATCAATCTATCGTCTGTCATCTCCACCCATAGGTGTGTATAAAACCTTTGAACTTTATTGCTGTAACTGGTGCCAGCTACATCCTGAAACGTGTCAGCGAGAGAAGTATCACTAGACTTATGTTAACATAGAAGGTGTTGGCAATGAAAGCAGAAAACAGTCAGACTGCAAAATAGAAAGGAAGAAAAATCTCTTTCAAGGAAACCAAAAAAAAACAATTACTCAAAACTGAGTCGCCCGTCTCCAGGGTTCTACTTATTGTGTGGCACAGTGGCGCAGCGGTAGAGTTGCTGCCTCACAGCGCCAGAGACCCGGGTTCGATCCTGACTGCGGGTGCTGTCTGTGCGGAGTTTGTACGTTCTCCCCGTGACCTGCGTGGGTTTTCCACCGGGTGCTCCGGTTTCCTCCCACATGTCAAAGACGTGCAGGTTGGTAGGTTAATCGGCCCTCACTCGTGTCTCCTCGATATATCCCGCAGCTCCGCTCTTCCTCCCCCCCTCCCTCTAGCCAAAACAGAGACAGAGTCCCCCTAGTCCTCACCCTCCACCCCGTCAGCCGTCGCATACAACACGTAATCCTCCAAAATTCCCTACCACTAGCCACATTTTCCCATCTCCATCCCTTCCCACCCAAACCACCACCTCCCAGGTACCTTCCCCTGCAACCGCAGAAGATGCAACCCCTGTCCCGATACCTCCTCCCTCGACTCTGTCCATGGACACCGACAGTCCTTTCAGGTTAGGCAGAGGTTCACTTGCACCTCCTCCAACCTCATCTACTGTATCCGTTCTTCAAGATGTGGACTCTTATACATCGGTGAGATCAAACGTAGACTGGGCGATCGTTTCACGGAACACCTTCGCCCAACCCCCCCTGGAACGACCTGATCTCCCGGTTGCTAAGTACTTTAATTCCCCTTCCCATTCCCACACTGACCTTTCTGTCCTGGGCCTCCTCCATTGTCAGTGTGAGGCTAAATGTCAATTGGAGGAACAGCATCTCATAATTCGCTTGGGCAGCTTACAGCCCAGTGGTATGGATATCGATTTCTCTCACTTCAGGTAGCCCCGGCATTTCCCCCTCCCTCTGTCCCTCCCCCACCCAAGTCGCACCAGCTTCCCATTTTCACCCTACAAACAGCTAACAATGGCCTCCTTTATCATCGTTATTTTTTTGCCTATCTTTCATTCATTGTTCATTATCTCTCTGCCTCATTGTCTATATCTCTCGTTTCCCTCATCCCTAACCAGTCACCGTGTCGTTGTCGCTTGCGGGCGGAGCACCAAGGCAAATTCCTTGTATGTTAGTACTTGGCCAATAAACTTATTAATTCATTCATTCAGTCTGAAGGAAGGGTCTCGACCCGAAACGACGCCCATTCCATGCCTCCAGAGACGCTGCCTGTCCCGCTGAGTTACTCCAGCGTTTTGTGTCTGCCTTCGATTTAAACCAGCATCTGCAGTTTTTTCCTACACATTCTGCTCTGAAATTACACCCAAAGACACTGACCCCTAGACGACACAAATCTCATGCCCAAGGAGGGCAATTGACAAATCAGGAAAATATATATGAATGTGAGTGAAACAAGGACCATTTTTCTTGTGTGCAATGATTCTGTACTGCCACACGGGGGCGTGATACTACCACAGTCAACAATATTCCGATTACACTTGGAGCCATTTCTTCCTTTATCAGCTCTGGCATGTTAGATGTGCGGAGATAGATTTTCAATACATTGCTTGCTTCTCCAGCGGTGTGCTTTGATACAGCTGTTCTATAAAGAAAGCTGTTACAGGATAACAACTGTACAGATATATAGAATTCCCCCCCCTCTACACTTTTGGTCTCCATTCCCCTTGTCATGTTTTCACGCCTACAGGGCCTGTCCCACCAGCATGCGACTCCATGCGGTGATCGCGATCAAACTAGAAGCGGGGGCCGCGCGGAGGTCGGGTGATCCCCTGTACAGGGCCGTTCCCACCAGCATGCGCCTGCATGCGGCAAGCGCAACCAAACCGGCAGCGAGGGCCGCGCGGAGGTCGGGTGAGTGGCGCAACGCGGCGCAAAGTGAGGCGAACTTGGAGCGAAGTCTTAAAGGTAAGTTCGCCAGGACAGAGAGGGGCACACAGAGAGGGGCACAGAGGCACACACACAGAGGGCCACGGAGCCACACACAGAGAGGGTCACGGAGGCACCTACAGAGATGGTCACGGAGGCACGACGTCGAGGCGGTGTGTAATGCGTCGAGGCGACTGCGAACCGACAAGCCGTTGCCGCGCGGAATTTTTGAACGTGGTCAGTTTTTCGGAGCCCTGCGCGATGTCGGGACGAACTCCGCACAATTCCGCACGGCTCCGGCGATCGAAGTGGGACCTGCCACGCGACGCCGGACGGCTCAAGCGACCACGTTAGGTCGCGCTCATCGCATAGAGTTGCATGCTGGTGGGACAGGCCCTTTACTCTTCCTTATCTATGTACCTCCGTCTCTCCTGACCTCAGTCTGAAGAAGGGTCTCAACCTGAAATGTCGCCCATTCCGTCTCTCCAGAGATGCTGCCTGACCCGCTGAGTTACACCAGCACTCTGTGAAACGTCACCTATCCATGTTCTCCACAGATGCTGCCTGACCCGCTGAGTTACTCCAGCACTCTGTGAAACGTCACCTATCCATGTTCTCCACAGATGCTGCCTGACCCGCTGAGTTACTCCAGCACTTTGTGTCTACTATAGAATTCCCACGCAATTTTACCCAGGAAAATAATAGACCATCACACTGCACCTGAATGTCTTTCTCTTCATGAGAACCTGGTTCAAAAAGTTTTAACAAAATATAAATATAAACAAAATATATTCTCTGGAATGTCGGAGGTTGAGCGGCGGTTTGTTAAAGCAGATAAAATTATGAGAGGTATAGAGGAATTAGACAGTTGGAACATGTTCCCCAGGGTGGAAGTGTTCAACACTAGAGGGCGCTATAAGGTGAGAGGGGGAAGGTTTTATCACACGGAGTGGTGGTGGAGGCCTGGAACTCACTGCCAGGAGAGGTGGTGAAGACAGACACCATAGTGGCGTGCAAGAGGCTTTTAGATAGGCACGTGGAAGTGCAGGGAATAGGGGGATATGGATAGGGATGTGTATGTGATGAATAAACTTGACTTGACTTGACTTGGATCATGTTCTCCACAGATGCTGCCTGACCCGCTGAGTTACTCCAGCACTCTGTGAAACGTCACCTATCCATGTTCTCCAAAGATGCTGCCTGGCCCTCTTCGGCCCACAAACACAGAGAAGGTTCACCAGACTGATTCCTGGGATGGCAGGACTTCCATATGAAGAAAGACTGGATAGACTCGGCTTGTACTCGCTGGAATTTAGAAGATTGAGGGGGGATCTTATACAGACTTACAAAATTCTTAAGGGGTTGGACAGGCTAGATGCAGGAAGATTGTTCCCGATGTTGGGGAGGTCCAGAACAAGGGGGTCACAGTTTAAGGATAAGGGGGAAGTCTTTTAGGACCGAGATGAGAAAATCATTTTTCACACAGAGAGTGGTGAATCTGTGGAATTCTCTGCCACAGAAGGTAGTTGAGGCCAGTTCATTGGCTATATTTAAGAGAGTTAGATGTGGCCTTTGTGGCTAAAGGGATCAGGGGTATGGAGAGAAGGCAGGTACGGGATACTGAGTTGGATGATCAGCCATGATCATATTGAATGCGCGGTGCAGGCTCGAACGGCTGAATGGCCTACTCCTGCACCTATTTTCTATATTTCTATGTTTCTATGAAGGGTCCATTTCTGTGCTGCACTGTTCTACGTTCGAATTGCCCAATGTTTGGGCAATGTTTCCATGCTGTATCTTTAGTTTAGTTTAATTTAGAGATACAGCACGGAAACAGGCCCTTTCGGCCCACCGGTTCCGCGCCGACCAGCGATCCCCGCACATTAACACTACCCTACACCCACTAGGGACAATTTTTGTACCAAGCCAATTAACCTACAAACCTGTACGTCTTTGGAGTGTGGGAGGAAACCGAAGGTCTCGGAGAAAACCGGTTGTAATGAGCAAAGTCCTTACCTTTGGGGAAAACAATATTTTTTGGCAATGCAGCTAGCAGATAGAAACCCCAGCAGGGTAACGATCACCACAGTGACAATAATGCCGGGGTGATGCAGGTTCTGTGAAGTGAACAGAGGAAACACTGTTAATAATCCACCAACTCATGTTCTATGTGTCATTCTTAAATGTCACTGTATGTCATGTTGTCACTTGCGGGTGGAGCACCGAGGCAAATTCCTTGTATGTGAATACTTGGCCAATAAACTTATTCAGTCATTCATTCATGCACAGTCCTTGCTCACCCTCTGCTATAAGGCTTCTGAACGGTCCTTCCATTAGCTAGGGTACTGTCCGATTCACCTCTACCCCATTGCGGACATTGGACTTTGTCTCTGGAACTGATGCGCTACAATGCTGAGAACTATATCCTGCACTCTGCATCTTCCCCTTTGCTCCACCTGTTGTACTTGAGTTTGACTTGATTATGTTTATTTACATTATATGTTTGGTCGGATCGGATAGCACGCACAGCAAATCTTCTCGCCAGACATCAGTACACGTGACAATTATTCACGCCAACCATGGAAACTGGCCCTTCGGCCCACCGAATCCATGCCGACCATCAATTGCATTCACCCGTTCGCACCAGTTCTATGCTATCCCACTTTCCCATCCGCTCCCTACACACTAGAGGCAATTTACAGAGGGCCAATTAACCTGCAAAGACTCACGTCTTCGGGAGGTGGGAGCACCTGGTTGCACTAAGGATTTCAGGCTTTTTTGCACTAACGTGGGTTTATTTTTTTAATTAATTGAATTTTTAAATTATCATGTTATGTATGAGTGCTGTGTTGATAGACCTGTTATGCAGATTTTAATTACTCTGTTTTCGGTTCAAATGACAATTAATCGCTCTTGACTTTTGAATTCACATTTTACTTTCCTCATCAACCAACCCTAGTTAATATGGAAACATAGAATGTAGGTGCAGGAGGAGGCCATTGGGCCCTTTGAGCCAGCACCGCCACCCAATACGATCATGGCTGATCATCCCCAATCAGTACCCCGTTCCTGCCTTCGCCCCATATCCCTCGATTCCATATTATCCGTGCTATTGACAACAAGAAATAAAAAACTTGAAAACATGATTGAAGTCCTATTTGTGGTCAGTTTACACCTTGATTTCTTCTTTCTGTGCGCAAGAAGGACCTGCAGATGCTGGTTTAAATCAAAGGAAGACGCAAAAAGCTGGAGAACCTCAGCGGGACAGGCAGCATCTCTGGAGAGAAGGAATGGGCGACGTTTCGGGTCGAGATCCTTCTTCAGACCAGTGGGGGTGTCAGGGGTTACGGGGAGAAGGCAGGAGAATGGGGTTTGAGAGGGAGAGATAGATCAGCCATGATTGAATGTCGGAATAGACTCGAATTCAGCTCCTATCACTTAAGTAGAAACATAGAAAAATAGGTGCAGGAGTAGGCATCCGACATCCCAGGAATCAGTCTGGTGAACCTTCTCTATGGCAAAAATGTCTTTCCTCAGATTTGGGGACCAAAACTGTACGCAATACTCCAGGTGCGGTCTCACCAAAACCCTGTACAACTGCAGTAGAACCTCCCTGCTCCTATACTCAAATCCTTTCGCTATGAATGCTAACATACCATTTGCTTTCTTCACTGCCTGCTGCACCTGCATGCCTACTTTCAATGACTGGTGTACCATGACACCCAGGTCTCGTTGCATCTCCCTTTTTTCTAATCTGCCACCATTCAGATAATAGTCTACCCTCATGTTTTTGCCACCAAAGTGGATAACCTCACATTTATCCACATTATACTGCATCTGCCATGCATCTGCGCATTCACTCAGCCTATCCAAATCACCCTGCAGCCTCCTAGCATCCCCCTCACACCTAACTATACCCCCCAGCTTGGTGTCATCTGCAAAATTTGGAGATGTTGCATTCAATTCCCTTGTCCAAATCATTAATGTATATTGTAAATAGCTGGGGTCCCAGCACTGAGCCTTGCGGTACCCCACCAAGTACTTATGAACCTATGACCTATGAACCTATGACCATGTGGTGGCTGTCTGTGCACCAGTCTCACCACGTTGGGTGAAGCTGCGCACAAGAGTCCACCCGGATGGGCGTGAAGTCCGTGGCTCCAGGATCGGCCTTTTCAGCCGTCTCAACAGCCACAGAGAGCATCCCACCCAGACGTGACCCCGAGTGAACTCAACGGCAATGATGAAATCGCAGGCTGAGACCTCGACAAAGTCTTTCTCTCACACTGCGCCCAGCAGGAGAACAAGGAACCAAATAACAATGGTGTGGGCCACAGCAAACATACACGACACAGTTACGGGTGTTGCCGTTCAGTGGGCAGAGCGAGAGACCATGATGTACTGCAGGATTCTCAAAGTAGACAATAGACAATAGGTGCAGGAGGAGGCCATTCGGCCCTTTGAGCGAGCACCGCCATTCAATGTGATCATGGCTGATCATCCCCAATCACTACCCCGTTCCTGCCTTCTCCCCATATCCCCTGACTCTGCTATCTTTAAGAGCCCTATTTAGTTCTCTTTGCCAAGGTTCATAAGTTCATACATTCTTGGAGCAGGATTAGGCCACTCGGCCCATCGAGTCTACTCCGCCATTCAATCATGGCTGATCTATCTTTCCCTCTTAACCCCCATTCTCCTGCCCTTTCCCCATAACCCCTGACCCCGTACTAATCAAGAATCTATCTATCTCAGCCTTACAAATATCCATTGACCTGGCCTCCATAGCCAAGGTGCATCAGGAAACATAGAAACATAGAAAAATAGGTGCAGGAGTAGGCCATTCGGCCCTTCGAGCCTGCACCGCCATTCAATGTGATCATGGCTGATCATCCAACTCAGTATCCCGTACCAGCCTTCTCTCCATACCCCCTGATCCCTTTAGCCATGAGGGCCACATCTAACGCCCTCTTAAATATATCCAATGAACTGGCCTCAAATACCTTCTGTGGCAGAGAATTCCAGAGACTCACCATTCTCTGTGTAAAGAATGTTTTCCTCATCTCGGTCCTAAAGGAATTTCCCCTTATCCTTAGACTGTGACCCCTTGATCTGGACTCCCCCAGCATCGGGAACAATCTTCCAGCATCTATCTTGTCCAACCCCTTAAGAATTTTGTAACATGTTCCCGATGTTGGGGGAGTCCAGAACCAGGGATCACAGTTTAAGAATAAGGGGTAGGCCATTTAGAAGAAAGATGAGGAAACACTTTTTCACTCAGAGAGTCGTGAGTCTGTGGAATTCTCTGCCTCAGAGGGCGGTGGAGGCCGGTTATCTGGAAACTTTCAAGAGAGAGCTAGATAGGGCTCTTGAAGATAGCAGAGTCAGGGGATATGGGGAGAACGCAGGAACGGGGTACTGATTGTGGATGATCAGCCATGATCACATTGAATGGCGGTGCTGGCTCGAAGGGCCATATGGCCTACTCCTGCACCTATTGTCTATTGTCTATAAAACAAGTCAAAAAATAAGATGCTGGAGAATTTAATGCTACAATCACAATGGTTTGTGATGGAGGCAGAAATGATAGTGGCATTTAAGATGATTTTGCAAGGGCACATGGATATGCAGGGAATGGCCATGGATATGTGCAGGCCGATAAGAGTTGGCCCAGACATTGTGGGCAGAAGGGCCAGTTGCAGTGCTGTACTAATCCATGTTCTATTATTCATTTTAACTTGTGGGAAAATTGAAGGTGATTTCAAGGTCTCTGGAAGTAATGGGACCTCTCGACCCAACCATATTCAGAACCCAACTCTTCAAGATGAATGAGCTGGGGTGAATGAAATGAAGCAACTTAAATTCTGCTTTGCTTTGCTAACGTTTGTTATTTCTTGACAGCGCCTTTGCGCCCAGCTTCAGGGTACACTTACATCCAGCCTCCAACAGTAATGCACTCTCTGGAAATTAAGAAATCATTCCAGCCACTAAATTAATCCACGAAACAGCAGCCAGTTTAGCATTGCATCTGTCTAAAGCCACCATTAGTGTAGCCTTAAGAGGTTGAGAAATACTGATGAGCGCAGACGTTGACATCATTCACTTGCACGCGTTGAACGCATCTCAATAATTTAACCATCTGCTGGTCAACTTGGAGTCCTCCAATATCACCAGCAGCCCACTATGTTGATTCATTGCCGGCCTTTTTCTTAAAGTAATGATATTCATCATTAGAAAAGTGCTTTACCCTGAATCATTTACGTTATTTGTTTTTCCTTTGGCTATTTTCAGGCGGGACAAGAAGCTTCGAGATTCCCAACAATGTAGTTTAGTTTAGTTTGGAAATATTTGGGATGGGTGTGTGTGTGAGTGTGTGTGTGTGTGTGTGGGTGTGTGTGTGTGTGGGTGTGTGTGTGGATAGGTGTGTGTGGGTGTGTGTGTGTGTGGGTGGGTGTGTGGGTGCGTGTGTGTGTGTGTGTGTGTGTGTGGGTGGGTGTGTGGGTGGGTGTGTGGGTGCGTGTGTGTGTGTGTGTGTGTGTGTGTGTGTGTGTGGGTGTGGGTGGGTGGGTGTGTGTGTGTTGGTGGGTGTGTGGGTGCATGTGTGTGTGTGGGTGTGTGTGTGTGGCTGTGTGTGGGTGTGTGTGTGGGTGGGTGTGTGGGTGCATGTGTGTGTGTGGGTGTGTGTGGGTGCGTGGATGGGTGTGTGGGCATGTGGGTGTGTGGGTGTGTGGGTGTGTCTGGGTGTGTGGGTGGGAGACTTAAAAGACACTTGGACAGACACATGGATAGGAAAGGTTTATGTTCATTAGTGATAGGAGCAGAATTAGGCCATTCGGCCCATCATGTCCACTCAGCCATTGGCTGATCTATCTCTTCCTCCTAACCCCATTCTCCTGCCTTCTCCCCGTAACCCCTGACAAATGAAGGTTCTCGACCCGAAACGTCGCCCATTCCTTCTCTCCAGAGATGCTGCCTGTCCCGCCGATTTACTCCAGCATTTTGTGTCTGTCTTCGATGTACACCAGCATCTGCAGTTCCTTCCAACATATCAAACACCCTTGCTCGAAATGACTCAGTTCAACTTTCTTGGGCTTGTTTAGCAGCAACCAGTGTGTGACAACATCCAGCAACTGTGTAAAAGCAACGTTGAGGCCCGAGGTGGAAAAACATGAAAGCAGGACAAATCAGCAAGTTTCCCTTTTGAAGATTTGCAACTCATCACAACTGCATCACGAGCCCTTGATCTTGCCAATCGATCGGCTCTGTAATAAAGGCCCACAATGTCGAGATCCAATTATTCATATTGCAGAAACCAGGGCCTTTTATATGGCTCATCTTGTCCGGGTGCTGCCAAACTAATTCACTCTTCTGCTGGGAACGTCACATTATTATTGGTAAACCAGCAAAATTTGCAGTGAGTTAACACAGCCGGTTTAATGCATAATGTTTACCGCTGCAGAAAATTCCAAGCCTCTATTAAGTTTTGATCGGTCAAATGTGCAGAGGTAACACATTTTGTTGACTAATAACGAGAAATTTCATTTTATACGCTGTAAAAAAAAATAGCCAGGTTCCAGTGATTTTCACAGCCGAGACAGATACAATCCTTGCAAACTACCAAAGGGATTGCTTGAATTATTCATCCAACGTGTGAGATTATTAAACTCGCCAAATACGTGCTTCAGATGGTTAAGAGTCAAATAGATCAGGAGGATGTGTGCAGTTGCCAGTGCGTTCCTCGGCAAGGTCTCAATGCATGGAGCTCCCGAGAAGGATTGCAAGTAAAACAATGTCTGAGAGGTTACGTTTATTTATCACGAACGAGCCGATTAAAGCGACAGGCCAGGAATACCGGCTTCATTCTCCCACTTTCAGTGAAGCACCCACTGCTTTTTCAGACTCCACAGTTTGGGAGCTGTAGATGGGTACAAGCACGGAGACAGGCCCTTCAGCCCATCACCATTTAACCCCCCCTTCACACCAATTCGACAATGTCCCGCTTTCCTCACGGCAATCCTGACACACTGAGGAAAAGCCACAGAAGCCAAGGACAGGATGGCGGCGTGGGCAAGTCGGGCCGAAGGGCCTGTTTCCACGCTGTATCACTCTATGACTCAATCAACCTGCAAACCTTCACTGTTTTGTTAAAGAAGGAACTGCAGATGCTGGAGAATCGAGGGTTACACAAAAGGCTGGAGAAACTCAGCGGGTGCGGCAGCATCTAAGGAGCGAAGGAGATAGGCGACGTTTCGGGTCGAGACCCTTCTTCTGTTTGTCAGTTCAGTTTAAAACGCCTTTGGGATTTGGGATGGAACCGGAGCACCCGGGGGGAACGTGCAAACTCCACACAGACAGCACCCGAGGTCAGGACTGAACCCGTAGAACGGCAATAATGCAGTTCTACCAGTTACTGAGTTACAATACTGTTCTGTCCTTTATTCCCCCTGGTCGATCAAGGACCTTGCTTTTCAGAATACCGTCCCAATTATGCCACAGTGATTTTACAATATATCTCCAATACATTAACACAATACATTCTATTTGCTCTAGTTCCCCATTAGTGAAAATGTAGGTTATTGAAAGTGCAGCTCAGGTGAGCAAAAAGGTGCTTTATCAAGTTTAAACTGTAGAGGCACGAATTGTGATGACAGTCAGGCTGTGATGGAGATGAGGAGTGGACAATATTTACATGGAATATAGAACAATTGGTGTACAATGGTGTACAATTTTGGTCGCCCAATTATAGGCAGGATGTCAACAAAATAGAGAGGGTACAGAGGAGATTTACTAGAATGTTGCCTGGGTTTCAACTGCTAAGTTACAGAGATAGGTTGAATAAGTTAGGTATTTATTCTTTGGAGCGCAGAAGGTTAAGGGGGGACTTGATAGAGGTCTTTAAAATGATGAGAGGGATAGACAGAGTTGACGTGGATAAGCTTTTCCCTTTGAGAATAGGGAAGATTCAAACAAGAGGACATGACTTTAGAATTAAGGGACAGAGGTTTAGGGGTAACATGAGGGGGAACTTCTTTACTCTGAGAGTGGTAGCGGTGTGGAATGAGCTTCCAGTGGAAGTGGTGGCGGCAGGTTCGTTGGTATCATTCAAAAATAAATTGGATAGGCATATGGATGAGAAGGGTATGGAGGGTTACGGTATGAGTGCAGGCAGGTGGGACTAAGGGAAAATAGTTGTTCGGCACGGACTTGAAGGGCCGAGATGGCCTGTTTCCGTGCTGTAATTGTTATATGGTTATATGGTTATATGGTTAGAACAGCAGAGCTCAGCAACTGGCCCTTCGGCCCTCAATATCTATGCTGAACATGATGCCAAGACCAACTCTTAGCTGCCAACACATCCCTCCATTCCCTGCATCTCCACGCACCCATCTACAAGTGTCTTAAATGCTACGATTGTATCTGCCTCCATCCACCACCACCCCTGGCAGCGCGTCCCAGGCACCTGCCATTCGCGTGTAAAAAACCTGACCCACATATCTCCTTCCACAGAGCTTTGGACTGTGTGCTTTGGTTTGTGCCTCAGCCCCGGGGTTTACGATGCAACACTGTTGGGTTGAGAACTTGGGGCGATTGTGGTCCATTGGTTCACTGTGAAGGGAGTGGTGAGGGACTGAAGGAAATGAACAATGATGTTCTTAAGCAGACAAGAACAGGGCTGGTTCAGTCCAACTGCAAGAGTGAATATGTGCGTTGGCCCATTGAGTTGAACAATTGGTTGTAAGGTCTTGTCAATGGGGGGGTACACAAAAGGCTGGAGAAACTCAGCGGGTGCAGCAGCATCTAAGGAGCGAAGGAGATAGGCGACGAGAAGGAGATAGCCGAAATCCTTCTTCAGACTGATGGGAGGTGGGGTGGGGGGGGGGGGGGGGGGGCGGGGAGAAGAAAGGAAAAAGGAGGAGGGGGAGCCCGAGGGCTGAGGGAGAGGTGGGAAGGGGAGGAGACAGCAAGGGTTAACAGAATTGAGAAAATTCAATGTTCAAGCCCAGAGGATGCAGACTCCCCAAGCGGAATATGAGGTGCTGTTCCTCCAACTTGCGGTGTTGCTCACTCTGGCCGTGGAGGAGGCCCAGGACAGAGAGGTCGGATACGGAATGAGACGGGGAGTTGAAGTGCTGAGCACTTATCAATGGTGTTTTATCATTAATGTTTTATTATTATTAATGTTTAATGTTTTCTGAGTCGTTCGTAACTGTCACTGTATGTCATGTTGGTACTTGCGGGCGGAGCACCAAGGCAAATTCCTTGTATGTGAATACTTGGCCAATAAACTTACTTACTTATTAGGGTAGATAAAACTAACGAGTGAGCAGAAATAAGATTTATATCAAGGCTTTTTTCTTCCGCGATCATTACATATAAGCACTGACCCTCAGCCCGCGCTGCAGTATATATGGGGCTGATTCAACCACACAGCACTGTACACTACAGGCGGTGAGCAGTGGGAGACCACCCAACAACTGTACAGGCGTAAGGAATACTTGTGCAGGAAGGAACTGCAGGTGCTGGTTTAAATTGAAAATAGACACAAAAATGCTGGAGTAACTCAGCGGGACGGGCAGCATCTCTGGAGAGAAGGAACGGTCGACGTTTCGGGTTGGATGTCTGAAGAAGGGTCTCGACCCAAAACGTCGCCCATTCCTTCTCTCCAGAGATGCTGCCCGTCCCGCTGAGTTACTCCAGCATTGTGTCTACCGTAAGGAGCACTTATTAATTTTTGCAATACGGTGATGGGTGTTTGGTTATTTATTTTTCTTGTGTAAATGTTACTGCAAATAATTGAAGTTTTGATTAAACACACAACACTGCAAACCAGGGGGCAGGGGAGTGGGGAGTGGGGAGTGGGGAGTGGGGAGTGGGGAACCCCCCCCCCCCCCCCAATAACGGGTACAGTGTAGGAAGGAACCGCAGATGCTGGTTTACACTGCAGATATGACACAAAGTGCTGGAGGAACTCAGCGGGACAGGCAGCATCTCTGGAGTGAAGGGATGGGTTACATTTCAGGTCGAGACCCTTCTTCAGATGGGATCTTATACATTTCAATCAAATCATATCTCCCTCATCTAAACTCTAGTGGATATAACAAGCCTGTCCAAACTTTCTTCAGAGAGCAACCCATCCATTCAAGGTGTCAGTCTAGTCAGCTACTGGGGAACAATATCATACATTAAACTTTATACGCTACGATAGAGCTTTATTTATCCCAAGAGGGAAATTGATCTGCCAACAGTCATAAAAACACAAGGTACATGAAACATGAAATTAAAGTGATGAGTGGAAAGGATTGGGGATGTGCAACGATTGGCGGGGGTGGGGGAGTACAAAGACAGAAGTCTTTCCCCTTAATCCAAATGCAGGCACAGGCATTTTCTCCTCAGTACACTTGCTACAGATGCTGCATATTCAACTGCAGGAGAACAATGCCATACATTGGACTCCATACTCAAACACAAGTATAGGTGACGTTTTGGGCCAAGACCCTTCTAGCACTACATTACAGGCAGTAGGAACCACACTACACTACACACTACACAACACTACACTACACTACACCACACCACACTACACCACACCACACTACACTACACCACACACCACACTACACTACACCACACCACACTACACTACCACACTACACCACACCACACTACACACTACACCACACTACACCACACCACACTACACTACACCACACCACACTACACTACCACACTACACTACACTACACCACACCACACTACACTACACCACACTACACTACACTACACTACACCACACTACACACACTACACACACTACACACACTACACTACACCACACTACACCACACTACACTACACTACACACACTACACACACTACACACACTACACTACACCACACTACACTACACTACACACACTACACACACTACACACACTACACACACCACACTACACTACACTACACCACACTACACTACAGTACACTACACCACACTACACCACACTACACTACACACACTACACTACACTACACCACACTACACCACACTACACCACACTACACACACTACACACACTACACACACTACACTACACCACACTACACTACACCACACTACACCACACTACACTACACCACACTACACTACACTACACTACACTACACTACACCACACTACACTACACCACACTACACTACACCACACTACACTACACCACACTACACTACACCACACTACCACACCACACTACACTACACTACACACACTACACCACACTACACCACACCACACCACACTACACTACACACACTACACCACACTACACCACACCACACTACACTACCACACTACACCACACTACACCACACCACACTACACCACACTACACTACACCACACTACACACCACACTACACCACACCACACTACACTACACTACACACACTACACCACACTACACACCACACTACACCACACCACACTACACTACACACACTACACCACACTACACTACACTACCACACTACACCACACTACACCACACCACACTACACTACACCACACACCACCACACCACACTACACCACACTACACACCACACTACACCACACCACACCACACTACACTACACACACTACACCACACTACACTACACTACCACACTACACCACACTACACCACACCACACTACACTACACCACACTACACACCACACTACACTACACCACACTACACTACACTACACCACACTACACACCACACCACACTACACTACACACACTACACTACACCACACCACACTACACCACACCACACTACACTACACTACACCACACCACACTACACCACACTACACCACACCACACTACACCACACCACACTACACCACACCACACTACACCACACTACACACCACACTACACCACACCACACCACACTACACTACACCACACCACACTACACCACACACCACACTACACCACACTACACTACACTACACTACACTACACTACACTACACTACACTACACTACACTACACTACACTACACCACACTACACTACACTACACTACACTACACTACACCACACTACACTACACTACACCACACTACACTACACTACACCACACCACACCACACCACACCACACCACACTACACACCACACTACACCACACTACACTACACTACACTACACTACACTACACTACACCACACTACACTACACTACACTACACCACACTACACCACACTACACTACACCACACTACACCACACCACACCACACCACACTACACCACAGGCAGTGGGAACCACAGTCCACTCCAGCCCAGCCCCGGCGCTGTCTGTGCCGCGTTCCCCGGGCGCTACTGACCTGCGCTGCCGTCTGTGCCGCCTGTTTGCCGGCGTGTTGCCCCGCTCCCCCCGGGCCGCGGTCTACAGGTGCCGCCGCCACCAGGCTGCCCCCGAGCAGCAGCAGCAGCAGACAGGTCGCCCAGTAGCTGCAGCAGTAGCAGGCGAGGGACAGCCACGCTGCACCAGCCCCGCCACCCTCACCCTCACCCATAGCCCCGGCCGGGCAAGTGGGCAGCGCAGCGCCGGCTCAATGCCCCCCTTACCCCTCGCCCCCCACTCTGTGACGTCCCAGCGCTGCCTTCCCCACCCACACACACACACACACACACACACAGCTAGCGGGCCAGTGCCACAACCTCACACACACACACACACACATACACACACAGAGCTGTGGATACTGCTGCTGGACAGAGAAAACACACACACACAGCCCCCCCCCCCCCCCTTCCACCTCCAGTCCCCCTCCTCAAGAACCAAGAGAGAGTCTTGATAAGTGTGTTATTGTCTTATGAGGTAGTTGAGGCTGGGACTATCCCAACGTTCAAGCAACAGTTAGACAGGTACATGGATAGGACAAGTATGGAGGGATATGGGCCAAGCGCAGGCAGGTGGGACTAGTGTAGCTGGAGCATTGTTGGCCGGTGTGGGCAAGTTGGGCCGAAGGGCCTGTTTCCACACTGTATCACACTGTGGCTGTTTGACCCAGAATGGAACAATCACATTGTTCCTTGCAATCAGCACAGTGGACACAGCAGTAGGGGGGCATGTTGGCACAGCGGTGGAGTTGCTGCCTCACTAGGGTCGCCAACTTCCTCACTCCCAAATAAGGGACAAAAGGTCGAAATAAGGGACAAATTCCTGACGACAATTCATTGACCGACTGGGCCGTGGCTGGGTGAATGATGAGTCGGCCCGGGTGCTGGACTGCACGCAAAGCCCAGCCGGCGGGCCAGCTGAGGAGTTCTGGCCTGCGGGCAAAGTCCGGCGCCCCATCCAACCCATGACCCGATGATCGGCCGTGAGAAGGAGGGGTGGTGGTGGTGCCGGCTGTAAGCGATGGTCTGAAGGTCAGACAGCTGGCCGGGCTGCTGACCGACCGACGGGGCCACGGGCGAGGCGCTGCTGCTGCTGCTGCTGCACTTCATGGGCTGCACTACGTCGGGACGGGTGAGGCGGGGAAGGACGCGGCGCTCTGACCCGACAGTCCCCTCGACCCGAGTAGTAGCGGTCAAACACGGGACAAGGGCGGTCCCGTACGGGACAAACCAACTTAGCCCAATATACGGGATGTCCCGGCTAATACGGGACAGTTGGCGACGCTATGTCTCACAGTGCCAGAGACCCGTGTTCCATTCTGACTACGGGTGCTGCCTGTGTGGAGTTCGCACGTTCTCCACGTGACCTGCGTGGGTTTTCTCCGGGTGCTTCGGGTTCCTCCCACGCTCCAAAGACGTGCAGGTTTGTAGGTCAATTGGCTTTGATGACAATGTAAATTGTCCCTAATATGTGTAGGATAGTGTTAGTGTGCGGGGTGATGGCTGGTCGGCGTGGAACTGATGGGCCGAAGGGCCTGTTTCCACGCTGGATCTCAAAAGTCTAAAAAGCACTAGTTATGTAAACTTAAGGACTCAAATTTGCTGGAGTAACTCAGCGGGTCAGGCAGCATCTGTGGAGAACATGGATAGGTGTCGTTTCACAGAGTGCTGGAGTAACTCAGCGGGTCAGGCAGCATCTGTGGAGAACATGGATAGGCGACGTTTCACAGAGTGCTGGAGTAACTCAGCGGGTCGGGCAGCATCTGTGGAGAACATGGATAGGTGACGTTTCGGATCAGGACATTTCAAGTCAGAACCCTTCTTCAAACCAAAAAAGAGTCCCAACCCAAAAACGTCACCTATCCATGTTCTCCAGAGATGCTGCCTGACCCTTTGACTTACTCCAGTGCTCTGTGACCTTTTGTGTAAACCAGCATCTGCAGTTCCTTGTGTAGGAAGGAACTGCAGATGCTGGTTTACACAGAAGATATACCCAAAAAGCTGGAGTAACTCAGCGGGCCAGGCAGCATCTCTGGAGAAATGGGATAGGTGACATTTTCGGGTCGAAAAAAAGAAGCAGGGTCCCTGAATGGCCACTGATGATACATGTTCTCCACAGATACTGCCTGACCCGCTGAGTTACTCCAGCACTCTGTGAAACGTCACCTATCCATGTTCTCCACAGATGCTGCCTGACCCGCTGAGTTACTCCAGCACTCTGTGAAACGTCACCTATCCATGTTCTCCACAGATGCTGCCTGACCCGCTGAGTTACTCCAGCACTCTGTGAAACGTCACCTATCCATGTTCTCCACAGATGCTGCCTGACCCGCTGAGTTACTCCAGCACTCTGTGAAACGTCACCTGTCCATGTTCTCCACAGATGCTGCCTGACCCGCTGAGTTACTCCAGCACTCTGTGAAACGTCACCTATCCATGTTCTCCACAGATGCTGCCTGAGCCGCTGAGTTACTCCAGCACACTGTGAAACGTCACCTATCCATGTTCTCCACAGATGCTGCCTGAGCCGCTGAGTTACTCCAGCACACTGTGAAACGTCACCTATCCATGTTCTCCACAGATGCTGCCTGACCCGCTGAGTTACTCCAGCACTCTGTGAAACGTCACCTATCCATGTCCTCCACAGATGCTGCCTGAGCCGCTGAGTTACTCCAGCACACTGTGAAACGTCACCTATCCATGTTCTCCACAGATGCTGCCTGAGCCGCTGAGTTACTCCAGCACTCTGCGTATATCTTCCGTCCTTCAAGAGGGACTGAAACACAACATGACCTTAACTAAAGATGGTTATTCGACGTTTACAAATCCCATTTCTGAGGGTTAAAACTTAAAATGTAAGAATGAACAAGTGAGCTCACACCAAGTACAAAATATACCAATGGTTTACAGAAAACATGAGGAGTGTTCATACCTAATGTCCTAAATTAAAGATAAATTATTTCAATTAAAAACGCAACTTCTTAGAGCGAGCTCTGTGTCAGATTAAAATAGTTTAATCATTGTCACATTCTAACAAAGGGATTTCAAAACTGACCTTTCCATTATTAGTTACAATGAATATTCCAATGTGTTTTATGCTTGAAAAAGAACCCTTGAGTTGATTAAAGCACTTAGCTGCAACTTGCTTTTAATCATTTCCCTGTCTCTTTTTCTTGCATAAAACATGCTGTAACATTCATTATAAAGTGATCCCACTTAGCAATCCATTTTTATTCGGCACTTCACCATAATTTGCATCTAAATCTTCAAAATCAATTAATTTGCACAGACATTATATTTTTAAAGGTACATAATCCACTTACATAAATCTACATTTTATGGTCTTTCCATATGTATTGATTCCCGACATTGTACAAAATGATTGTTTAGACTTGTATAGTTTACAGATACAGCACAGAGACAGGCCCTTTGGCCCATCGAGTCCGCGCCGACCTGCGATCCCGCACACTAACTCTATCCTACAATTTGCAATTATACCCAAGCCAATTAACCACCAACCTGTACCTCTTTGGAGCGTGGGAGGAAACCGAAGATCTCGGAGGAAACCCACGCAGGTCACGGGGAGAAGGTACACACTCCGTACGAGGCCAGAACCCGTAGTCAGGGTGGAACGCGGGTCTCTAGCGCAGTGAGGCAGCAACTATACCGCTGCGCCACCGTGATTGTGCGTGCGATACAAGGCAAATATTTGGGGAAACAATGGAGAGAATTTCAAATTGTTCAAAATAGTTTGTTAATTCATGAAACCTGCATTTATTCCATAAGGTCATAAGTGATAGTAGAATTCGGCCCATCAAGTCTACTCTGCCATTCAATCATAGATAATAGATAATAGGCACAGGAGTAGGCCATTCGGCCCTTCGTGCCAGCACCGCCATTCACTGGCTGATCATCCACAATCAGTACCCCGTTCCTGCCTTCTCCCCATATCCCCTGACTCCGCTATCTTTAAGAGCTCTCTCTTGAAAGCATCCAGAGAATCGGCCACCACTGCCTTCTGAGGCAGAGAATGCCACAGATTCACAACTCTCTGGGTGAAAAAGTTTTTACTCATCTCTGTTTTAAATGGCCTACCCCTTATTCTTAATTATGGCTGATCTATCTCTCCCTCCTTACTCCATTCTCCTGCCTTCTCCTCATAATTCCTGACACCCGCACTAATCAAGAACCTATCTATCTCTGCCTTAAATATATCCACTGACTTGGCCTCCACAGCCGTCTGTGGAAAATAATTCCACAGATTCACCACCCTCTGACTAAAGAAATTTCTCCTCATCTCCTTCCTAAAAGAATGTCCTTTAATTCTGAGGCTGTGACCTCTGGTCCTAGACTCTCCCACTAGTGGAAACATCTCCCACTAGGCCCAGTGCCGACAAACACTATTTAATCAAAGCCCTGAGCTGATTGCATCAGTATTCCATTGTCCACACTGTAGTTTAATGTTAGTCGTTTGAAACACATGATTATGCAAGTGCATTGAACATCTGATAAATGAATCTGAATAAAAACTAGTTTTGAATTCTTTATGCTTTGTCTTCTTGGAGATGAAAGTGAATATTGGTATTGGTGAAAACTGATTGGAAGTTAGACTGTAGACTTTTAGAGATACAGTGTGGAAACAGGCCCTTCGGCCCACCGAGTCCGCACCGCCCAGCGATCCCCCCTACACTAGCACTATCCTACACACTAGGGACAATTTACAATTTTTACCCAAGCCAATGAACCTACAAACCTGCATGTCTTTGGAGTGTGGGGGAAAACCGGAGCACCTGGAGAAAACCCACGCATGTCACCGGGAGAGCATACAAACTCCGTACAGACAGCACCCGTAGTCAGGATTAAACCGGGTTTCTGGGGTGTGAGGTAGCAACTCTGCCAGCCGCGCCACCCTGCCGCTCTCTAGTCTGTTTGAATTATTTCAACACGATCTAATTGTTCTTTCTGACTGGTGACTAAATATCTTTGGAACGGGAAGACCCTTTTTACGTCTGACACGATGTGCAAAAAGTGCTCACAATCAATGCCTGGTTTTTATATACTCTAGTTGACCTTGACAAGTTCACCGAGTTAATAAACAGGAGTGAGAATAAGTGGCCTATTAGCTCAGCGGGAAGCAATCTAAATGTTGCTCCAGGTTAGAACAGTAGCGGTCTGTAAGTGGAGCGTCACATTAGACCACGTCAACTTAACCTTCACTGCATTTCCCACTGGCATTTTAGTGCAGTGCTCAACATCGAAATAATCAAATAAAAGGCAATCATCTTGAACGGCCTTCCTTAATTTACGGTAAAAAATACACGCTGCATTATACCAACTTGTCCTCACAATGTGAAACTTAAATTAGAACGTTCATATTTGGCTCACTGTTACTGATCCCAGAGATATTGAGAAGAGTCAAAGAAAATCCTCTCTTTGCAATGTGAAACTTCAATTATAATATTTATATTTGGCTCACGGTTACTGATCGCGTTGATATATTGAAAAGTCAGAAAATATTCTCACGTCAGTGTGAAACAAATTATAACATTTACATTTGATTCAACGTTTCAGATCACATTGAAAAGTTAAAGAAAATATTCTCCTTGCAATCTGAAACAGAAATTATAACATTTATATTAGCTTCACTGTTACCGATCACATTGACGTTATGGAAAGTTAAATATTCAATGTAGGGAGAATAATCAAAGACGTTTTTTGCTTTAACGTGAGACAACCAAAATGCTGAACAAATTAATCTGTGCAAATAACTTGGATTACTTCATTTGATTTGTCAACATTTTATTTAGACAATAGACAGTAGGGTACAGGAGTAGGCCAATCGGCCCTTGCTTCGAGCCAGCACCGCCGTAAATTGCTCACTTCTAAGCTTCCCCCCAGTCTAGTTTTAGTAAAAACACTGAATCAACCACTTGAACATCTAATCTTTATTTTAACAAAAGCGTAATTACGGTTCAACTACTGCACCTATCCCACCGCGGGTTCGATCCTCATATCTGCCTGTTCTAGCCCTCAGCCTTCAATTTACTAGTTCAAATTTCAGTGTCCGTCTCATCCTTCTCATTGCGCAGCTGATAGTACAATTCCCTTCCAATTCCCTTCCAATTCCTGCGGAATTCCCAGCTGTTCAAATTTAAACAATTAATTTCCATATGCTATCAATTTTATCAAAAATCCAAACAAGACTGCCGAATCCAGGAACAATTTCTTTCCACCTTGATAATTGAAGCCGCTTTACCATCAAGGGTTAAACAATTCAAATCCATCGGGCAAATATGCATCGACTCTGCTATTCTCAATGCCTATTCAAGTTTCTCGGAAATCTGAACGGAAACCTCTGGTGACCTTGTGCCCCACCCAAAGTTTCCATGAGTCGCCAGGGGTTTTGGTCACTTGCCTGGAAAGCCTCGACCGAAGCGTGAGCTGTATCTGCCGACCGCACGCACACGCACACACACACAGACACATCGCGAAGGTGGGGGACAGGGACAGTGGAGGAGCGCTGTCTGCGCGGTGAAGAGGAAGGTAAACGGCTGCCATAGAGCACGGTAAGTCCTTATGAGAGCGCGGGACGGAGGGAGAGAAGGGGAAAGAAGGGGAGAGAAGGACAGAGAAAGGGAGAGGGAAGGGGAAGAGAAGGGGAGAGAGAAGGGGAGAGAGAAGGGAGGAGAAGGGGAGAGAGAACGGAGGAGAAGGGGAGAGAAGGACAGCGAAGGGGGAGAGAGAAGGGGAAGAGAAGGGGAGAGAAGGGGAGAGATGGGGGGGTGGGGGAATAAGGAGTGGAGACAGTTTTAAGAAGTTTAATAAAGTTAGCGGGCATTTTACCTTCCGGCGGATCTTCTAGGTCCTGCAAACCAAAGATCCGACAGGATCTTTGCTGAAAACTCCAATGAGCCAATTAAAATGGCCGGTCAGCGAAGGAGATTGCCTTCGACTGCCTGTAAGTAAAGAGCGACCTCACTCCACTGGCTTCGACCAAACCTATTTTTAATCGAGGCCGGTTTTGGTTTTGTTGAAATAATCGCAGGAACATAGCAGAAGCCTCGACTACGCGGAAACCACTTTCGACCATTAGGGAGAGTGACCAAAACCTCTGGGAACCTCCGGGAACCTTGAGTGGGGCGCAAGGTCTCCAGACGTTTCCGTTCAGGATTCCTAAGTGGGACGGGGGCATGAGTCTTTCCTCCACTACCTCATCATTTTATACTACCACCTTACATTTCCAGGGTATGTCTTAATTCCTGATATCCTCCAGGGTCTGTCTCTTCCTTGATAGTAACTAAATAGTCCAGTCCTATCTTCGACTATCCTCCTGTTGGTGAGACAAGAGAAGAATGCCAAGTTAACAGTCAATTCTCTAACAATTTTAAGACTGTATCCCATAAGCCCTCTTTAAATTAATTTGCTTACAACTAAATTTTTCTCGCAAAGTGACTATTTTGTCCCAAACCACAGAGAAATTCCTTTTTAATTCAGATCCAATTCTAAAGCGGAGCTATACCAATAGATGTTACAAGTTGTCGGTGTTGTTTCATTTGAAGATTAGAATCTGCGGCCGCGCGACTCACGTTGCAGCGGCCCCTACAGCCTGTCTGTCTTTTTATTATTTTTTGTCTAGTTAAATGTAGTTGTTCGTGTTTTTTTTGTACTGTTTCTAACTGTGTATATGTGGGGGGGGGGGGGGGGGGGGAGGGGGAAACTTTTAAACTTCCCTGCACGGGAGACCCGACTTTTTCCCTGTCGGGTCTCCGTTGTCTTTGGGGCCTAGCACCGTGGAGCCAGCGGCCTCCGACCCGGACGACCTGGGGGCTCCAGTCACGGAGCCTGCGGAGCTGCGGACTCGCCGTCGTGGGGCTGGCCGGCCTCGGAGCGTGGGGAGCGGTGGTGGCTCGCTGCTGCGGCCCGACTCCGGCACTCCAGCTCCAGCTGCAGCTGCAGACCGGTGGACTGTCGGGATATCGGGAGCTTGCCCCGCTCCGCTTTCCGGAGCTCCCGCAACACATCTCCCGCTCGTGTCGCGGGGTTGGAGCGACCCGGAGCGGGGCCATACATCGCCCGGCGCGGCTTCAATGACCGTGGGACTTAACCCAGCCCGCCTGGGGCTTCGACCTCGGGAGAGAAATGGTGCGGGGGAGAGATAAGACTTTGCCTTCCATCACAGTGAGGAGGAGATTCACTGTGATGGATGTTTGTGTAAATTGAATTGTTGGTATGTTTTGTAGGAATGGTTTTGTTTGTACGGCTGTAGAAACAGAGTTTGGTTTGAGCCTCTCTGAGCTTCGAATGACAAATAATAAAATCTAATCTAATCTAAAAAGTGCCCTTTGCTCTCCTTCCTTTTCTTTCTCCAATAGCTCGGTGATATTAAAGTTGGGCACTAGGGTAGGTCTTCTTCTTCTTCCTTGTTGATGGTAGTTTCAGTTCCTAGGGACTGGGGAAACCGGGGAGCCAAGTGCTCTGCCTGCTGGCCGTCCCAAATCTCTTAAAGGGGCAGGACAGTTTCAGCTCCTCCTGCCGGTCACCTGTTTCTGGGGAGCTACCTTACCTTTTGTTGCCTCCCTCCCGTTCTTAAGGGGTCTGTGCATTCTTTCACCTCATTCCCCAGATAGTGTCTCGTCGGTATACTGTCCTGCAGGCACAAAGTCAGTAACACATTAATATAATGTCTTCTTTCCCCACTCCCGTTCCTCCAGCACAGTAAGTTTGTCCCTTCTGTCCCTGGTGTAATTTCCGTTCCATAGTTGCCATCCCTTCCCAGGCTAGACACTATGTTCCTTTTCTTACTTTCTTTATCGCCCCTTGGTTTTGCTTCAATCCTGCTATGTTCTGCCTTCTCCCTGGACACTCTTTGCTCCAGTGACCTAATTGGGTGCAGTTGAATCAAGCTCCTTGATTTACAATCTTCTTTGCTCTAAGGGGTTTTCTGGGGTAGTCATAAGATGGTTTATAATTTTCTTCTGGGGAAGATTTTCAGTTTTTATTTCAATAGTACATCCAATTTGTTCATCCTGGTAAATTACTTGAGGGGGTCCTAGAGTAGGGTCATGTCTCCACACCCACAACTCCAGGGCGGGTTGGTGAGACAGGACTGAGAAAATGGATTAGCTTGAGTAAACGGTGTGTGACTTCTCAGTTCCTGACATTCGGGCCATCTCTCTCTCTGGTTTCTTGGCTCCCAGTAGTCTCTTGAATTAAAGGACCTCCCATAATTCCTTGGATTTCGGATGTGCCTATATTCTCTATGGTAGACACAAAACGCTGGAGTAACTCGCGACCCTTCTTCACCCAAAACATCACCCATTCCTTCTCTCCAGAGAAGCTGCCCGTCCCGCTGAGTTACTCCAGCGTTTTGTGTCTATGTTGGTTTGCAGAGCTTGGATGGGTTTGAAGAAGGGTCCTGACTCCAAACATCACCGGATAACGACATGAATAGCTCGCGGTTTGAGCGATATTCCACTGATTTAATCTTTTTGGAACTTAATAACTGCAATTTGTTATAAACTAAACTAAAGAGCATTTGAGAAAGATTGGGCAAGGAGCCTGTGGGGGCAGGGGTCAAAGAGATGATCTGATCATCTATCTTTAGGAGGACATAAATGTACTTCAGATAACTTGTCAATGTGAGAGAGGGGTCTTGTAGGGCAGTTAATGGGAGAAGACCTTCCCTTTGTGATCTATTACAATAAATGCTGTCGTTCTGGGTAATGCTCCCTAATGCAAGGTTGAATATTCAAACAATATAAAAGCTTTTAAAAGTGCCATGCTTTACCATTAATTTAGATCAGGATCGTACTCCATAATGCACCCAATGTCATGCCATTGAAGGACTACCTTGTGTATGTATTAGTCCACTTCCGTGTTACTAGGCAAAGCTGTCAGAGACTGGCCCCTTGACCTCTACAAGCCGTTCCATCATGCACGCTGCATGCTTCAAGTATAATTAAGTCCTTCCATTAACTTGGATGTGTGTGGTTTCGAATAACGTTTTTCGAAAGCTCAGCGACATCAGGGGCAAAGCAGTCCACTTAACAGTAGAGTTAACACCACACTTCATATCGCACCACTCCACTCTCCCCCCTCCCCCCCCCCCCCGCCATCACTGGGGAGACCTGGACAAACTACAGAAGGCAATTCAATGACTCACCTCGGTGTCTGTTGACTGTACGGTGCCGCAGTGGGTAGAGCCGCTGCCTTACAGCGCCAGGGAGCCGGGTTCGATCCTGGCCACGGGTGCTGTCTGTGCGGAGTTTGCAGGTCCGCCCTACGACAGCGTGGGTTTGCTCCGATTTCCTCCCACACTTCTGTCAAATTGTCCCGCGTGTGTACGGAGTGGATGAGAAAGTGGGATAACATAGAACTAGTGTAACCGGTCGTCGATGGTCGGCGTGGACCCGGTGGGATGAAGGGCCTGTGTCTATGTGCTATACCTCTAACTAAACCAAACTGACAACCTCCAGTAGTTACAGGGGCAAGAGCTGCGGGCACCTGCATCAGTTTATCTACTCTCATTCATTCCATAAATCACATGTCAGGTGGAGGATTTATAGCTGAATTTTTAGCAAACGTAATTAAACGTGCCTTTTGTTGGACGTTTCTACTAGCCATCTGAGGTTTAACTGGCCACAGTTTAAGAATAAGGGGTGAGCCATTTAGAACGGAGACGAGGAAAAACTTTTTCACACATAGAGTTGTGAGTCCGTGGAATTCTCTGCCTCCGAGGGCGGTGGAGGCTGGTTCTGTGGATACTTTCAAGAGAGAGCTAGATAAGGGTCTTAAAGATAGCGGAGTCAGCGGATATGGGGAGAAGGCAGGAATGGGATACTGATTGGGGATGATCAGCCGTGATCACATTGAATGGCGGTGCTGGCTCGAGGGGCCGAATGGCCTCTACTCCTGCACCCGTTGTCTATTGCTTGGGCTGAAGCACGTTGACATGGAAATTGCTCTTTTATTCCCACCAAGTTGTAACAAGAATTATACGGAGGAAGTTCAGCACTTGACATTGCATATGACTAAAAATGATCATCTTCCCAGCAGTATGAAACACGTTTGATGTGATTACTGCGCTGATTGGAAATGTAAGTTTTTACTGCTGTTTCCCAGGTTGAACATCACCAGTTTGTAACGCGTCGAAGGAAGCACTTGAGCGACTGTGCTCCTCAACAGATGAAGTGCGAGCACGGCTGCTGTGACTGAGGAGGCTGCTGAAATTGCACAAATATTGCGCGGTGCGATGGGCAGAAGTAGCATGTTTCATTAAAAAATACGAAAGAAAGAACTGCAAAAAAGGGCTGATGGAATCAAAAGCATGGATGAGATGCGATGCGATCTGTATTGATCTTTAAAGGTTGATATTTAATATTGATCAAGGGCAAAGCAGTACAAAGTACCAACAACTGTATCCTAACATTGGAGAAAACTTGAAGGCATTCAACAAAGATGACAAACTTTACTGAATACTGCTGTACACCGCTCCTCAGTAACTCAAGACAGACATGACCCATTGCAAGAGTAGCAGGAATATCACCACTGTGAAGGGCCTGTCCCACTTACATGATTTTTTCGGCGACTGCCGGCACCCGTCACAGTCGCAGCAGGTGGCCGAAAATGTTCAACAAGTTGAAAATCCAGCGGCGACCAGAAAACGTTATGACTATTTGGGCTCACGACCATACAGGCTTCACCCCGCGACATGTCGCCTGTACGGCCGCGAGTAGTCGCCCAAAGAGTCGTACCTTCTGGTCACTGCTGGATTTTCGCCTCACTTTGCGCCGCGTTGCGCCATTCACCCGACCTCTGCGCGGCCCTCGCTGCCGGTTTGGTCGCGCTTGCCGCATGCAGGCGCATGCTGGTGGGAACGGCCCTGTACAGGGATCACCCGGCCTCCGCGCAGCCCCCGCTTCTAGTTTGATCGCGCTCATCGCATGGAGTTGGATGCTGGTAAGACAGGCCCTTTAGTCCATCCATGGAAGCAAAAGGCACTACATTTCCGATGCGGGTTCTCACAATCATGATCTAATGCAAGATCGCTTACTTGAATCTTGCAGCCTGCTTGTCTCTCCTGACCCAGTGAGTATTTTTGGCATTTTCGGTTTTCACTCCGTTCAACGCCCACGTATGGACGGTGACTGGGTGAGACCAGTCCAGTCCGTCAGTTAGAATTTTGGACATGATCGAAAACGAGCCTTCATTTTCCTTAAGTCTCAAGAAAAGACCCTGACCCAAACGCCACCTGTCCTTTCCCTCCCCAGATTCTGCCTTTAGGCTTTAAACGTTCGCGACACAGTACAGGAACAGGCCCTTCAGCCCACCGAGACCGTGCTGACCAGCAATCACCCCGCACGCTAGCACTGTCCAAATCTGAGGAAGGACATTATTGCCATAGAAGGAGTGCAGAGAAGGTTCACCAGACTGATTCCTGGGATGTCAGGACTGTCTTATGAACAAAGACTGCATAGACTCGGTTTATACTCTCTAGAATTTAGGAGATTGAGAGGGGATCTTATAGAAACTTACAAAATTCTTAAGGGGTTGGACAGGCTAGATGCAGGAAGATTGTTCCTGATGTTGGGGAGGTCCAGGACAAGGGGGTCACAGCTTAAGGATAAGGGGGAAATCCTTTAGGACCGAGATGAGAAGGACTTTTTTCACACAGAGAGTGGTGGGTCTCTGGAACTCTCTGCCACAGAGGGTAGTTGAGGCCAGTTCATTGGCTATATTTAAGAGGGAGTTAGATATGGCCCTTGTGGCTAAGGGGATCAGAGGGTATGGAGAGAAGGCAGGTACGGGATACTGAGTTGGATGATCAGCCATGATCATATTGAATGGCAGTGCAGGCTCGATGGGCCGAATGGCCTACTCCTGCACCTAATTTCTATGTTTATATGTTTCTATGTCCTACACACTAGGGACAATCTACAGTTTTTACTGAAGCCAATTAACCTACAAACCTGTACGTCTTTGGAGTGTGGGAGGAAACCAGAGCACCCGGAGAAAACCCATGCGGTCACGGGGAGAACGTACAAACTCTGTACAGACAGCACCTGTAATCAGGATCAAACCTGGGTCTCTGGCCCTGTGAGGCAGCAACTCTACCGCTGCGCCACTGTGCCAGCTAGCTCGACCCACCAAATTCCTCCAGCACTTTGTGCTTTCTGTACTTGCTCATATTATTTAGTTTCTCTAAACCACTAGGAAATAATTTACTGACAGGCCTCTGGCTGTCAAACGGGATACTTAAATATGTTCCACTAAACTGATGGAAACAGATGTAAACCTGGATTAATGAGTAAATTATCTGCTGTCAGGTCTACAAAGACGTCAAGGTACCGGAGTGAAATTAATTCACGCTTCTGTTGATATTAAGCAGTAGTCAAAAATTGTTTAAAATTGTGCATTTAATTACATTTGGAAATCTTATTTAAAGTACAATCGCTTATATGAGGACACAAAGTGCTGGAGTAACTCAGCGGGTCAGGTAACGTCTGTGTGTAACGTGGATGGGCAACGTTTGCACGCTTCACACACAGTTTGCTGTAACGATGGGCAGAGGAGCAGAAGCATCGCTACCCCACAGACTTGACTTTGGTGGCCAGCACAAGTTCTGGGTGTCCTTGAACACACAGCTGAGAATCTTAGATTCCACTGTGGGTCCTTCTCTACGCCTTCCCTTTAGTCTTCAGCAGCCTGGTCAGAAATCCTTAAAAGTATCCCCGGGAGACAATTCCCAAATCGAGAAGTCAACTTTCCTGCAGTTCCATTCTTGACTTTCCAGGAGACGTCAGGTGGAGTTGACACCTCTTCTCCGTGATGTGTTTCAGCGTTGGCTTGGCCTCACCGCCGGCCCAGCTTCTCCCCGCCTGCCCGGGCGACCGTTTCTGGGCGATTCTCTGGTTTTCTGCCGCTCGCTGGGAAGATGCGGAGGAAGGCGCGGTGACGGAACTGACAAACGACCTTCCCAACATCGCTGGTGTCTCCAGCCCAGAGTTCACACACCTGCGGACGGGGCTGGCTGACTCAGGGGTGAAGATCAGCACGGTATTCTTCACTCATTCATCATGGGGGGGAATTAGCACAACGTTGCTTTTTAAAACACCACTTCTAATACGAGGAGTTACAAAAACCATTTCACTTTACATGTGATTATCTGGAAGACGATGGCTTTTGTTCAGTTGTAGTTTTGCTGCCTGAAAGATCTCCCTTTATAAAGAGCTGTAGAATATATAGCATAGAGCCAACAAAAAGTGGGTTGTGCTGAAATATTTATGATCAGACCTCAAATATTTAAGGTTCCCTTGAATGTATCTTGCAACTATCAGTTTGCCGGCTTCGATATCAGCAGAAAGTCACGATCTGGCAGGCGCGGTGTGAATGTGGGCTTGGTTAGACAACATATACATTTGCCCAGACTTCCATTCCAGTCGGCACCGCCAACCACACGGTGGTCAGGTCAACACATTGTGTGCTCGGCCCCTGGGAGTGGCCACTCCATGGAGTGGCCGAGAGGGACAAGTACAACACGCTGACTTGGTCCCCGCGTCTTTTAACAACCGGCGCCAAAGTTGGAAGCAAACGTTCATATTTGTTCCTGCCAACAATGTCCGCTTTCAACGTGACAGATTGAACAATGGTTGCGAAGCATAATCTCGTACGTGCTAATTATTTTTTCAATGGGAATTCCAAAATAAGGCGTGGCTGGAACTGAGCAGCGAAGCGTGAGGAAAAACGCGGACAATGAAAATATATAACCGCGGAATGTGTCCGGCCGCGAGGTTTGGTGACTGAAGAAGGACAAAGTGCTTTCTTTTGACGCTGAAGTATCGCTGCTGTTCTCCGATGAAGGGTCTCTCAATTTGTACATCTTGCAGCCGCCCTCTGCCTGTTGTGTTCCTGTGCTGTGATCACTGCCAGGACTTACTTTGAAACAGAAATGCTTCTTGGAATCCAAGTTACATCCAAGCCGTTGCCGGGCAACAGTGGATCTTCAAAGCCCTTCATTGTCAGATCACGCCAGCTCATAGTATTTCCCAGTTTTCGGATCAAAGTAACAATTCAAACAAGGATCGAATAACAAATCCAACACTTCGTCCTGGTCTTCCATTACATTCGCCGCGTCACCTGTTAACCACAACACAAAGGTTTCATGAGGCATGTTTCATCTCTTATGCTCTTTGGATATAATGTTATAAGAATAGGACACTTGGCCCATCAATGCTACCCCGCCATTCAATCACGGCTGATCTACCTCTCCCTCCTAACCCCATTCTCCTGCCTTTAGGAATTTAGATGGATGAGAGGCTATCTCATTATAACCATATCCCATATAACCATATAACAATTACAGCACGGAAACAGGCCATCTCGGCCCTTCAAGTCCGTGCCGAACAACTTTTTTCCCTTAGTCCCACCTGCCAGCACTCATACCATAAATATAACCATCATACCATAAATATAACCATATTGAAACATATAAGATTATTAAGGGTTTGGCCACGCATGTTCCCGATGTTGGGACAGTCCAGAACCAGGGGCCACAGTTTAAGAATAAGGAATAAGCAGGGCTCTCGCTTAACTTTTTTCCCTGGTGCCAGCCGGGCAACCTTGACAGCTTTTTAGGTTGCCAAATGACAGTTTAGGTGGTCATTTAAGTGGTTTGCATGACGCGTGCGATAATGTGCACGGCCAAAGTGCGTAGTTACCAGTCGGAATTATGCTCAATGAAGCATTCACATATTATGTTCCAGAAGGAACTGCAGATGCTGGAAAATCGAAGGTAGACCAAAGTGCTGGAGAAACCCAGCGGGTGCGGCAGCGTCTATGGAGCGAAGGAAATAGGTAATGTTTCGGGCCGAAACCCATCAGTCTGAAGAATGGCCCGATACATCATGCTAAAAGGCAGTGGCACAGAGAAGCAATAACAATCCCCAGCAACGGAGGGAAACTGTAGTCATTAGCAATAATTACAACTAATTAGTTCATGCATCCGATGCACAATATATTCCTGAAACACTTGGAATTGTTAATACGTTATGAAATTATATACAAACTTTAAAACTAAGTGCTGGAGTAACTCAGTGGGTCAGGTAGCATCTCTGGAGAACATGGATAGGCTACGCTTCGGGTCGAGACCCTTGTTCAGACTGATAGTGGAAGGGTCTTGACCCCAAACGTCGCCTATCCACGTTCTCCACAGATGCTGCCTGACTCGCTGAGTTACTCCAGCATTTTGTGTCTTTTTTTTAAAGCAGCATCTGCTGTTCTATAAAACATTTCCAATTTGAACAAATCAATGCGTGATAATGGCAGGTTCTTGATCAGTGCGGTGTCAAAGGTTATGGGGGGAAAGGCAGGAGTAGACCAGACTGATTCCTGGGACCAGGCAAGATTCACCAGACTGATTCCTGGGATGTCAGGACTTTCATATGAGGAAAGATTGGATAGACTCGGTTTGTACTCGATGGAATTTAGAAGATTGAGGGGGGATCTTATAGAAACCTACAAAATTCTTAAGGGGTTGGACAAGCTAGATGCTGGAAGATTGTTCCCGATGTTGGGGGAGTCCAGAACAAGGGGTCACAGTCTAAGGATAAGGGGGAATTCCTTTAGGACCGAAATGAGGAAAACATTCTTTACACAGAGAGTGGTGAGTCTCTGGAATTCTCTGCCACAGAAGGTAGTTGAGGCCAGTTCATTGGCTATATTTAAGAGGGCGTTAGATGTGGCACTTGTTGCTAAAGGGATCAGGGGGTATGGAGAGAAGGCAGGTACGGGATACTGAGTTGGATGATCAGCCATGATCACATTGAATGGCGGTGCAGGCTCGAAGGGCCGAATGGCCTACTCCTGCACCTATTTTCTATGTTTCTATGTTTCTATGAGTAAGGGGCTGAGCAAGATAGATCAGCCGTGATCCAATGGCGGGATAGATTCCAACTACATAATTCTGCTCCTATGACTTATGATAATAAGACTTAGTTTAGTTTAATTGAGAGATACAGTGCGGAAACAGGCCCTTCGGCCCATCGAGTCCGCACCGACCAGCGATCCCTGCACATTGACATTGTCCTACACGACGGACAGTTTTTACATTTATACCAAGCTGATTAACCCCCAATTAACCTACAAACCTGTACGTTTTTGGAGTGTGGGAGAGAATCGAACTCCTCGGAGAAAACCCGCGCAGGTCACGGGGAGAACGCACAAACTCCGTACACCCATAGTCGGGATCGAACCCGGGTTTCTCGTGGTGTAAGCGGTGTCAGGCAGCAACTCTACCGCTGCGCCACCGTGACTGCTGTGACTTAATCCTGAAAATTTGGATTATCCCGCAACATCGGACTTTCCAGTCAACAGCAGCTACGACCATTATGGAAAAGCTCGGGAGAATATCTTAACATCTAGGAATGTTGTGCCCGTCCTCAATACGTGCAGGAAACATGCCACAAGAGTGTAGATGGAATATATTAGAGGCAGCTAATAAACGAAAGCCAAGGTTCCACGGGGAACGAACATATTGGTTATTAAGGATTTGCACATAATTACACTTGGAATTTGGAGTCTATTTGGAGACGGATTCTCCTTAACAGCACTTCTGTCTTCTTTTAGGTTTTCCTGATAAGATGGTGATGAGCCTTGCCCTTGAACTGCTGTGGTCCTGACGTTAGTCAGTCCTTCTCCCACAATGATGCGCTAAGCATTAGAGTGAGAATGAATGAGAGTGGCATGTGGATACGCAGGGGATGGAGGGATATGGATCACATGCAGGCAGAGGAGGTTAGTTTATCTCGGCACGGACATCTTAGGCTGAAGGTTTTTATGTTCAGGATTATTATCTCCACATGTACTGAGGTACAGTTCGTTAGCGTGATTTTGGATGCTATCTAAATAGATCAGATACACCAGACATTATAGGCAAAGAGTAGGAGTAAATGGGTCCTTTTCACAATGGCAGGCAGTGACTAGTGGGGTACCGCAAGGCTCAGTGCTGGGGCCCCAGCTATTTACAATATATATTAATGATCTGGATGAGGGAATTGAAGGCAATATCTCCAGGTTTGCGGTTGACACTAAGCTGGGGGGCAGTGTTAGCTGTGAGGAGGATGCTAGGAGACTGCAAGGTGACTTGGATAGGCTGGGTGAGTGGGCAAATGTTTGGCCTATAATGTGAGGCTATCCACTTTGGTGGCAAAAACAGGAAAGCAGACTATTATCTAAATGGTGGCCGATTAGGAAAAGGGGAGATGCAGCGCGACCTGGGTGTCATGGTACACCAGTCATTGAAAGTAGGCATGCAGGTGCAGCAGGCAGTGAAGAAAGCGAATGGTATGTTAGCTTTCATAGCAAAAGGATTTGAGTATAGGAGCAGGGAGGTTCTACTTCAGTTGTACAGGGTCTTGGTGAGACCACACCTGGAGTATTGCATACAGTTCTGGTCTCCAAATCTGAGGAAGGACATTATTGCCATAGAGGGAGTGCAGGGAAGGTTCACCAGATTGATTCCTGGGATGTCAGGACTGTCTTATGAAGAAAGACTGGATAGACTCAGTTTATACTCTCTAGAATTTAGGAGATTGAGGGGGGATCTTATAGAAACTTACAAAATTCTTAAGGGGTTGGACAGGCTAGATGCAGGAAGATTGTTCCCGATGTTGGGGAGGTCCAGGACAAGGGGTCACAGCTTAAGGATAAGGGGGAAATCCTTTAGGACCGAGATGAGGACTTTTTTCACACAGAGAGTGGTGGGTCTCTGGAACTCTCTGCCACAGAGGGTAGTTGAGGCCAGTTCATTGGCTATATTTAAGAGGGAGTTAGATGTGGCCCTTGTGGCTAAGGGGATCAGAGGGTATGGAGAGAAGGCAGGTACGGGATACCGAGTTGGATGATCAGCCATGATCATATTGAATGGTGGTGCAGGCTCGAAGGGCCGAATGGCCTACTCCTGCACCTAATATCTATGTTTCTATTAATACGATCAAGTCAAACACAAGTACAATAGGCAGAGAAAATGGGCAGAATATAGTTCTCACATCCCCGTAGGTAGACACAAAAAGCTGGAGTAACTCAGCGGGTGAGACGGCATCTCTGGAGAGAAGGAATGGGCGACATTTCGGGTCGAGACCCTTCTTCAGGCTGAAGTTCTAAGATTGGGCGCTTTGTATGTAAGGACAGCTGGGAATATTTCAGATTCTGGACCCAGGCAGTGACAAACAGAAACAAGGTAATAAATGCAAATTGAAGGACAGAGAACTTAGAATTTCAAACCTATTATCACAATATTTTATACTTTAACATTTTTTTGTGAAATTCTTCAAAGTTCAGGTGTTTTCCTGAATAAAACTCTCAGAATACGTTATGTGAATCTTGTGTGATGTGTGTGGTAAAAGGCCAGGATAGAGTGGATGTGGAGAGGATGTTTCCACTAGTGGGAGAGTCTAGGACCAGAGGGCACGGCCTCAGAATTAAAGGATGTACCTTCAGACTAGAGATGAAGAGTAATTTCTTTAGCCAGAGGGTGGTGAATTGCCACAGATGGTGGTGGAGGCCAAGTCATTGGGTAATTTTACAAGTGGAGATTGATACGTTCTTGATTCGTAAGGATGTCGGGGTGAAGGAAAGAGCGTTCACGTCGATCGCGGCCCCGTTTCCACCAATCTCTCCGCCACCACGCACAAGAAGCCCAAGAGGCGACAAGACAGACACCATTGCATGCAGACGCCGGGAAGTGTGTTCAGCTCTGGCTGGGCAACTTCTAATCTTGTGTGTGGACTCGATAAGAAGAAGAAGTCATGGGCCTGTCCCACTGTTCGAGGTAATTCAAGAGTTCTCCCGAGTTTGCCCCTGATTCGAACCCGGAGAATGTCCGTAGCGGGTCCGTAGGAGTTCGTGGACGTCTCGTCGCGGCTCGTACGAGTAAAAAGTAACCATTTTATCATCACGAGTATTTTTTTACTGGTGGACATTTTTCACGGCGTTGGAAAAAAACGTCACGAGTTTACCGGATTTCCCCGAGTACCTACCGTTACCCGTACGAGCCGCTACGAGACATCCACGAACTCCTACGGACCCGCTACGGGCACTCTTGAATTACCTCGCACAGTGGGACAGGGGCTTAACGATGACAAAGGTCACGGGGTAAAGGCAGGAGAGTGGGGTTGAGAGGGAAAAAAATAGATCAGCCATGATCGAACGGCGGAGCAGACTGGATGGGCTGAATGGCGTAATTCTGCTCCTGCGTCTTATGGCCTAATGTAACGTGTTTAAAACTGATTGCTACACAGTCTGCAGTGGTTCACATAATTAACACCCATCCATTGGAAATGATTTTACATCCTGACATACTCTGTTCCACTGATGTATGGTTTTTATAACCTTTCGTTCCATTAAATCACTGAACACAATAATGAAGACACTTCCATACTTGTTAAATCCTGAAGAGCAGATGGTTGTCTTGGTGAAATTATGTTTTTGTGATCTTTCATCTGTTCACTGGGCAGAATGATGGGTGGGCTGAAAATATCACCCCAGTCACTGCAAAACACAAGCAAAAGGATTAGTCCAGAACACAAGCCATGTACCTGGAGAGGGACTTGTATACGATTAGATTAGTTTAGTTTACTTCACAGACACAGCGCGGAAACGGGCCATTCGGCCCACCGAGTCCGCGCCAACCACCGATCGCCCTGCACGCTAGCAATATACTACACACTAGGTGTTTAAGAAAGAACTGCAGTTGCTGGAAGAATCGACAAAACTCAGTCGACAAAACTGCTGGAGAAACTCAGCGGGTGAGGCAGCATCTATGGAGCGAAGGAAATAGGTGACGTTTCGGGTCGAGACCCTTTTTTAGACTTTTTCGAGACCCAAAACGTCACCTATTCCTTCGCTCCATAGATGCTGCCTCACCCGCTGAGTTTCTCCAGCATTTTTGTCCACTACACACTAGGGACGATTTACAAAAGCCAATTAACCAACAAACCTGCACGTCTTTGGCGTGTGGGAGCTGAGCTCAAGAGGCAATTGAGACATCCTCGAGCAGCCTGGAGATTGCTGAGCAGGGGACGTGGAACCCTCCGGAAGGCTCATCGGACCTCAGAGGGCGGTGGAGGCCGGTTCTCTGCATGCTTTCAAGAGAGCTAGATAGGGCTCTTAAAGATAGCGGAGTCAGGGGATACGGGGAGAAGGCAGGAACGGGGTACTGATTGGGGATGATCAGCCATGATCACATTGAATGGCGGTGCTGGCTCGAAGGGCCGAATGGCCTACTCCTGCACCTATTGTCTATTGTCTATTTACCTTGCACTAAACATTATTCCTTTATTATGTAAATGGCACTGTATTGTCTTTCTGCTGACTGGTTAGCACGCAACAAAATCTTTTTACTGTACCTCGAAACAACGTGACATTAAACTGAATTGAACTGAATTGAACTACATTTAGAGTGGCACGGTGGCGCAGTGGTAGAGTTGCTGCCTCACAGCGCCAGAGACCCGGGTTCGATCCCGACTACGGGTGCTGTCTGCACAGAAGTTGTACGTTCTCCCCGTGACCCGTGTGGGTTTTCTCCGGGTGCTCCAGCTTCCTCCCACACTCTAAAGACGTGCAGGTTTGTAGGTTAATTCCAGAACCAGGGGCCACAGTTTAAGAATAAGGGGTAAGCCATTTAGAACGGAGACGAGGAAACACTTTCTCACAGAGAGTGGTGAGTCTGTGGAATTCTCTGCCTCAGAGGGCGGTGGAGGCTGGTTCTCTGGATGCTTTCAAGATAGAGCTAGATAAGGCTCTTAAAAATAGCGGAGTCAGGGGATATGGGGAGAAGGCAGGAATGGGGTACTGATTGGGGATGATCAGCCATGATCACATTGAATGGCGGTGCTGGCTCGAAGGGCTGAATGGCCTCCTCCTGCACCTATTGTCTATTGTCTAATTGGCTTGATATAAGTGTAAATTGTCCATAGTGTGTGCAGGATGGTGTTAGTATGCGGAGATCGCTGGTCGGTGCGGACTCGATGGGCCGAATGGCCTGTTTCCATGCTGTATCTCCAAAGCAAACACATCCCATTCAACCATGTTAATTGTCCAAACAATAATCAATCACTCTATTATTGCAGACTAATAGCCTAGTTTCCGACTTTGAAAGTTGGAACATGTTAAACAGATGCTAGTTTTACAAAACGACTCTAAGCCTCAGCTGTGAGAAGTCAATCACTCCACGTGTTACATTAACCCGAGCTGAAATCCATTAAAGATAAATCTGAAAGGTCCATTTGTGCCACAATATTATTAGGAAAACAACCATATGTAGAGGGAGTGACAGAAGAGTCAGTCAAGTTGTTGGACATTTCACTGTTTCTTTTTCCAATCTATTTGCTCGTACAATTTATTAACACGCCATTTCAGGTATTGCTTTGGAGCCCCAATTCATCTCCTGACTCATGCTTGTTTGTGAGCGAGATTGGTTCATGTGGAGCGCAAGTTCACAAAAAACAAAAATCTCACGTCAGCAGCCAACAAACTTTGTGTGTGGGAAGGAACTGCACATGCCGGTTCACACTGAAGACGAACACAAAAGTGCTGGAGTAACTCAGCGGGTCCGGCAGCGTCTCTGGAGTAAAGGAGTAGGCGACGTTTCGGGTCGGGACCCTTCTTCAGACTGATGTCGGGGGGAGGGGGGGGGGGGACAGTAGGCCACGTGGCAGCTCGATTTTGTTACTAACACCTATGAGAGAGAAGGGAGTGTTTCCCAAACTTCTGAATTCGCTGGATTCTGAACCCTCTCCAAGACAGATGTGAAGCTCGCCGTTTGACCTGTTTTTACAAAATGTTAAATAGTCAGCTCGACATAGATTACCAAACCTACACCAAACCCAAAGCAATTAGGAGCAGACGAGGGCATTCGATCCAATTTGAGATACCAGCTACCAAGACAGATGTGTGCAGCGATTCATTCTTCCCCCGCACAATTAAAGCATGGAATAGTCTTCACACTACCATAGTTACCCAACCGGACGCAACTGCATTTAAGGTAGCTCTTTCTACCCAAAAACCATTTCTGGCTTAAGTCCTCCCTCCACCACCTCCAGTTTCAATTCCATGTGGAATATCTAGGAGGACCAAGAAACCAAGAGCTGGGAAGGGGGAGGGGAAAGACGGAGAAAGCAAGGACGACCTGAAATTGGAGAAGTCAATGTTCCTCCTCAATGGTTAAGATGGCCATTTCCTGATGATCAGGACGACGAGTGTCCAATGAGCTCGAGGGTCACCGATCGACAAAGATCCTCACCATGGGTTTGAGATCTTCATTTTCCAAGCTCTTCACCTCACACAGTGAAAGCCTGCGTTGGTTGACAGAAGCCAACGCGTTGGTTCAGACACAATGTGCAGCCAGGAACTGCAGATGCCAGTTTACACTGAAGGCAGACACGAAATGCTGGAGTAACTCAGCGGGTCAGGCAGCATCTCTGGAGGGAAGGACTAGGAGACGTTTCAGGTCCAAAGAAGGGTCTCGACCTGAAATTTCAGGTTCACGGAAACCCTCCTTTCTCCCTCCTTCCCCTCCCCTCCCCAGCTTCCCCCCCCCCCACCTCCACTTCAGTCTGAAGAAGGGTCTCGACCCGAAACGTCACCTATTCCTTCGCCCCATAGATGCTGCCTCACCCGTTGAGTTACTCCAGCATTTTTGTCTACCTTCGATTTTTCCAGTATCTGCAGTTCTTTCTTAAACACAACATCTCGACTGGAAACGTCACCTATTCCTTTCCTCCATAGATGCCGCCTGTCCCGCTGAGTTACTCCAGCATTCTGTGTCTATCTTCCATTAAACGTTACCTGGTTTATGTCTGATGACTGTGCTTCATCAGTATGGAATGCTGTACGTTGAAAATCACCGCTACCCAAACACTAGCAGCAGATCCGGACACAAACTACTGGACTACTGGAGAGTGTTGGAAGAATTTTGACACAATTCTTGTTTTGTATGTATTTTTCATTCTGAAGTTCATTTTTTTAAAGTGCCTTCTAATTGTTGTTACAGTACCTGCCTTCAGTGCCTTCGCGTAATATATCCACCAACATCTGTTTAGTTCAGGGATACAGCGCGGAAACAGGCCCTTCGGTCCACTGAGCCCGCACCGACCAGCGATCCCCGCACACTAAAGGGCCTGTCCTACAAGCGTGCAACTCTATGCGATGAGCGCGACCTAACGTGGTCGCTTGAGCCGTGCGGAATTGTGCGGAGTTCGTTCCGACATCGCGCGGGGCTCCGAAAAACTGACTATGTCCAAAAATTCCGCGTGGGAACGGCTTGTCGGCTCGCAGTCGCCTCGACGCATTACGCCTCCGTGAACCTCTCTGTAGGTGTCTCCGTGACCCTCTATGTGTGTGGTTCCGTGGCCCTCTGTGTGTGTGTGTGCCTCTGTGCCCCTCTCTGTGTGCCCCTCTCTGTCCTGGCGAACTTACCTTAGATTTCGCTCCAAGTTCGCCTCACTTTGCGCCGCGTTGCGCCACTCACCCGACCTCCGAGCGGCCCTCGCTGCCGGTTTGGTCGCGCTTGCCGCATGCAGGCGCATGCTGGTGGGAACGGCCCAGTACAGGGATCGCCCGACCTCCGCGCGGCCCCCGCTTCTAGTTTGATCGCGTTCATCGCATAGAGTTGCATGCTTGTAGGACAGGCCCTTAACACTATCCTACACACACTAGGGACAATTTACCATTTTACCGAGGCCAATTTGCCGACAAACCTGTACGTCTTTGGAGTGTGGGAAGAAACTGGAGCACCTGGAGAAAACCCACGCGGGTCACGGTGAGAACGTGCAAACTCGAAACAGACAGCACCCGTAGTCAGGATCGAACCCGGGTCTCTGGCGCTGTGAGGCAGCAACTCTACCGCTGCGCCACCGTGCCACCCGAGTGAAGCATTATTCTCAAAGATAGACATCTTCGGTGTAAACCAGAATCCGCATTTCCTGGGGCTGTCCCACTGTACGAGGTAATTCAAGAGCTCTCCCGAGTTTTAAAAAAAAATCAAACTCGTGGTATGCATGTGGAATGTACGTAGCGGGCACGTCGGAGCTCGGGGACGTCTCTTAGCGGCTCGTAACGCTAACGGCAGGTACTCGGGAAACGCGGTAAGCTCGTGAAGACTCGTGGAGATTTTGAAAAATGTCCACGAGAGCCCCGGGTACCGACGAGCGGCCATTACCGTAATTGATCCGAGTTCGAATCAGGGGGAAACTCGGGAGAATTAGCTTGAACAGTGGGACAGGCCCTTTAGCACCATTCTAAGCCTGATGCCCATTTCCCCAGCAGTTAGCTGGCTGCTTCTTCACTAATATGACACATAAGCTCCACAGTGTAGTGGAGGAATTGAAACCTAGCGTGTGACTGCTCATTAGACAGATCTTATTTGCCGTTACTCCACCACCTGGGACTAAAGGTGAAGGTGTACTTAACACGGATTTATCCAAGGAATTTCAATTTTATAAATTGTAATTCCGATGAGAGCCGTGTTTATATAATGAAATCTGACCTTCATCCAAACCCACGACACACATACTGAGCCTCCTCCCCTCCCCTGCTGCTGAAGCCTTTTACACTTTGCCCAGGATACACCAAGTGCACAAAATATAACGGCCAGGATGCAGGGCGACTCATTTAATCACGAGATTGACCGGTGTCTGTGATATAAGCTGTGCTTTCATGGCAGCCACTCCTATCTCCCAGCCAGAAGGGTGTGTGGTCAATTCTCACTCCAGACCTTTGAGCCCAAGCATCTTGGCTGCCATCACACAAAGTGCTGGAGGAACTCAGCGGGTCAGGCAGCATCTGGGGAGGGAATACGTTCATAAGCGATAGGAGCAGAATTAGGCCATTCGGCCCATCAAGTCTACTCCGCCATTCAATCATGGCTGATCTATCTTTCCCTCTCAACGCCATTCTCCTGCCTTCTCCCCCCCATAACCCCTGACACTGATATTAACCAAGAATCTATCTATCTGGAGAAATACCGATTCCATTTCAACGACACAAAATGCTGGAGAAGCTCAGCGGGTGAGGCAGCATCTATGGAGCGAAGGAATAGATCGAGACCCTTCTTCACAGCTTGAGTAGTCTGAAGAAGGGTCCCAACCCATTCTTTCTCTCCAGAAATGCTGCCTGTCCCGCTGAGTCACTCCAGCGACGCTTTCTGTGTCGTTGGAATGGAATTGGTGACGTTTCGGGCCAAGACGCTGTCTTCAGTCTAGACCCAAAATGTCACATAATCCTTCTCTCCAGAGACTCTGCCTGCCCCGCTGAGTCACTCCAGCTGTTTGTGTCTCTCTTTTTGGTGTAAACCAACACCTGCAGTTCCCTCCCACACGTAGGTAAATGCTGGTCTTGGCATCATGCCCAGCACTGACACTATGGGCCGAAGGGCCTGTTCTTGTGCTGTGCGACTCCCTGTTCTATATATCTCCTAATAGTTTTAAATTTCTGCACGGACGAAGCTTTATTCAGAGTGGTCAATATATATAGAGGATGTTTTTGTGCTTGTTCTAGCTGGGGTGAAATGTTTCAACTTGCTCTCTGCTCAGCTGCGGTAGTCTATAATTATATTCCGTTTTTACCTTGGTGTAGTGTTTCAATTGTGTTTTACTTTCTGTTCCAAACATGTCCTCCTGCTTTCTTGTTTACGCTGTTCACTCAATCTCACAGGTACAAGGATTAAAGATTAAAGATTAAACTGGTGATTGAGATTCTGGATCAAGCACGGCTGTAAATTGTGAGGGCATTCGATCCAATTTGTGGTCCCAGCCTCAAAGACAGATGTGTACAGCAATTCGTTCTTTCCACGCACTATTAAAGCACGGAATAATCTCCACCAAGCCACGGTTGCCCAGCCAGATGCAACTAAATTTCAAGTGGCACTTTCTTCCCAATAACCCTCTCTGGCTAAACCCCTCCCTTCACCACCTCCAGTTTAAATTCCAGTTGGAATATTTTGGAGGACCAAGTAACCAAGAACCAAGAACCAAGATACCTGCTTCATTGATTCATTTCAGCAACACAATGATTTTGTTTCTGGTTTAAATACCTTGCTCTGACCGTTACTAATCTTCACCAAGTAATTATTAGTTTAAGAAGGAGCTGCAGATGCTGGAAAATCGAAGGCAGACAAAAAATGCAGGAGAAACTCAGCGGGTGAGGCAGCATCTATGGAGCGAAGGAATAGGTGACGTTTCGGGTCGAGACCCTTCTTCATAGCTTGAGTAGTCTGAAGAAGAGTCTCTACCCGAAACGTCCCCTATTTCCTTCACTCCATAGATGCTGCCTCACCCGCTGAGTTACTCCAGCATTTTTGTCTACCAAGTAATTATTAGTGGTATGACTCTAAACGCTTGGTCCTTTTATTGCTGAATTGTATACAGCTCTCAATACCCAGCCTTCTACATTTTCTGTGCTACATTTGAGAAGGGCAGTGTTGAAATTAAGAGACATTGTTGCCCCTTGAGCGAAGCGGAGATTGGTGGAGGAAGATCCTCTTTCCCACTTCTCACCATCCTGCAATATCTTTATGTCCACCTTTATTATTATCATTAGGGTGTCACAGTGGCGCAGCGTTAGAGTTGCTGCCTCACAGCGCCTGAGACCCGGGTTCGATCCTGCTGTCTGTACGGAGTTTGCACGTTCTCCCCGTCACCGCGTGGGTTTTCTACGGGTGCTCCAGTTTCCTCCCACACCCCAAAGAGGTCCAGATTTGTAGGTTAATTGGCTTGGGTAAAAATTGCAAACTGCCCCTCGTGGGCAGTGTACGGGAAGAACATGGGTCGGCGCAGATACGGTAGACCGAAGAGCCTGTTTCTACGCTGTGCCGCTAAAGCCTAAAGTAAAAGTCTAAAGCAGGGGTGGGGAACCTGCGGCCTTAAGGCTGCCTGTGGCCTTCTGGGCCATTAAGTGCGGCCTTTTGACTGAATCCAAATTTTGTAGAACAAATCCTTTTATTTGTATTAATATGTTTAAGTCCAGAACCAGGGGCCACACTTTAACAATAAGGAGAGTGGTGAGTCTGTGGAATTCTCTGCCTCAGAGGGCGGTGGAGGCCGGTTCTCTGGATGCTTTCAAGAGAGAGCTAGATAGGGCTCTTAAAGATAGCGGAGTCAGGGGATATGGGGAGAAGGCAGGAACGGGGTACTGATTGCGGATGATCAGCCATGATCACATTGAATGGCGGTGCTGGCTCGAAGGGCCGAATGGCCTCCTCCTGCACCTATTGTCTATTGTTTTTGTTTGTCTTTTATTATTTTAATTTTAATCTTCAAATGAACGTATTTAAAATACTAAAGAGTAAAAGAAGATTCAACGAAATAATCCTCCCCGACTGACGGCCACAATTAAAACATTGGTAAGTCATGAGGTCTATTTTAACAAAATAATGTCCATTTTGAAGTATATCTAATTGAAGTTTCCTGGATGCGGCCTTATTAGATTACAGCTTCCTTAACGGGGCATTCCAACATGAAAAGGGTCCCCACCCCTGGTCTAAAGTCTATTGTCACATCTATTGAGATTATGCATGTTATCAAATCAGATCAGATAATACCGTACATAAAGGCAATCAAGCCCAACTCAACTACAATAGGTAGAGCAAAGGGGAAGATACAGAGTGCAGAATATAGTTCTCAGCATTGAATTGTAGGTGAATCGAGGACCAGAGGAAATAGGTTTAAGGTGAAGGGGAAAGGATTTAATAGGAATCTGAGGGGTATCTTTTTCACACAAAGGGTGGTGGGTGTATGAACGAGCTGCCAGAGGAGGGACCGACCCCTTCCACCTCCAGTTCCCTGTTCCCCAAGAATCAAGAGAGAGTCAGAAGTGTGTTAAGGACCTGTTCAACAAGCATGCAACTCTATGCGATGAACGCAATCAAACTAGAAGCGGGGGCCGCGCGGAGGTCGGGTGATCCCCTGTACAGGGCCGTTCCCACCAGTATGCGCCTGCATGCGGCAAGCGCAACTAAACCGGCAGCGAGGGCCGCGCGGAGGTCGGGTGAGTGGCACAACGCGGCGCAAAGTGAGGCGAACTTGGAGCGAAGTCTAAGGTAAGTTCGCCAGGACAGACAGGGGCACACAGAGAGGGGCACAGAGACACACACACATAGAGGGTCACGGAGCCACACACATAGAGGGTCACGGAGGCACCTACAGAGAGGGTCACGGAGGCACAATGTCGGGGTGCTGTGTAATGCGTCGAGGCGACTGCGAGCCGACAAGCCGTTGCCGCGCGGAATTTTTGAACATAGTCTGGTTTTCGGAGGCCCGCGCGATGTCGGGACGAACTCCGCACAATTCCGGCGATCGAAGTGGGACAGGCCCCGCGACGCCGGACGGCTCAAGCGACCACGTTAGGTGACGCTAATCGCATAGAGTTGCATGCTTGTAGGACAGGCCTTTTATTGTCTTATGAGGTAGTTGAGGCTGGGACTATCCCATCATTTACGAAACAGTTAGACAGGTACATGGATAGGAGAGGTTTAGAGGGATATGAACCAAAAGCAGGCAGGTGGGATTAGTGTAGATGGGACATGTTGGCCGGTGTGGGCAAGATGGGCCGAAGGGCCTGTTTCCACACTGTATCACTCGTTGAGTCTATACACACCGGAACTGTCTCATACCCATCTCAACGAAAAGGGGGGGAACACTCAAGCAAAATGGGAACATTGGAAAATCTCAAAAATACATTTTACTCTATAAAAATTCTCCAAACTCTGAAACACCAGACAGAGAGCCACGAATGAAGTGAAGCATCTGAGACCGAGCGATCACACAAATCTTCAGCGCCAACATGCTAGCGAAAATGATAAAAGTTAAAGACCCCAGGAGAAATCTTCCTTTGAAGTAACTTCGACTAAACTGATAACAGCAATTCTATACACATCAGTAAGTCGTTCCTTTGGTCCATTTTAATTCATCTCTGACAGATGTTCTGTGAACAACTCAAAAATGAGGATCTAAGTTGTTTGAAACTTCATTGTATTCTTTTGAATTCCTGACAAAAGGCAGGCTTTATACATTTAGAACCATTGATTTTATATGTGGTCTGTTTGAATCGCCTCTCGTGCTACAAACGAGAAGGAGATATGCCCCAGTCATTCGCTCGGTTTGGTCATCTACAAATGTATTATTAGTAGTAGTCGTAGCCCCCCTCGGTCAATACTGACCATGGGTGATGCATCCTGGTCGGATGCAAGCCTGGGCGATCGATGTCACATGGAGGACAGACAGGCTGTTGCCCATGCAACACGTCCCCCTTCTCCACGTCACTGATCGATCCAAAGGAACAGCAGGGCCGTTACAGTTTGGCACCAGCGCCGTCGCAGGAGCTGCCAGAGCGAGGTTGTAGACAACGACGAACTGCCTTAGGGACTCCGACTCTGGATTTTCTTGAGGTTTACTCCTGGAGCCTTTTCCATGACTGGATATGGCCACAAGGCAGTGGAGGTTTTAAATCAGAGTTTTCCCTCTCCTAGATGGACTGCCTTCCCAGGCTGACGAGCCCCATCTGCCCGAGACTGGTGGGAGCGGGAGGGTCTACCTTCCGGTGCAGGTCTCCAGCACCGGCCCACTGCCCGAATGATTATTATGCAAACACGTTTTTGTGCAAAACTGCAAAGTATTCTTCACAAACATGTTTACAATTTTTAGTTTAATTTAGAGATTCAGCGCGGAAACAGGCCCTTCGGCCCACCGGGTCCGCGCTGACCAGTGATCCCCGCACATTGACACCATCCTACACGCACTAGGGACAATCTTTACACGTACACCAAGCCAATTAACCTACAAACCTGCACGTCTTTGGAGTGTGGGAGGAAACCAAAGTTCCCAGAGAAAACCCACGCAGGTCACGGGGAGAACGTGCAAACTCCGTACAGACAGCACCCTTAGTTGGGATCACTGTCCAGTCCATCACCGGCTTTGACCTCCCCATCATCGAAGGGACCTATCGCAATCAATGCCTCAAAACGGCAGCCAGCATCATCAAGGACCCACACCATCCTGGCCACACACTCAAGCAGACGGTACAGGAGCCTGAAAACTGTAACGTCCAAGTTCAGGAACAGCTTCTTCCCCACAGCCATCAGGCTATTGAACACGGCAACAAATAAGCTCTGAACAGCAACATATTATTATTGCACTATATTTGTATTTTATTGTGTCTGTATATTATAGCAACGTTACAAAATTTTGAGATTTTAAAAATCTAGTCTGCAATTTATCCCATCAGATAAAGCATACAAAGAAGTTTAATTTGACACCTAATTCACTTTCATATCTTCAGTATTAAAAAGGTTAGGGCCATTTTCATACTCGGAAATTAGCAACTTGCTTCCTATTGCTTTTCTATTGACTTAACACAAAAGCTGTGATCGAGAACAGTCAAAAGCCCATAACTTCCTTAAAAATTAAGAGAACTGAAAGAAATTTTCAGTTATTATAGATTGAAGCATTCTGAAACAAATATGAAACAATCTTACTTGGATGACCTGAAATTAAAGCATATAAGTAGTTAGTTACCCAATTGTAGCCAATTACAAAATTCAATTACTAGATCTTAACATCTATCCATTTCTTAAGAAAAAAAATTTTAAAAATGTAAAGCCTAAGTGTCCAATTAACATTCACACAATAATTCACAATAAAACATGATTTTTAAATCTAATTGTCATTAATTTATCGTCCAAATTGAAGGAATTCAGTGTTTAATGCCTGTAAATTAATGGGCATTTTAAACAGCTTGCGAGTGGGATTTTCTGGAACGCGATGGATTGGAACGCTGCGGTTGCGGTGAATTTAAACCCAATATCGGCAGGAAAAATTCTGCCGGTTCGTATGGGGACTAAATCACCGTTTCACAACATGAAATATTGATTAAAGTCCCCTAAAAAAAGCAAGTTTATATGTAAAAATAAACAGCTTTCACTTACCCGTCCCCTACGTAAAATCGCTCCCCGTTGTCAGCATTCACGGCATTAGGAGCTGATTTTTATTTTACTTCAGTGATTAAGTAGTCGGGCTATTTATAAAAAAAACCGGACTTACCGGCAGTCGGAACGCATCTCCAGAAATAGCTCGCACTCCGACAACAGAAAGCTCCGGATTGTATGGAGAAACCCGCATTTTAACCCCGCCCCCCCCTTAAAGGCGTCAAAGTCGCGCACACGGCCAGTGACAGAATTGGAGCACCGCTAAAGGTAAGTTTTGTAACATACCTAGTATATACACACACTGAACTTTTTTTCTTCTCCCGTTATGTACTATGTTTACATATTCTGTTGTGCTGCAGCAAGCAGGAACTTCATTGTCCTATCTGGGACACATGACACTAAGCCACTTTTGACCTGACCCGGGTCTCCGGTGCTGTAAGGCAGCAACACTACCGCTGCGTCACCGTGCTGCCTGATGTAATAGACAGGGGAAGAGGTTACATTTTATTTTTTTATATGAGGGCAGGAACCAAAGAAAAATATTAATCTCGCATTTTTATTTGTCACGGACGTTTAATGCGAGTCTAAGTTTGACACAGCAGTAGCATCTAGTTTGACCTTTCACAGGCAAGCCTGGCACTTAGAATTACTGCTGCCGCCCTCTCTTTTAACATCCTCCTAACACTTACCCTAAGTGCCGATGAGTCAGTCGCTTTTCTTCACTTTCCAGTTATTTATCTACATTTTCTTTCAGCCAAACAAGACGCGAGGGGGAGGGGGTGCTGACAAAGTGGTGCAGCGGTAGAGTCGCTGCCTCACAGCGCCAGAGACCCGGGTTCCATCCTGACTGCAGGTGCTGTCTGTACGGAGTTTGTACGTTCTCCCCGTGACCGCGTGGGTTTTCTCCGGGTGCTCCGGTTTCCTCCCCACATTCTGAAGATGTACAGGTCTGTAGGGTGAGTTGTAAAATTCTCCCCTGTGTGTGTGGGATAGTGCTAGTGTACGGGGTGATTGCTGGTCGGCGCGGACCCGGTGGGCCGAGGGGCCTGTTTCCGCGCTGTATCTCTAAAAGTCTAAAAATAAGTCAAGTCTTTTCAATACAAATGTAGACCCTGAGAAACAGACTGATGGGAGGGCCATTCAGGCCCTTGTGCCTACTCTGGTCTTTGGCAAAATCACAGCTGGTCTCCACATCAATGCCGCTGATGGGCCAACAGTTTATTCCCTGCTTTCTCATTATCTACAAAAACCAATGATCCCTGCCCAGAATATGCTCCATGGCTGAGACTCATCTTGGATATAAATCCTATGTCCCTCTTCATCTCAGTCAATAGTACTGTATTGTCACATGTACCTAGATACAGTCTAGGCATTCTTCGTTTTTCATGCAAACCAGTAAACTAACACCACCCATCATCTCAACCATGTATAAATGGTACTCCGTGGCTGATTTGTTTCTTTAGGGTTGTTGCCCCTTGAATGAATTAATAGGTTTATTGGCCAAGTATTCACATACAAGGAATTTGCCTTGGTGCTCCGCCTGCAAGAGACAACGTGACATACAGTGACATGGTTGAACAAAGGGGAAACATCAGTGTTGCCTCTGAAGGTTCCACATAAATGCAAGTGATTGGTATTTAAATATCCAGGCTACTAGGAGAAATAGGCCACTCGGGTCCCACAGGAGATGCTATTTGGATTCCCAGACTACACCGTGATGGTCCAACTTCTGCCTGTATCTAGATTTCTTCTAGGATCTCATACCACAACCATGCAGATCATACACAATAGACAATTAATCTAATAAGGCCGCATCCCAGAAACTTCAATTAGATATACTTCAAAATGGACATTATTTTGTTAAAATAGACCTCATGACTTATTAATGTTTTAATAGTGGCCGTCAGTCGGGGAGAATTATTTTGTTGAATCTTTTTTTACTCTTTAGTATTTTAAATACGTTCATTTTAAGATTAAAATAAAAATAATAAAAGACAAACAAAAACAATAGACAATAGGTGCAGGAGGAGGCCATTCGGCCCTTCGAGCCAGCACCGCCATTCAAAGCGATCATGGCTGATCATCCACAATCAGTACCCTGTTCTTGCCTTCTCCCCACATCCCCTGACGGGGTTGGAGGGACCCAGAGCGGGGCCGTACATCGCCCGGCGCAGCTTTAATGGCCGCGGGACATTCCAACGCCCGCCGGGGGCTCCAACATTGTGACGTTTGGGTCTAGAGCGGGGCCGTACATCGCCCGGCGCGGCCTCAATGGCCGTGGGACTTAACACCACCTGCCTGGGGCTTCGACCTCGGGAGAGAAAGTATCCAGAAAACCCGCCTCCACCGCCCTCCGAGGCAGAGAATTCCACAGACTCACAACTCTCTGTGTGAAAAAGTGTTTCCTCATTTCCATTCTAAATGGCTTACCCCTTATTCTTAAACTGTGGCCCCTGGTTCTGGACTCCCCCAACATCGGGAACATGTTTCCTGCCTCTAGCGTGTCCAAACCCATAATGATCTTAAGGGGCTGTCCCACTTGGGCGACCTAATCCATGAGTTAAGAAAAGTGCTTTTGACCTTCAAGCTCGAGGGCACTGGAAAACCTCGAGATGGATCGACTGATCACACATGCACACACACACACATAACACATCGCAAAGGCGGGGGCCTGGGAAAGCGGGGGAACTCTGTCTTAAATTCACACCCGTGATGAAGAGGAAAGAAAGACGGCTGCACAGTGTACGGTAAGTCCTTTAGTGAGCGTGAAGGGGGTGGGGGGGGGGAGAGAAGGGGAGGAGAAGGGAGGAGAATGGGAGACAAGGTGAGAGGAAGGGGGGGAGACACTTTTAAGAAGCCAGACAACATTTAATAACTTTTACATTTTTTGTCTAGTTAAATGTAGTTGTTCGTGTTTTTTTGTATTGTTTCTAACTGTGTATATGTGGGGGGTGGGGGAGGGAGGGGGAAACTTTTAAATCTCTTCCCCGCACGGGAGACCCGACTTTTTCCCTGTCGGGTCTCCGTTGTCGTTGGGGCCTAGCACCGTGGAGCGGCCTCCGACCGGGACGACCTGGGGGCTCCAGTCACGGAGCCTGCAGAGCTGCGGACTCACCGTCGTGGGGCTGGCCGGCCTCGGAGCGTGGGGAGCGGTGGTGGCTCGCCGCTGCTGCGGCCCGACTCCAGAGCTCCAGCTCCAGCTGCGGATTACTGCCGGTGGACTGTGATATCGCGGGAGGGAGCTCGCGGGTCCGGGTGGGAGACCGCTTCCCGGAGCTCCGCAACACAACTTCTCCAGCCCGTGTCGCGGGATTGGAGCGACCCGGAGCGGGGCCGTACATCGCCCGGCGCGGCTTTAAATGGCCGCGGGACATTCCAGCGCCCGCCTGGGGCTCCAACGTTGTGACTTTTGGGCCTAGAGCGGGGCCGTACATCGCCCGGCGCGGCCTCAATGGCCGTGGGACTTAACACCGCCCGCCTGGGGCTTTGACCTCGGGAGAGAATTGGTGCGGGGGAGAGAGAAGACTTTGCCTTCCATCGCAGTGAGGAGGAGATTCACTGTGATGGATGTTTGTGTGAATTGAATTGTTGTGTGTGTTTTTTTTATGAATTGGTCTGTTTGTACGGCTGTAGAAACGGAGTTTCGTTCGAGCCACTCTGAATAAATTCTAATCTAAAGTTTAGCGGGCATTTTACCCACTGGTCAGTTTTCCTTTGTCCTGAGCCAATCAAGATGCCTGGCCAGCGAAAGGGATTGCGTACGGCTGCCCTCGACTGCCTGTAACTACATAGCGACCCCACTCCACTGCGCTACGAGTTCAAAAGAACCTCGCCGACCAATTTCTACTCACGGAAAATTGTTCAAATTTTTCCGTGACCTAGCTGAGGCCGCGAGTATTCGGGAACTTCCTTCGAGCATGAAGGAGAGTTCTAGTGACCTCCTAGGACCACGTGTCGACCATGCTGCGAGTTTGAGTGGAGAGAAAACTCTTCTAAACTCGCAGATTAGGTCGCCGCAGTGGGACCGCCCCTTTATATGTTTCAATGAGATCCCCTCTCATCCTTCCAAATTCCAGAGTGTACAAGCCCAGCCGCTCCATTCCGTCAGCACATGACAGTCCCGCCATCCCGGGAATTGTGGGTTACAGTTTACTCATTCCAGCTTTTTGGGATGATTAGGATCAGCCTTCATGAGGCAGCTGGTTCTAGGACAAAGACACTTTAGACAACGAGTGCAAGAGGAAGGCACCCGACCTGAAACCTCACCTGCCCATTTCCCTCCGCAGAGGCTGCCTGACCCACTCAGTTACTCCAGCACTCTATCTTTTGCTCAAGTACGTCGTCCCATTTGAAGAATGTGGAGTTTCGAGGTTTTCATGAACCAGTGGGTGAAACTCTTTTTATTTGGATCAGCGTTTGTGACTTCAAAGCTAATAATAGAAATAGTGATTCCACAAGTTATAGGAGTAGAATTAGGCCATTCGGCCCATCGAGTCCACTCTGTCATGGCTGATCTCTGCATCCTAATCCCATTTTCCTGCCTTCTCCCCATAACCCTTGACATCCATTCTAATCAGGAATATGTCTATCTCTGCCTTACAACTATCCACTGACTTGGCCTCCACAGCCCTCTGTGGCGAAGAATTTCACAGATTCACCGCCCTCTGACTAAAGAAGTTCCTCCTCACCTCCTTTCTAAAAGAACGTCCTTTAATTCTGAGGCTGTGACCCCTTAATTCTGAGGCTATGCATGAATAACATGCATGTTAGGAAGTGTAAGAAAGAACTGGTGGTTTAAATCGAAGGTAGACACAAAATGCTGGAGTAACTCAGCGGATGGGGCAGCATCTCTGGGGAGAAGGAATGGGCGACGTTTCGGGTCGAGACCCTTCTCCAGAGATGCTGCCTCACCCGCTGAGTTACTCCAGCATTTTGTGTCTGCTTGCATGTTAGGATGGCACAATCCACCAGATCCACAAAAATTCTGATCCATATTTCTCCCTTAAGGGCCTGTCCCACTTTCATGACCTAATTCACGACCTCTGCCGAGTTTCCCCTTGACTCATACTCGCAGCATGGTCGTCACGAGGTCGTAGGTAGATCGTAGGAGGTCGTAGGTAGGGCATAGCAGGTCGTGATGCTAGTCGTAGGTACTCGTGGCATCAAGTAGGTCGGGGCGTTTTTTTCAACATGATGAAAAATTTTGACGAATAAAAAATGTCGTGAATTAGGTTGTGAAAGTGGGACAGGCCGTTTATTTCTTCAAACTCTTCTCAGAGAGAAACTCTTCTCAGAAAAACTCTAACAGCGAGGGGAATGTTGTTCTGTTTCTCTTGCGACACCACACTCAATCATAGATAGCCCCAGGACATTTGATTCAAATAGCATCCCATATAGATGATGCCCACTTAATTTATTTGCTTGGATCTGCAGATGCGACATCATGGGCCCATTACTACAATTTTCTTTCTGCTGAAGCTATCATTATATTTTAACATTACCCTCAGCATAATTTTCTTGTATAATTTGATTGATCGCAATCCATTTCCCATTTGCAATGTAGCAGAACAGGCGAGCAACGTCCGCGTGAGTTGTGTGGACTTTGGAGGAATTTTGAAAAATGCAGAACTTCAGATGCCCAAGTGCTTCCACTGTCTGAGTTTGAGTTTAGCTTATTGTCACGTGTAGCGAGGTGCAGTGAAAACCTTTCGTTGCGGTGCTATTCATTCAGCGGAAAGACAACACAAGATTACAATCGAGCCACTCACAGTGTACAGATACATGATGAGGGAATAACGTTTAGTGCAAGGTAAAGCCAGCAAAGTCCGATCAAGGATAGTCCGAGGGTCACCAATGAGGTAGATAGTAGTTCAGCACTGCTCTCTTGGGATGAAACGCTCCCTGAATCTGAAGGTCTGTCGCTGCCTTATGCCCCTGTCCCACTTCGGAAACCTGGACGGAAACCTCTGGAGACCGTGTGCCCCACCCAAGGTTTCCGTGAGGTTCCCAGAGGTTCCCGGAGGTTCAGGTCACTCTCCGTGAGTCACCAGAGGTTCTGGTCACTTGCCTGGAAAACCTCGACCAAAGTGCGAGCTGCATCTACTGACCGAAGATCCTACGGGAGCTTTGCTGCCGACCGCACGCACACACAGACACGTCGCGAAGGTGGGGGCCAGGTGACAGTGGAGGAGCGCTGTCTGCGTGGTGAAGAGGAAGGTAAACGGCTGCCACAGAGCACGGTAAGTCCTTTAGAGAGCGCGGGAGGGAGGGAGAGAAGGACAGAGAGGGGGAGAGGGATGGGGAGAGAAGGGGAGAGAGAAGGGGAGAGAAGGACAGAGAGGGGGGAGAAGGGGAGAGAAGGGGAGTGATGGGGAGAGAAGGGGAGAGAAGGGGAGAGAGAAGGGGAGAGAAGGACAGAGAGGGGGGAGAAGGGGAGAGAAGGGGAGTGATGGGGAGAGAAGGGGAAAGAGAAGGGGAGAGAAGGACAGAGAGGGGGAGAGGGAAGGGGAGAGAAGGGGGAGAAGGGGAGAGAGGGGGAGAGGGGGGAGAAGGGGAGAGAGGGGGAGAGGGGGGAGAAGGGGAGAGAGGGGGAGTGATGGGGAGAGAAGGGGAGAGAACGGGGTGGGGAGAAGGAGTGGAGACAGTTTTAATAAGTTTAATAAAGTTAGCGGGCATTTTCCCGAAGGTTTTTGTCAGGTTCCCGGAGGTTTTTTCAATTTTTTTGGAATAATCGCTGGAACATAGAAGAAGCAGAAACCACTTTCGACTAATATAGAGACTGGCAAAAACCTCCGGGAACCTGGCAAAAACCTCCGGGAACCTGACAAAAACCTCCGGGAACCTGACAAAAACCTCCGGGAACTGCACGGAAACCTTGGGTGGGGCGCAAAGTCTCCAGAGGTTTCCGTTCAGGTTTCTTAAGTGGGACAGGGGCATTAGTGTGCGGGGATTCCTGGTCGGTGTGGACTCGGTGGGCCGAGGGGCCTGTTTCCGCGCTGTCTCTAAAACTCAACTAAAAATGATGTCCTCTAGTCTTCGATATTTCCATGTCGGGAAAAAGATTCTGACTCTCTACCCTATCTCAACCTGTCAACAAACTCTCATCAGGCCTCCCCCCACCATTGGCATTCCAGAGAAGACAATCCCAACTTATCCAAACTCTCCCTGCAACTAAACTTGTTTTAGGATTGCATTCGTATTAAAAAAAAGTAACAAAGTTTGCATATTGACATTAATTTCAAGAGAATCTGGTGGATTGTGATTTGAACCAATAGACAATAGACAATAGGTACAGGAGGAGGCCATTCGGCCCTTTGCGCCAGCATGGCCATTCACTGTGATCACGGCTGATCATCCACAATCAGTACGCGGATTCTGCCTTCTCCCCATATCCCCTGACTCCGCTATCTTTAAGAGCTCTATCTAATGGCCCTGTCCCACGGTACGCGTTTATTCGAAGAGCTCTCCCGAGTTTGCCCTGATTCGAACTCGGAGATTTACAGTAAAGGCCGCTCGTTGGTACTCAGGGCTCTTGTGGACATTTTTCAACATGTTGAAAAATCTTCACGAGTCTTCCCGAGCCTACCTGCCGTTAGCGAGTCATCCCGAGTACCTGCCGTTAGTGTTACGAGCCGCTAAGAGACGTCCCCGAGCTCCGACGTACCCGCTACGTCCATTCTCCGTGCTTACCACGAGTTTTTTTTTAAACTCGGGAGAGCTCTTGGAATGAAATCGCACCGTGGGACAGGGACATAACTCTCTCTTGAAAGTTTCCAGAGAATTGGCCGCCACTGCCTTCCGAGGCAAAGAATTCCACAGATTCACAACTCCCTGGGTGAAAAGGTTATTCCTCCAGCAAATCTAAAATATTTGCTTGGTTAAATTAACCGCAGGAAATTTGAAGGAAATATTAATGTATCACTTGAAGGAAAGCATGAACATTATAACAGCATTCAGAAGAAAGAAGTGATGGACTACAGATATGAAATTAAATCTAACTCTGAAAATTGAGTTTTGAAATCTAGCAGGAGAGTAAAATATGAGTAATCGTGGCTTTCTGGTGTCTTTCATCACAATGATGGAACAACAAATTAGTGATAAAATATGTATTTTAAACTTTGCTGTTTATGTTCAATAAAAGAGAAAAATGAAACTTTTGAACAAGTCCCAGTCAACGATAGATCCCTGCTTCCTTTAAGCAGAATTCTTCCCTTCCCTCCCGCTCCACCCCTTCCCCGGGCACTTTCCCTTGCAGCCGCAAGAGATGCTACACTTGTCCCTTCACCTCCCCCATCCACTCCTTTCAGGGACCCAAGCAGTCCTTCCAAGTCCGACAGAGGTTCACCTGCACCTCCTCCAACCTCATCTACTGCATCCGCTGCTCCAGATGCCGGCTGATCTACATCGGTGAGACCAAGCGGAGGCTGGGCGATCGTTTCGCCGAACACCTCTGCTCGGTCCGCAATAACCAACCCGACCTCCCGGTGGCTCAGCACTTCAACTCCCCCTCCCATTCCGTATCCGACCTCTCTGTCCTGGGCCTCCTCCACGGCCAGAGTGAGCAATACCGCAAGTTGGAGGAACAGCACCTCATATTCCGCTTGGGGAGTCTGCATCCTCTGGGCTTAAACATTGAATTTTCTCCATTCTGTTAACCCTGGCTGCCTCCTCCCCTTCCCACCTCTCCCTCAGCCCTCGGGCCCTGGCATTCCTTCTCTCTCTATCTCTCCCCCACTCAAGTCGCACTAGCTTCTCATTTTCACACTACAAACAGCTTACAATGGCCTGCTTCCTTTATCATCGATACTTTTTTGCATATCTTTCATTCATTGTTCTTTATCTCTCCACATCACCGTCTATATCTCTCGTTTCCCTGATCCCTGACCAGTCTGAAGAAGGGTCTCGACCCGAAACGTTGCCTATCTCCTTCGCTCCTTAGATGCTGCTGCACCCGCTGAGTTTCTCCATCTTTTTGTGTAACCCTCCTTTAAGCAGATGCTGGTCTACATAAAATAAGGCAAAGTGCTGGAGTAACTCAGCTGATTCGGGCAACATCTCTGGAGAACATGGACAGGCGACGTTTTGGGGAGCTGGGAATGGGAGGAAGCCTGGATAAGTGATTGGTGGAGGGTACACAAAACTATCCAGGGTATCCAGGTGAGGTAGATACAGGTGAGGGGGATCTTGGATCGGCAGTTGGTTGGACAAAGGCCAGAGGTGAAAAGACAAAATTCACGGGATAAGGCGATAAGGATAGACCGATGCATGAAAGGTGAAGCCGGAGGGAGGAATATACGTGGAAGGGGGTGGAGAAAAGGAGGAATGGGGAATGGGGACGCACAGAGAGTGGGAAATTGGAGGTGGGGGGGGGAGGAAAAAAGGGATGAGGTGTTTGTAGGTGCTTTACTTAAAATTGGAGAATTCCATGTTCATATTGTTCAGTTATAAGCTGGCTGGCATCGACGGACCATCTCGAAGACGTGATCGGGCAGCTGCAGTAGAATGCTTCAAAGACCCCCGTCACCCCGTGCACAATCACCACCACGCCAAGAAACGCATGAAGTCAGAACAGCTTCATGGAACTAGAGCAAACCGTGCCTGGCACCAAAGCGAACACCAGATGGCACCAGAGCACCACCTGCACCAGAGCACCACCTGCATCAGGGCACCACCTGCACCAGGGCACCACCTGCACCAGGACACCACCTGCACCAAGGCACCACCTGCACCAGGACACCACCTGCACCAGGGCACCACCTGCACCAGGGCACCACCTGCACCAGGACACCACCTGCACCAGGACACCACCTGCACCAGGGCACCACCTGCACCAGGGCACCACCTGCACCAGGGCACCATCTGCACCAGGGCACTACCTGCACCAGGACACCACCTGCACCAGGGCACCACCTGCACCAGGGCACCACCTGCACCAGGGCACCACCTGCACCAGGGCACCACCTGCCTTATGCTACATGGAAAGCCCTAAACCACCTCCGCACTGGAGTGGGAAGCTGCGGACTCCGCCTGAGGAAGTGGGGCCTCTCAGACTCTGACAAGTGCAACTGTGGAGAGGTACAGACAACGGCCACCTACTGACTGGCAGCGGAGACGCATGCACTGTGTGGACAATCTCCGCAGAGGCACAGATGTGGCACTGGCCATGGCAAAGCGATGGCAGAACGGCGTCTGACACAGAAGAGCGAAGAGAAGGTTCCCATGCAGAATTAGAGGTGATGTTCCTCCAGCTTTAGTTTCGGGGCTTTGGGCAACGATCACTAACCTTTCTACAGGAAGGTTATGGTCAAGTTGTTAAGGGTGCTGAAGCCATTCACTAGGATGTCATCTGGGGTTGTCAGGACTTTCATATGAGGAAAGATTGGATAGACTCGGTTTGTACTCGATGGAATTTAGAAGATTGAGGGGGGATCTTATAGAAACTTACAAAATTCTTAAGGGGTTGGACAAGCTAGATGCTGGAAGATTGTTCCCGATGTTGGGGGAGTCCAGAACAAGGGGTCACAGTCTAAGGATAAGGGAGAATTCCTTTAGGACCGAAATGAGGAAAACATTCTTTACACAGAGAGTGGTGAGTCTCTGGAATTCTCTGCCACAGAAGGTAGTTGAGGCCAGTTCATTGGCTATATTTAAGAGGGCGTTAGATGTGGCACTTGTGGCTAAAGGGATCAGGGGGTATGGAGAGAAGGCAGGTACGGGATACTGAGTTGGATGATCAGCCATGATCACATTGAATGGCGGTGCAGGCTCGAAGGGCCGAATGGCCTACTCCTGCACCTATTTTCTATGTTTCTATGTTTCTATGTTGTGGGTTTGATTTGCAGGGAGAGGATGGATAGACTGGGACTTCTCTCTTTGGAGCGCCGGAAACACGTAGCCAGGCCCTTCAGCCCAACTTGCCCATGCCGACACAGATGCCCCATTTATGCTAATACAACATTGCCCATAATTGGCCCACATCCCCCTAAACCTTTCCTATATATTTACCTGCCCAAATGTCTTTAAAAAGTTGTTATATGTAGACTAAATATTGGTAAGATCATAAGGTCATAAATGATAGTAGAATTAGGCCATTCGGCCCATCAAGTCTACTCCGCCATTCAATCATGGCTGATCTATCTCTCCCCCCTATCCCCATGCTCCTGCCTTCTCCCCATAACCTCTGACACCCGTACTAACCAAGAATCTATCTCTGACTTAAATATATCCACTGACTTTGCCTCCATAACCACAGATTCACCACCCTCTGGCTAAAGAAATTTCTCCTCATCTCCTTCCTTAAAAAGTCTTTAATTCTGAGGCTGTGCCCTCTGTTCCTAGACTCTCCCACTAGTGGAAACATCCTCTCCACATCCACTCTATCCGGGCCTTTCACTAATCTGTACGTTTCAATGAGGTCCCCCCTCATTCTTCGGAACTCCAGCGAGTACAGGCCCAGTGCCGACAATCGCTCATCGTATGTAAATTATTCCCAACGATAGATGGCGAGACCACTTCATCGTTTCAAAATGCCAACTCTACTATCCTCATCATGTTGTTTAGTGAATTGATTTTAGTGACCTATAAACCTCACACTTCTTGGGTCATTCCTAAATCATTCCAACTGTGAATCATCCTGCGTTTAGCAAAATAATTCGAACAGTGAGAGGCTCGGACAGAGCGGATGTGGAGAGGATGTTTCCACTAGTGGGAGAGTCTAGGACCAGAGGGCACAGCCTCAGAATTAAGGGACGTTCCTTTGGCAAGGAGATGAGGGGGAATTTCTTTCGTCAGAGGGTGGTGAATCCGTGGAATTCATTGCCACAGACGGCTGTGGAGGCCAAGTCGGTGGATATTTTTAAGGCAGAGATGGATAGATTCCTGATTAATACGGGCGTCAGGGGTTGTGGGGAGAAGGCAGGAGAATGGGATCAGGAGGGAGAGAAAGATCAGCCATGATTGAATGGTGGAGTAGACTTGATGGGCCGAATGGCCTAATTCCACTCCTATCACTTGTGACACTATAATGTAATCCAATGTAAAGTTTCTCCGTTTCATATCTTATCCTTCAGTAAGTTCTTGTGAGATAATTCTTTCTGAGCATCAGAACCTGTAGCTCACACCCCTTCCTTGCACAGAAGTTGATGCTCTGAGTTGAGATTAGGAGCAAGGAGGTCCTACTGCAGTTGTACATGGCCCTGGTGAGACCACACCTGGAGTATTGTGTGCAGTTTTAGTCTCCTTATTTGAGAAAGGACATTATTGTTATTGAGGGAGTGCAGCGGAGGTTCACGAGGTTAATTCCTGGGATGGCGGGACTGCCATATGATGAAAGAATGGGTCAACTGGGCTTGTATTCACTGGAATTTAGAAGGATGAGAGGGAATCTTGTAGAAATATATAAAGGATTGCACAGGCGAGAAGCAGGAATAATGTTCCCGATGTTGGGGGAGTCCAGAACCAGGGGTCACAGTTTAAGAATAAGGGGTAGGCCATTTAGGACTGAGATGAGGAAAACCTTTTTCAGCCAGAGAGTTGTGAATCTGTGGAATTCTCTGCCACAGAGGGCAGTGGAGGCCAATTCACTGGATGATTTCAAGAGTTAAGGGGCTGTCCCACTGTACGAGCTAATTCAAGAGTAATCCCGAGTTTGCCTGATTCGAACTCGGAGAATTACGGTAATAGCCGCTCCAAGGTACCCGGGGCTCTGGTGGACATTTTTCAACATGTTGAAAAATCTTCACGAGTCTTCACGAGCTTACCGCGTTTCCCGAGTACCTGCCGTTAGCGTTACGAGCGGCTAAGAGACGTCCCGCTACGTACATTCTGCGTGCTTACCACGAGTTTGATTTTTTTTTAAACTCGGGAGAGCTCTTGGGTAAACTGGTACAGTGGGACAGGGCCCTTAAGATACAGCTCTTTGGGCTAACGGAATCAAGGGATATGGGGGAAAAAGCAGGAACGGGGTACTGATTGTGGATGATCAGCCATGAATATATTGAATGGCGGTGCTGGCTCGAAGGGCTGAATGGCCTATATCTGCAACTATGTTTCTCTCTGGGTCTTGTATATACCCCCCAACCCCCTCCCCCCCACCCCAATACTCTGGGAATACAAATTCAGCAGATGTTAATTCCACAATCACACGCAGGTTAAATGATATTTATGCAATCCTGTTGACAGCAGCACTTTACTCTGACCCCTCGCGCACCAAGTATAATGGCTTGTGAAGTTTCACACAGCAAAGATTGATTAATGCTTGTTCACTGTCGTCGCATGCCAGCTCTGTAATTATAAAATTTACTACAAATACATTCATCCTCCGCTGTCTGTCGTGTCATAAGTCACATAACTGCCCACTCAGCTCCAGAATGAACCCATCATTACATCGGGAAATGAGTGTATCAAAGAGCACGCAACAATCTTCCACCGTTTTAAGTCCCCTCATAAAACCCATCGTCTCCATTTTATGAGCTATTTTAGATGAATTGCTGACTTGATTAAGTGTGGGCTAAGAATAAGTTGCCTCCGTTTTATTCGTTGCTCTCATTTCTTACAAGCTCAATTTTAATTAAGATGTTTTATATTAGGCTATTGGGGACCAGATCGACAGTGCTGAGTTTGCAGAGCTGGAGGAATGGTCCCGACCCGAAACGTCACCTATCCATGTTCTCCACAGATGCTGCCTGACCCGCTGAGTTACTCCAGCACTCTGTGAAACGTCACCTATCCATGTTCCCCACAGATGCTGCCTGACCCGCTGAGTTACTCCAGCACTCTGTGAAACGTCGCCTATCCACGTTCTCCACAGATGCTGCCTGACCCGCTGAGTTACTCCAGCACTCTGTGAAACGTCGCCTATCCACGTTCTCCACAGATGCTGCCTGACCCGCTGAGTTACTCCAGCACTCTGTGAAACGTCGCCTATCCACGTTCTCCACAGATGCTGCCTGACCCGCTGAGTTACTCCAGCACTCTGTGAAACGTCACCTATCCACGTTCTCCACAGATGCTGCCTGACCCGCTGAGTTACTCCAGCACTCTGTGAAACGTCGCCTATCCATGTTCTCCACAGATGCTGCCTGACCCGCTGAGTTACTCCAGCACTCTGTGAAACGTCACCTATCCATGTTCTCCACAGATGCTGCCTGACCCGCTGAGTTACTCCAGCACTCTGTGAAACGTCACCTATCCATGTTCTCCACAGATGCTGCCTGACCCGCTGAGTGCATTGTGCGTTGTGTTGTGCACTTTGTGCGTTTTCTTGTACACCAGCGTCTGCAGTTCCTTGTTTTCTGCGAGTGATGGGTGGATGCAGGTGAGGGGAAGGGGGGGTTTGAGGGGAGGGGAGGATCCTTCATCTACAAAGATGGGAGAATTGATAAAAATGAAAGCGGAAACTATTTTGCATCTGTCTTCATGGAAGACGCACGGCAGCCAGAAATGGTAGCGATCCTGTGAGGACTAGTGTGGCTGGGAGTTGTTGGCCGGTGTGGGCAAGTTGGGCCGACGGGGCTATTTCCCTGCTGTATCACTCTACGACTCTCTGACACTGCGGTGGAAGTTAAACCAGAATTTTGTTAAACAGCAGGGAAGAGTCGAATGCACATGGACCTACTCAAAATACACAGATATTGAACGGTACAGCACAGGAACAGGCCCTTCAGCCCACAATGTCCGTGTTGGACCTGATGCCAATCTTAACTATCTCCACTGCCTGCACGTATCCCTCCATTCCCTGCATATCCACGTGCCTCTTAGATGCTAAAAGCCTCTTAAATGTACTGATGTATTTTGCCTCCTCTGGCAGTGTGTTCCAGCAATCCACCACTCTGTGTATAAAACCTGCCCTGCACATCTTCTTTGAACTTAGGCCCTCTCACCTTAAAGCTTTGCCCTCTAGTCTTTGATATTTCCAGCCTCGGAGAAAGGTTTTGCCTGTCCACCACGTCTATGCCTCCTCTCGTTAATGTTATATACTCCTATCAGAATTCCCCGCAGCCTCTGGCACTCCAGAGAAAACACTCTAACTCTGTCCAATCTCTGCCAATATCTAACGCTTCCCAACCCCGGCAACATTCTGGTAAACCCTTTCTGCACTCTCTCCAAAGCCTCGACATGCTTCCTGCAATGGAGTGGCTAGAACTGCACGCAAGACTCCAAATGCAGATGAACCTATAAAGTCCTATAAAGCTGCAACATGACTGACTGAATTATACCCCAAGCCCCCGCTGACAAAGGCAAACACACCTGTGGTCCTACCTCTGGCCATCATCTCTTAGTTTGGCTTTGTTATTTGTCACACTCGATGTCTTCGTTTTTTGGTTTAGGGATTCAGTGCGGAAACAGGCCCTTCGGCCCACCGACTCCGTGCCAACCAGCGATCCCCGTACACTAGCACTACCCAACACACTATGAACAATTTACAATTATACCAAGCCAATAAACCTACAAACCTGCACGTCTTTGGGAGTGTGGGAGGAAACCGGAGCTCCCGGAGAGAACCCACGCAGGTCACGGGGAGAACGTGCAAACTCCGCACAGACAGCGCCCGTAGTCGGGATCGAGCCAGGGTCTCTGGCGCTGTAAGGCAGCTACTCTACCTTAATTTCATCTACTCCTGTTTCCTAACGACTTCAAAAACAATGTGAATGAATAATTACGTTAGCTAACCTTGATGAATGATTTATTAACTACATGCGATGACTTAACGGAACTCCGATTATAAATCATTAAATAATCACCAAAGAAAAAACAAAATTGTGTTTAAATATTAAGTATCAATACCAGATACACATTCAAATTACATAAATTACATCATCATGTAAAAAATCATCTAAAATTATTAAACCAACAAATCTGGTACGCTAAGTACATTTTTCAATGAAGTCTTTATTTGGACGATAGGTGATTAGCAAAATAGCTGCAAGCCCTGCGATCTATTACAATGGAACATTTGTTCCATGAATAATACAGATATCTTGTTAACAGTTGCCTTTTAAGTGATGCCAAAACATTATTCAATTTTTATTCTGAAGTTTATTTACATAGCCTGAAATAAAACAGCCATAAAATGCCTTACCTCCAAATAACGATTGCAAGGCAGGTATTAACATTCTGTGCTGAAGCAAGTGACTTTGTTTAATTTGCACGTTGCAGGTTTTACTGTTAATTCAACATTATGGCGCGGTGAAAAGTCAAATTACAAATGTGGTGCTTGTAGACTGCACTGGGTGTTTAGACTTTCCATATGTAACTGTGTCGCTACAACGCGCTGTAATATTGCATTCTACACGCTGGCATTTTTATCTTTGCACAGCATCTGTCGTGCTTGTTTGTGGTTTGATTGTACTCATACTCGGTAGGATTTGACTGGGTAGCATGCAAACCAATGCTCGCCGCTGTACCTCGGCACTTGTGACAAGGATCAACCAATCCCTAATCAATACTAATAGCAATGCATGCAACTTGTGCTTCATTCGACTTGATTGGAAGCTTATCGACTGCCTACTGCCACGATAGATCAACGGGGGATGCCATCTCGCTGGCTCTCTGCTCTGCAATGGACCACTTGGATAATAGAAACATTGAAACATAGAAAAATAGGTGCAGGAGTAGAGGCCATTCGAGCCTGCACCGCCATTCAAATGATCATGGCTGATCATCTAACTCAGTATCCCGTACCTGCCTTCTCTCCATACCCTCTGATCCCCTTAGCCACAAGAGCCACATCCAACTCCCTCTTGAATATAGCCAATGAACTGGCCTCAACGACCCTCTGTGGCAGAGAATTCCAGAGACTCACCACTCTCTGTGTAAAGAATGTTTTCCTCATCTCGGTCCTAAAGGAATTCCCCCTTATCCTTAGATTGTGACCCCTTGTTCTGAACTCCCCCAACATCGGGAACAATCTTCCTGCATCCAGCCTGTCCAACCCATTAAGAATTTTGTTAAAGAAGGAACTGCAGATGCTGGAGAATCGAGTGTTACACAAAAAGCTGGAGAAACTCAGCGGGTGCAGCAGCATCTAAGGAGCGAAACGTCGCCTATCTCCTTCGCTCCTTAGATGCTGCTGCACCCGCTGAGTTTCTCCAGCTTTTTGTGTAACCCCCCATTAAGAATTTTGTAAGTTTCTATAAAATCCCCCCTCAATCTTCTAAATTCCAGCGAGTACAAGCCGAGTCTATCCAGTCTTTCTTCATATGAAAGTCCCGACATCCCAGGAATCAGTCTGGTGAACCTTCTCTGAACCCCCTCTATGGTAAGAATGTCTTTCCTCAGATTTGGAGACCAAAACTGTACGCAATACTCCAGGTGTGGTCTCACCAAAACCCTGTACAACTGCAGTAGAACCTCCCTGCTCCTATACTCAAATCCATTTGCTATGAATGCTAACATACCATTTGCTTTCTTCACTGCCTGCTGCACCTGCATGCCTACTTTCAATGACTGGTGTACCATGACACCCAGGTCTCGTTGCATCTCCCCTTTTCCTAATCTCCACCATTCAGATAATAGTCTACCCTCAGTCTACCACAATAAGAACGCAGTCCCTCAGGCTGTTGTTCATTGAGGTTCGGGCCTGCCCACTTAGGCTATTTTTAGACTACTGCCGGCGACTGTCATAGTCGTAGCAGGTCACCGAAAAACCGGTGACTGGACCCCCCTTTGTTGTTCATTACTTGAACAACGAAAAAAACAAAGTCAGCACCGGCGACAACCTACGTCATCCTGGCGACAACTACGACAGCACCTACGCCAAGAGAAGTCAAGCTACGCTCATTGGCGTCAAACCCAGTCACAGAAAAGTTTTGAACATTTCAAAATCCAGCGGCAACCAGACCAGCCTCCACAGACGCCGCCCGACCCGCTCAGTTCCTCCAGCACTTCGTGTCTCGCTTGATGTTGGGGAGGGGTAGCCCGAATAATAATGAGGGTATAATCAATGAGGACTGTTCTTGTCAAAGAATATCAGTTTGGGCAAAGATGAGAGAAAACAAGGAATGTATTCTAAAAGAAAGGTAGACAAAAATGCTGGAGAAACTCAGCGGGTGAGGCAACATCTATGGAGTGAAGGAAATAGGTGACGTTTCGATCGAGACCCTTTTTCAGACAATATTAACGTCTATTAACAATTTTTAAAATCTCTTCCCTGCACGGGAGACCCGACCTTTTTCCCTGTCGGGTCTCCGTTGTCGTTGGGGCCTAGCACCGTGGAGCCAGCGGCCTCCGGCCGGGATGACCCAGGGGCTCCAGTCACGGAGCCTGCGGAGCTGCGGACTCACCGTCGTGGGGCTGGCCGGCCTCGGAGCGTGGGGAGCGGTGGTGGCTCGCTGCTGCGGACCGACTCCGGAGCTCCAGCTCCAGCTGCAGACCGGTGGACTGTCGGGATATCGGGAGCTCGCGGGTCCGGGTGGGAGACCGGTCTCCGGAGCTCCCGCAACACAGCTTCTCCAGCCCGTGTCGCGGGGTTGGAGTGACCCGGAGCAGGGCCGTACATCGCCCGGCGCGGCTTTAATGGCCGCGGGACATTCCAGCGCCCGCCGGGGGCTCCAACGTTGTGACCTTTGGGCCTAGAACGGGGCTGTACATCGCCCGGCGCGGCCTCAATGGCCGTGGGACTTAACATCGCCCGCCTGGGGCTTGGACATCGGGAGAGAAATGGTGCAGGGGAGAGAGAAGACTTTACCTTCCATCACAGTGAGGAGCAGATTCACTGTGATGGATGTTTGTGTGAATTGAATTGTTGTGTGTTTTTTTAATGAATTATTCTGTTGAATGGCTTCTAGAAACGGAGTTTCGTTCGAGCCTCACTGAGGTTCGAATGACAAGTAATAAAATCTAATCGAATAAGATCTGATCACAAATAAGCCTGAAGAAGGGTCTCAACCCCTCCCGAAATGTCACCCATTCCTTTCCCCCTCGAGAGTCGCTGCCTAACCCGCCGAGCGACTCTAGCTCCGTGCGTCTATTTTCGGTGTAGACTAGCATCAGCACCGACACAAATAAGGCCAGTCACTGAGTACGCTGAGACCGGCAGGCTTTTGCTGCTTTGACGTGGTCGACACGGTGCCTTACAGGGAAAGGCCGTGAGGAATAACATCACCTGTGTTCATCAAGAATGGCAGAACGGCCCTTTTGAGGCAGTACGGCTCACTCACACTGATCGATCGAGTTGATCGAAGGATGCAGCAGAGAAACAGGCCCAGCGGCCCACCGGGACCAGGCCGGCCATCCATCACCCCTTCCCACTAGTTCCATGTTAGCCTACTTTCCCATCCGCTCGCTGCATACAAGGGGCTAATTTACAGAGGGTTAGTGGGTTAAGAGGTTTTGAGTGCAACCTCGTGAATCTACGCTGCACTCCCTCAATAGCACGTCTTTGCCATGTGGGAAAAAACTGGAGCACTGATGTTGAAGAGAGAATAGGCTCCATTAATTTCTTCATTGTTACACCACATATTAACCAAGAATTCTGTCGCAATTATCAGCTCGTCGATTATATCAATGCTCTTTTTTAATTTCCATAACATCGAGCTCTTCAGATATGCATCGAAAGAACAAATAGAGAAGAACTATTATCTTGCAGCAAATCAAAGCCAGGGCTCCTATCAGTTTAATGTGAGACCGGAGGGTTGTTTTTTTTAACATGTTATGGTTGAATTAAGCCAGTCGTTTGTCTTCTGCGATGTGAGGAGCTCCAAGCCCTGGCTGCTTTATTTCCTTCTGAGTTCGGTGGCTGACAACGCATTTGTTTACGATAGATAATTAAAAACTTCAGATGTACCTTGTCTAATATCTCTTCAGCGGGATGTAATATCTCTTTAACATCTAATGTTATATAATAAAAACAGCGGCATATCTGTAGCAATATTTAAGTTGCATAACTTTTAAAAATGTGTTTTATTCAGGGAGAAACAAATTCTGTTTTCGGGATTGGGTAAACTGTCAAGCTAAAAGACACACACTAATCATATGACAACAAACGAAACTAAACGAAATGCGTCTCGTTGTCTGCAACTCGTTTTCACCTAGCCCACAGCTAACAATGGCCTGCTTCCTTTATCATCGTTACTTTTTTTGCATATCTTTCATTCATTTGTTCCGTATCATCGTCTATATATCTCTCGTTTCCTTTTCCCCCCGAAGGGTCTCGACCCGAACCGTCACCCGCTCACTCTCTCCAGAGATGCTGCCTGTCCCGCTGGGTCACTCCAGCATTGTGTGTCTATCTATGCAGGAACGACCCTTGCAGGCCAGGCAGCATGTCTGGAAAACACGGGCAGGTGGTGCCTCGTGTCCAGACCCTTCTTCAGACAGTGTCTTTTTTTTTGTGTGTGTTAAGCAGCATCTGCAGTTCTTTGTTCCTACATGTATAATATGCCTCCACTCCCTGCATATCCATGTGCTCAACCTAAAACAATAGACAATACGTGCAGGAGTAGGCCATTCGGCCCTTCGAGCCAGCACTGCCATTCAATGTGATCATGGCTGATCATCCCCAATCAGTTCCCTGTTCCTGCCTTCTCCCCATATCCTCTGACTCCGCTATTTATAAGAGCCCTATCTAGCTCTCTCTTGAAAGTATCCAGAGAACCGGCCTCCACTGCCCTCTGAGGCAGAGAATTCCACACTCACAACTCTCTATGAGAAAAAGTGTTTCCTCGTCTCCGTTCTAAATGGCTTACTCCTTTTCTTAAACTGTGGCCCCTGGTTCTGGACTCCCCCAACATCCGGCCTCTAGCGTGTCCAAACCCTTAACTATATTATATGTTTCAATGAGATCTCCTCTCATCCTTCTAAACTCCAGAGTGCACAAGCCCAGCCGCTCCATTCTCTCAGCATATGACAGCCCCGCCATCCCGGGAATTAACCTTGTGAACCTACGCTGCACTCCCTCAATAGCAAGAATGTCCTTCTTTAATTTAGGGGACCAAAACTGCGCACAAAACCTCTTAAACACCACGATTGTTTCTGCCTCCACCAACACCAGCACGTTTCCAGGCACCCACCACCCCCGTGTAAAAAAAGAAACTGCCCCACACATCTCCTTTAAACTTTGCCCCTCTCACCTTAAAGCTGCGCCCTCTAGTCTTTGACATTTCCATGCTGCGAATAGGTTCTGACTCTCTGCCCTATCTTTACCACTTTAGATGCTGATATTTTTCCATGCAGAAGATAATTGGGACCACAGCTACCAGCCTTGGAGGGGCATCTATAATACTGCACACAGCTTCCTCAGGAAAGCCGTCAGCATTCACAAAGACTCCTCACACCCTGGTTCGAACTTCCACCATCCGGCAGACGTTACAAGGCCTTCTACGCCCGCACACCTCCAGACTTGGGAACAGCTTCATCCCCAGAGCAATAGCGGCTCTGAGCCGGTCCTGCTGAGTACCACCCGCATGTACTGTCTCCCTCGGATGGTCACATCGCACATCGACTCGGCACAGACTTATTTGCACTTTATACTGTTTGACGAGAGATTTGGGCCATTTGGAAGAGTGGGCTGAAAGATGGCAGATGGAGTTTAATGCTGATAAGTGTGAGGTGCTACATCTTGGCAGGACAAATCAAAATAGGACATGGTAAATGGTAGGGAATTGAGGAATGCTGTGGAACAGAGGGATCTAGGAATAACTGTGCATAGTTCCCTGAAGGTGGAATCGCATGTAGATAGGGTGGTAAAGAAAGCTTTTGGTGTGCTGGCCTTTATAAATCAGAGCATTGAATATAGGAGTAGGGAAGTAATGTTAAAATTGTACAAGGCAATGGTGAGACCAATTCTGGAGTACGGTGTACTAGAATGTTGCCTGGGTTCCAGCAACTAAGTTACAGAGAAAGGTTGAACAAGTTAGGTCTTTATTCTTTGGAGCGCAGAAGGTTAAGGGGGGACTTGATTGAGGTCTTTAAAATGATGAAAGGGATTGACAGAGTTGACGTGGATAAGCTTTGAGGGTAGGGAAGATTCAAACAAGAGGGCATGACATGAGAATTAAGGGACAGAAGTTTAGGGGTAACATGAGGGGGAACTTCTTTACTCAGAGAGTGGCGGCTGTGTGGAATGATCTTCCTGCAGAAGTGGTGGAGGCAGGATCGATTTTAACATTTAAAAGTAAAGTGGATAGGTATATGGACGGGAAGGGAATGGAGGGGTGTGGTCTGAGTGCAGGTAGATGGGACCAGGGGAAAATAAATGGTCGCCACGGACTGGAAGGGCCGAGAAGGCCTGTTTCCGTGCTGTAATGGTTATATGGTTTTTATATGGACTGTTTTTTTTCTTTTTTTAAAATCTTGTTTCTCTGGGTGTCTACATTTTTAGTTGATTGAGTTATTACATCGGATGGCAGCTGCGTACCAAATCTCTGTGCAATGACAATAAAAGATATTATTGTTATAATTATTATTGATCGCCAGTTCTTTTGCCATAGAGCTTTAGCACATTCCCACGGATACACATACAGTACGTTGCCATGGCTTGTGGTGTGCGGTGTGATACCAGTTTATCATAATGGACCACCATGTGTAAACAGAAATCTCACATCACTTGTTGAATCCTAAAGCAGGCAAGTGAGAATTTGGTCCAAAATGATTTTGTTTTAAATACGAATTCACATCCCTTGTACAACTATTTGTACATATTTGGACATTACAGAGACAATGAGGTACATCCAAAGAAGACACAGAGTGCTGGAATAACTTGGTAGATCAGGCAACCTCTCTGGAGAACATGGATTAGCTGTGATGCATCGGGTCAGACTGATTGGAGAGAGGGGGAGAACGTCTTCAAAGTAGGTATAGCCTTGAGCAGACTAAAGGGCCTGTCCCACCACCATGCAACTCCATGCGATGAGCACGACCTAACGTGGTCGCTTGAGCCGTCCGGCGTCGCAGGGCCGGTCCCACTTCGATCGCCGGAGCTGTGCGGAATTGGTCCCGACATTGCGCGGGGCTCCGAAAAATTGACTATGTTCAAAAATTCCGTGCGGCAATGGCTTGTCAGCTCGCAGTCGCCTCGACGCATTACACACCGTCTCGACGTCGTGCCTCCGTGACCCTCTCTGTAGGTGCCTCCGTCACCCTCTATCATGTGTGTCTCCGTGGCCCTCTCTGTGTGTGCCTCTGTGCCCCTCTCTGTGTGCCCCTCTCTGTCCTGGCGAACTTACCTTTAAGACTTCGCTCCAAGTTCGCCTCCCTTTGCGGCGCGTTGCGCCACTCACACGACCTCCGCGCGGCCCTCGCTGCCGGTTTGGCCGCGCTTGCCGCATGCTGGTGGGAACGGCCCTGTACAGGGATCACCTGACCTCTGCGCGGCCCCCGCTTCGAGTTTGATCGCGCTCATCGCATGGAGTTGGATGCTGGCAGGACAGGCCCTTTACAGGGGAGCAATAAAGAGGAGATACCAGAAACTGCTGGTGCACAAAATGACACAAAGTGCTGGAGTAACTGAGTCTGCAGCAGCCATTTAGCTTAACTCAGTATATTTTAATTATATCCAGTTTCCTTTAATTTTATCTGCCAGTAATTATGTGGGTGGGATTTATATGTAGTCTGGGGCGGGTCCGAGGCTAGGAATCTGGTGCAGACTGTCACCACAGAGTCCGTGCATCCACAGATGCTGCCCGACCCGTTGAGTAACTCCAGCACTTTGTAAAACCAGCATCTGCAGATATATCAAGCGGCAGAGGTCAGGAATAAAGACGTCAATACAATTTCGAAGCTAACATCTTAGATTTTAGTAATTCGAGCTTTTTTTCTCCGTTATTATACTTTGGAAGCTGATAAAACAAGTGGGCAGCCTTTGTGCCACATGTTTCTTAGTATGCCCAGTGTCAATTCTCAGCTCTTGCCAACTGTTATGGCAGGCGGTTCCCAGCTGGCAACTGCTCCATCCTATCACAACCAGAGAGCGGGGCCGAACTACTATCTACTTCATTGGTGACCCTCGGACCATCTGAAGGAGGGTCTCGACTCGAAACGTCGCCTATTCCTTCGCTCCATAGATGCTGCCTCACCCGCTGAGTTTCTCCAGCATTTTTGTCTACCTTGGACTATCCTCGATCGGACTTTGCTGGCTTCACCTTGCACTAAACGTTATTCCCTTATCATGTATCTGCACACTGCAAATGCCTTTCCGCTGACTGGTTGGCACGCACCAAAAGCTTTTCACTGTACCTCGGTACACGTGACAATAATCTAAAATGAAACTGAACTGAATCCAAATGATCAAGTTTCCCCCTTCATCTTTTCATCTCCAAATACTCATTTATTTTGGGAGTTTGATATTAAGTCAAGGAGATGATTATTGAGTGGGAAATGAAAGAATCAGCCCTGTTTTTTTTTTTTTAAACTGCAACTTGCCAAAGATTCAGCATGAAAATGTGAGAATGGAATAATTTAGCAATCAAGCAATTGGAATGCATTAACTGTGGAGTCAAAGCATAATTTAAGACAAAAATGAAAGTGCCCAGCCAGACAGGCCAGGCAGCTGGCTGGCTCATGGATGGTCCTCTTGGCTCTTGGGTCTTGAGAAGACCAGCCAGAGTTGTTGAACTGAACCTGGCGCTGATCCATTCAGCGAGCCCTTCCTCTCGCCATCTGTGCTACTCACATTTCCCTGTTATTTTTGCCCGCATGGGACACCTGCAACCTTTTTAATTTTGTCGCACTTATCTCAGCTCTGCGCTGCCTTCCAGATTTAATATTGAGTGGAATAAATTTGGGGAATTTGCATTTTCAGCATTCTCTTTTTTTATTCACCGCCCCCACCCCCCCCTCCCCCCGACTAACTTAGAACACGGAACAGCCCTTCGGCCCACAATGTCCATGCTGTTACACAATGCTGAGGTAATCTAATCTCTTCTGCCCGCACATTATCCTGGTTTTGCATCCACTCCTTACGCACTTAGCGGCAATTTTTGACAGAGGGCCAATTAACCTGCAAGCCCGCCTGTCTTTTGTGACGTGGGAGGAAACCCGAGCGCCCAGAGGAAACCCACGCAGTCACAGGAAGAATGTGCAAACTCTGCACGGACAGCACCCGAGGTCAGTCCGAGGGACCGTCATGTGCTGAGAGAATGGAGCGGCTGGGCTTGTACACTCTGGAGTTTAGAAGGATGAGAGGGGATCCCATTGAAACATATAAGATTGTTAACGGCTTGGACACGCTAGATGCAGGAAACATGTTCCCGATGTCGGGGGAGTCCAGAACCAGGGGCCACAGTTTAGGAATAAGGAGTAAGCCATTTAGAACGGAGACGAGGAAACACTTTTTCTCACAGAGAGTGGTGAGTCTGTGGAATTCTCTGCCTCAGAGGGAGGTGGAGGCCGGTTCTCTGGATGCTTTCAAGAGAGAGCTAGATAGGGCTCTTAAAGATAGCGGGGTCAGGGGATATGGGGAGAAGGCAAGAACGGGTTACTGATTGGGGATGATCAGCCATGATCACATTGAATGGTGGTGCTGGCTCGAAGGGCCGAATGGCTTACTCCTGCACCTATTGTCTATTGTCAGGATCGAACCCGGGTCTCTGGGGCTGTGAGGCAGCAACTCTACCGCTGCGCCACCGTGCACTGGTCTTATATTTGTCAAGCTTTTCATTTAAAAATATGTTTTTCTCACAGAAGATTCTCAAGCGGAGATATTTGTTTTTAAATGCAGTATAATCCACAAAATTATCTATAGACGTGCTGGCCTCTTGCGATTTCACCTCTTCTAATCATGGATTAAATAGTTTAATGAGGATAAGATACGTATAAACAAATGCATGACTTCACATATTCCATAGCTGCTATGGTAAGCGACAATTTTCTCTCCCTATTTCTTATAAAACATTATTTGAAAATCATTTTTTTATGTGGAGTTGCTGTTTTCCTCGGGCTTTTTAGTGTGAAGTAATCCATTTCATGAATTATATTTTTCATGTGCAGTATTAATAGTTTGATGCATAAACCACAGGACACACTTTTGCTTGGAATATTCTGGCACTATCAGTGATTTCCATCTTTAGCAGCTGTTAATTCAAGACCTGATATAATTAAAAAGGGTCTCCAACTAAAATAAGCTTTGTTTGAAAGGAAAGACATGTTTATGCAACGGGGCGAGAGGAATGAAGAGCGTGAGAATCTGTCCAATGTAATGAATTCAAGTAATAACCATGTGTAAAACTGGCTTCCATTCCCTGCGGCCACACCAGGGTGGGTTTGGGGGGTTTGGGGGGGGGTCAGCTGTTATTTATCACTTGTCAAAGTCAGTGCTTTGTGAATAAATGGCCTGTCCCACTTGCGTGCGTTTGGCGCGAAGGAAGCGGAGTTCACGTGAAGTTCGCGCTATGTACGCGCTAAGTACGCGCGTGACGTCATTTGCGTCGTGCTTACCAATCAGCTGGGCAGGAGGCGGGCCAACTGAATTTGGGCGTCGTACGGTGTCGGGCGGTGATGTTATCACGCAACGCCACGCTGGGCAGTGACGTCATCGCGCAACGCCATGCGCCCGGCAAACGCTGTCAAGACGCTGCGCACGACCACAATGCGCCTGCGTGCCGACAGGCCATAGTGGCGCGCGAACATTTCGGCCACTGCATAATTTCATAGCCCCATGCGATGTCGGGACCAGCCCCGCACAATTCCGCGCATCTAAGTGGGACCGGCCCCGCGTGGCCATACGGTGCCCATACGCCTCAAGCGGCCACGTGGTTGCGTAATTTGCGAGCCAAGGTCGCGTAAGTGGGACAGGCCCTTTACTAATTACTGGAGCATCAGGTTGAAAAAATAAGGAACAGTTAGACAGGTACATGGATTGGACAGGTTTGGAGGGATATGGACCAAGCGCAGGCAGGTGGGACTAGTGTAGCTGGGGCATTGTGGGCAGGTGTGGGCAAGTTGGGCCGAAGGGCCTGTTTCCAAACTGTATTACTCTATCTACCCACCAGGCTGCCACGGGAAAGCAGCCAACATAATCCTAGACTTGTCCTTTCCTGGAATCAGACTTCCCTGGAATTTACCTTCCACTAAATGCTAAACCCTTTATCCTGTATCCGTACACTGTGGACGGCTTGAGTGGAATCATCTTTCCGCTGACTGGATAGCACGCAGCAAGAAAGCTTTTCACTGTACCTCGGTACATGTGACAATAAAGTGAACACAACTAAGCCAGCTGCACTGTTGTCCTTAACTCATTGGAGTCCTTTGTTCATCAGAGCCCACATCTTGTGGAGACTGCAGTCACTGCGGTAAGATACAAGTTATGCTGGTATGATCTGAAAGCATTGGTAGATAAATCCCTCCAGTCAATATTCAATCAAATCTTGTAAATGAAACAGCTCGACAACTTGAAAAGCCTCTCTCGGTCTTTGTTAATGAGTGTGACTTGCGGCACAGCGGTGTTACACGCGGGCAAATCACTCACTAATACATGGTGGCTCACCACGTGAGGTTGGGTGACAAAAAGCCAAACCAAGTTGGACAAATTAAATGGTCTTAACAAAAGCATTAGATAAAATTGAAGGGCCTGTCGCACGTGCGCGACTTTTTCGGCGACTGCCGGCACCCGTCATAGGTCGTTGCAGGTCGCCGAAATGTTTCAACATGTTGAAAATCCAGCGGCGACCAGAAAGACGCTACGACTCTTTGGGAGACCAAGGAGACGACTCACGACCATACAGGCGACACCCTGGCGACCATGTGGCGGGTAGTCGCCCAAAGAGTCGTCGTACCTTGTTCTGGTTCTTGTTCTTCTGCAGTTGTATAGGGCTCTGGTGAGACCACATCTGGAGTATTGTGTCCAGTTTTGGTCTCCTAATTTGAGGAAGGACATCCTTGTGATTGAGGCAGTGCAGCGTAGGTTCACGAGATTGATCCCTGGGATGGCGGGACTGTCATATGAGGAAAGATTGAAAAGACTGGACTTGTATTCACTGGCGTTTAGAAGGATGAGGGGGGAGATCTTATAGAAACATATACAATTATAAAAGGACTGGACAAGCTAGATGCAGGAAAAATGTTCCCAATGTTGGGCGAGTCCAGAACCAGGGGCCACAGTCTTAGAATAAAGGTGTGAAAAGGTGAGAAAAACCTTTTTCACCCAGAGAGTTGTGAATTTGTGGAATTCCCTGCCACAGAGGGCAGTGGAGGCCAAGTCACTGGATGGATTTAAGGGAGAGTTAGATAGAGCTCTAGGGGCTAGTGGAGTCAAGGGATATGGGGATAAGGCAGACACGGGTTATTGATTGGGGACGATCAGCCATGATCACAATGAATGGCGGTGCTGGCTCGAAGGGGCCTCCTCCTGCACCTATTTTCTATGTTTCTATGTTCTATGTTTCTATGGTCGCCGCTGGATTTTCAACATGTTGAAAATTTTCGGCGACCTGTAAAGACATATGACGGGTGCCGGTGGTCACCGAAAAAGTTGTGTAAGTGGAACAGGCCCATGAGTATGTGTGGCTAAACTTCGACACAAAATAGACACAAAATGCTGGAGTAACTCAGCAGGACAGGCAGCATCTCTGAAGAGAAGGAATGGGTGACTGAAGTCTGAAGAATGGTCTCGACTCGAAACGTCACCCATTCCTTCTCATCTGCCTCCACTCATCCATATCCCTCCTTTAATAGAAACATAGAAAATAGGTGCAGGAGTAGGCCATTCGGCCTTTCGAGCCTGCACCGCCATTCAATATGATCATGGTTGATCATCCAACTCAGTATCCTGTACCTGCCTTCCCTCCATACCCCCTGATCCCTTTAGCCACAAGGGCCACATCTAACTCCCTCTTAAATATAGCCAATGAACTGGCCTCAACTACCTTCTGTGGCAGAGAATTCCAGAGATTCACCACTCTTCTGTGTGAAAAATGCTTTTCTCATCTCGGTCGTAAAAGATTTTCCCCTTATCCTTAAACTGTGTCCCCTTGTCCTGGACTTCCCCAACATCGGGAACAGTCTTCCTGCATCGAGCCTCTCCAACCCCTTAAGAATTTTGTAAGTTTCTATAAGATCCCCCCTCAATCTTCTAAATTCTAGCACGTCTATCCAGTCTTTTTTCATATGAAAGTCCTGACATCCCAGGAACCAGTCTGGTGAACCTTCTCTGTACTCTCTCTATGGCAAGATTGTCTTTCTTCAGATTTGGAGACCAAAACTGTACGCAATACTCCGGGTGTGGTCTCACCAAGACCCTGTACAACTGCAGTAGAACCTCCATACTCCTATACTCAACTCCTTTTGCTATGAATGCCAACATACCATTCGCTTTCTTCACTGCCTGCTGCACCTGCATGCCTACTTTCAATGACTGGTGTACCATGACACCCAGGTCTCGTTGCATCTCCCCTTTTCCTAATCGGCCACCATTCAGATAATAGTCTACCCTCCTGTTTTTGCCACCAAAGTGGAAAACCTCACATTTAACTACATTATACAGCATCTGCCATGCATTTGCCCACACACCCAGCCTATCCAAGCCACCTTGCAGCCTCCTAGCATCCTCCTCACAGCTAACACTGCCCCCCAGCTTCGTGTCATCCGTAAACTTGGATATGCATTCAATTCCCTCGTCCAAATCATTATATATATTGTAAATAGCTGGGGTCCCAGCACTGAGCCTTGCGGTACCCCACTAGTCACTGCGTGCCATTGTGAAAAGGACCCGTTTACTCCTACTCTTTGCTTCCTGTCTGCCAGCCTGTTCTCTATCCCCATCAATACTGAACCCCCAATACCGTGTGCTTTAAATTTGTATACTAATCTCTTATGTGGGACCTTGTCGAAAGTCTTCTGAAAGTCCAAATATAACACATCCACTGGTTCTCCCTTATCCACTCAACTAGTTACATCCTCGAAAAATTCTATAAGATTCATCAGACATGATTTACCTTTCGTAAATCCATGCTGACTTTGTCCAATGATTTCACCACTTTCCAAATGCGCTGCTATCACATCTTTAATAACTGACTAGCAGTTTCCCCACTACCGATGTTAGACTAAATGGTCTGTAATTCCCCGTTTTCTCTCTCCCTCCCTTTTTAAAAAGTGGGGTTACATTAGCTACCCTCCAATCCTCAGGAACTACTCCAGAATCTAAAGAGTTTTGAAAAATTATCACTAATGCATCCACTATTTCTGGGGCTACTTCCTTAAGTACTCTAGGATGCAGCCTATCTGGCCCTGGGGATTTATCGCCCTTTAATCCATTCAATGTACCAAACACCACTTCCCGGCTAACCTGGATTTCACTCAGTTCCTCCATCTCATTTGACCCCCGGTCCCCTGCTATTTCCGGCAGATTACTTATGTCTTCCTTGGTGAAGACAGAACCAAAGTAGTTATTCAATTGGTCGGTCATGTCCTTGTTCCCCATGATCAATTCACCTGTTTCTGATTGCAAGGGAACTACATTTGTTTTAACTAATCTTTTTCTCTTCACATATCTGTAAAATCTTTTGCTGTCAGTTTTTATGTTCCCTGCCAGTTTTCTTTCATGATCAATTTTCCCCTTTCCTAATTAAGCCCTTTGTCCTCCTCTGCTGGACTCTGAATTTCTCCCAGTCCTCTGGTAGGCTGCTTTTTCCGGCTAATTTGTACGCTTCATCTTTTGTTTTGATACTATCCCTGGTTTCTCTTGTTATCCACGGATGCACTACCTTCCCTGCTTTATTCTTTTGCCAAACTGGGATGAACAATTGTAGTTCATCCATGTAGGCTTTAAATGCCTTCCATTGCACATCCACCGTCAACCCTTTAAGAATCAATTGCCAGTCTAGCTTGGCCAATTCACGTATCATACCCTCAAAGTTACCTTTCTATAAATTCAGGACCGTATTTCTGAATTAACAATGTCACTCTCCATCCTAATGAAGAACTCAACCATATTATGGTCAATCTTGCCCAAGGGGCCACGCATATCAAGACAGCTAACTAACCCTTCGTCATTACTTAATACCCAGTCTAGAATAGCCTGCTCTCTCATTGGTTCCTCTACATGTTGGTTTAGAAAACTATCCAGCATACATTCCAAGAAATCCTCTTCCTCAGCACCCCTGCCAATTTGATTCACCCAATCTATATGTAGATTGAAGTCACCCATTATAACTGTTTTACCCTTGTTGCACGCATTTCTAATTTCCTGTTTGATGCCATCCCCAAATCCAATACTATTGTTAGGTGGCCTGTACACAGCTCCCACTAGCGTTTTCTGCCCCTTAGAGTTTCGCAGCTCTACCCATATCGATTCCACATCCTCCAAGCTAATGTCCTTCCTTTCTATTGCATTAATCTCCTCTCTAACCAGCAATGCTACCCCACCTCCTTTTCCTTTCTGTCTATCCCTCCTGAATTCCCCTACATATCCACGCATCTAACTGAAAGTCTCTTAAACACCACTACTGTATCTGCCTCCACCACCACCCCTGGCATCACGTTCCTGGCACCTACCACCCTCTGTGTAAAAATACTAACTCCACACGCCTCCTTTAAACTTTGCCCCTCTCATCACAGTTATTCCTTACAATATTTTATATACTGTATGTGTGTGTTTGTGTGTGTGTGTGTGAGTATTTCTATGTATATATGTAATTATATTTATATATAAATATACAGTATAACTACATACATAAAAACACACACACACACACACATATCATATATACTTATTAAAACTCTGATCTTGTTAGTGCATATGTGGTTGTCTTTAGATCTTCGCGAAAAAACTACGCGGTGACGATAACATTTTTATATATTCCGGTTGACATTTTTCCCGTCGAGGCCAGGATCATCTTATCTGAACATTTCACGCTTTATTTCTTGACTTATTACTGATTAAAGTTTAAAAACATCAATAGACTTTGAAATTAAAAAAATCTGCTTCAAATGATGATGTCACAATGGCTCAGCAAGGGGATGGGAGATTGCAACCTTCACGTGGTCCGCCCTGTTTTGAAAAATGCAATCCATTTGGCGTGCACAATCAAATAAGATCAAATAGAACAAGTTGTCCGACAACTTTAGGCTGTGCACGCCATACTCAAGAAGAAGAAGGCTCAGCAAGCAGAGACCAGCATGACTGAAGATTTCATTCCATATTTGACACGTTATTCGTGATTAAAGCTTTAAAAAAGCCAACTTCCACATTTTTTACATATTCTGATTCACATTTCCCCCTCTAGGCAGAGATCACTTTCACTGAACATTTTATGCTTTATTTCTCGACTTATTACTGATCAAAGTTTTTAAAAAAAATCAAGCCTCAATTAGGATTTCATTCTATATTTGACACGTTATTCGCGATTAAAGCTTTAAAAATGACAACTTTCACATGATTTTTACATATTCTGATTCACATTTTTCCCCTCTAGGCAGAGATCACTTTGATCATTTTATGCTTTATTTCTCAACCTATAGCTCATTATAGTTAAAAAACATCAAAATACCTTCAATTTCTAACCATCAACTGATGATGTCACAATCGCAGGTTCAACTGATGATGTCACAATTAATAGACTAGCAGGGGGAGGGCAAATTGCTATTGAAACACTCGGGGCAAGTGCAATTGGATTAATAAAAAAATCACTGCTGAGGTAGGCAAGGGGAGTGCTGGAATCTTATGTTTGGGAACGGCTTGAGTTGGAGGAGCATGCCTCCTGTGAGTTGGGGCTATGAGTAGGGAATGGGTGCATTGGGGGAGCTGCACTTGGTCCAGTTGCACCTTGTCCAGTATTATATAAAAATAGATTTATAAACATGTATGTATACACACATATAAATACGCACACACACATATATGTATTTGCACACCCATATATATATATATAAATACAATTATATAATTCATGATATGAGCTTAAAGGTAGTAAACTTCCTGTTTGATGTTAAACTTATTAGATGACACCAAAATACAAAACCTGCAGTTATTTTCCAATCGGAGTCGACTGTAACATTGAGCTTAATTGGTGTTTTAGCCAGAGTGGACTAATTCACTGCAGCTGCATCTAACAGCAGGTAGAAACCTTGGACCTGCAGTAATTACCATAAACTTTGCATAAGCCTCACCACAAGCATGTAATGAGGTTAGTGAACGGGGGCTACGCCAGCAACAATCCAGGCAGATTATACCTTGCCAACTATATTCTCCACTTACGGCTTCTATTGATGTGTGCCGAATGTGCAGCTTTAACAGTTACAGAGATTTCTCACAGTAACGTTGGGAAGAAAAGCGTATTAAATATTAAACAAACATTTGCGGAAAGAAAGGTCTGTTTTCCCCAGGCACGCCAATATTATGATTGCCGTCACCCCGGCCTATAAAGACCAACTCTTCACGCATGGCAAATGTTTAAACATTCTGCATTCCTCGGTTGAGAATGGAGGGGGAATTAAGGGAGCAAGCTGAAACAGAAATAAGTTCAAGATTGCAACATCAAGATATTGATTTGAATTCAAATGATACAGCATGGCAACAGGCCCTTCACCCCATCCCCAATTCCCCACGGATCAGCTGTTCACACTTCAGATAGCCCGTGCTTTCTCTCTCCTTCTCCTCCCCTTCCCAGTTCTCCCACTAGTCTTAAGGGCCTGTCCCACTTACGTGTCCTTGGCACGCAAATTAAGCGACCTCATGGTCGCATTGAGGCGCATGGGCATCGTATGGCCGCGCGGGGCCGTTCCCACTTAGAAGCACGGGGGGGGGGTATGTAGTTGTGCGTGACATCACGCGAGGGTCCGAAAGTTTTGTAGTGAACAAAATCTTCGCGCACCAATGGCCTGTCGTGGAACTGACGGCCAAAGTGGGACAGGCCCAAGACCCTGGCGCGACGCAACGTCTCACCTCCAACAGCAGCAGAAGCAGGCAAACGATCGCCGAACTCAGCCTGGGGCTCACGGCCGTTTCGGATCCAGATCCGCCCCCACTTCTACTCCCAGAGCGGGGCCAAGAAAATTGAAGATGGACACAAAATGCTGGAGTAACTCAGAGGGACCGGCAGCATCTCTGGAGAGAAGCAACGGGTGACATTTCGGGTCAAGACCATTCTTTTCAGACTGAAGAAGAGTCTCGACACGAAACGTCACCCATTGCTTCTCTCCAGAGATGCTGCCGGTCCCGCTGAGTTACTCCAGCTTGGTGTCCATCTTCAAATGATGTCACGTGCTCCAGACGGCTGTGTGTACGCAGGACCATCGCACCTCAACGAGACCACAAGGTCGCGTGATTTGCGTGCCAAGGACACGTATGTGGGACAGGCCCTTTACTGTCTCCGACTACATTCTATCTTTGTCCCGCCCCCCTCCCCTGACATCAGTCTGAAGAAGGGTCCCGACCCGAAACGTCGACCATTCCTTCTCTCACCCGCTGAGTTACTCCAGCATTTTGTGTCTACCTGTCCACACTCGTTCTACGTCAGCTCACGTAACAAGCCCGATGCTCGTAGTTTTCTCGGGGACAAACTGCCCGATAGTGAATTGTTCTAGTTGTAGTGTTGGAGCTGTGGCAGAGATCCAAGCCCCGCGGCCCACCGAGAGGGTCCGATTAATCTGCAAACCCGCACGTCCTTCAGATGCGGGAAGAAACCTTAGCACCCAGAGGAAACCCACGCGGTCACGGCGAGGACGTGCAAACTCCACACAGACAGCAGCTCTACCCGCTGCGCCACCTGCGGATGGAGAACACCAATAGAAGATCGCAGAGGTACATGTCGGTGGAAGCCCAGGAACAATTGACACATCAGCAAGAACTAGCAACACATTAAGATGACGCTTTGATATAACAGATGAAAAACTGAAACATACGGAGATTAGCTGGTCTTACCGTGGGTTGGAAAGAAAGAGTGGGTTCATTTTTTTCTGAGACAGGGTCAAAAGCATCTCGTCCTGGTAGTGATGGCCTTGGTTGGCGGGCTGTGGGAGAGAGGTGCATTCGTAAGGTAATGACATTCCTTATAAGTTGATACTGTATTTTAATCAAGCAAGTCAAGTCTGGAGACAGCCTTCCTGAAGGACTTGTGAAGAAGATGAATATGAAATCCTCGCCTTTGTCCTGGGCAGAGTTCTGGCGAGGAGTTTATTTAATTTCTAATTGCACACGCTCTCTGGTGACGAGACGTGGGAAACTCATTATCTTTCAAATGGAATTAGTTGCCGGCAGTAACCTCACAAGTACTTCAAGCTGCAACATCATAGGTTATTAAAAAAAAGGGGAGGAAAAGTACATTTAGCAATTAGAATAGAAACAAACAAGGAAATAGGAAGGTGCAAACTTCTCCATACAAACATACAGCCATATAACAATTACAGCACGGAAACAGGCCCTCTCGTCCCTTCCAGTCCGTGCCGACCATTTATTTCCCCCTAGTCCCATCTACCTGCACTCAGACCATACCCCTCCATTCCCTTCCCGTCCATATACCTATCCACTTTACTTTTAAATGTTAAAATCGATCCTGCCTCCACCACTTCTGCAGGAAGATCATTCCACACAGCCACCACTCTCTGAGTAAAGAAGTTCCCCCTCATGTTACCCCTAAACTTCTGTCCCTTCTGTCTCACAATGAGCCGGCTCACAGCTCGATCTGCAGTCTGAACAAAAAAATCGTAACTGAAGGCGTACGCTCATACAGGTCAGATGATTGAATTCCTTCACCATGGACTGCATCGACGCTTCACGCGGCCTTGGTAAACCAGCCAACACGACTAAAGGCTTGTACCACCCCAATCATTCTTTTTTCTCCCTGCTCCCGTCAGCTAGAGGGTCCGGCTTGGAAGCCCGCATTCCCAGACTCACGAGCAACTTCTTCCCCTAGAGGTACAGCACGGAAACAGGCCCTTCGGCCCATCGAACCAGTGCCGACCAGCGATCCCCGCACGCTAAAGGGCCTGTCCCACTGTACGAGGTAATTCAAGAGCTCGCCCGAGTTTTAAAAAAAAATCCCCGAGTTCCTCCACCCCAGTCAGTGGGTGAGGAAACTGGAATTACCTGCCCGACTCAACGGCGAGTGAACCTTCTCCACGGACAGCGGTGATGTGGCAAGGAAATAAATGGAAATGCAGGGTAAATGATTGCAGTGTCAAGGAAACCCACAGTGCAAAAGGGAATGACAGAGTTGCTCTACTCTGTCAATACGCCAGCTTCTATCAGCAGTCAAGTCACAAGTGTTTTATTGTCACAAGTCCTGAAACAGAACAATTCAATTCTTCCTTATTTTAGTTTAATTTAGTTTAGTTTAGTTTAGTTTAGAGATGCAGCGCGGAAACAGGCCCTTCGGCCCACCGAGTCCGCGCCGACCAGCGATCACCCCGCACATTAACACTATCCTACACACACTAGGGACAATTTTACACGTACACCAAGCCAATTAACCGACATTCCTGCACATCTTTGGAGTGTGGGAGGAAAGCAAAGATCTCAGAGAAAACCCCACGGGGAGAACGTACAGACAGCACCCGTAGTCGGGATCGAACCCGGGTCTCTGGCGCAGCAAGAGGTGCAAGGCAGCAGCTCCACCGCTGAGCCACTGTGGCCACGCATACTGTTCGTCATCCTGTATCTGTACGCTGTGGTCGCCTCGACTGTAATCAGCTATACAGTCTTTCCGCTGAGTGGAGAGCACGCAACAGCCTTTCACTGTACCTCAGCACACGTGACAATTAACTAAACTAAATTGTATTTAACAAGCATAAGGCATACGTGACCATTTCTTCATAGAAATGGAGGAATTCAGGAAGATCATTTACTAAAAGCTTCAATGTTTAGTCTGAAGACTAAAGGGCCTGTCCCACTTAGGGGATTTTTTCGGGGACAGCCGGCGACAGTCACTGTCGTGGCGTGACGCCGGGAAACCGGCGCCCCCTACGACAATGTCCACGACAGGCGCCACCTCGTCGACGTCAAAGCTACGACAAGCTGCGTGAACCGGCGTCCTAATTCTTCGCGACACGCGACGTTAACCCACGACAACGCCCACGACAATATAGACGTCAGCCTACGTCAGCCCGCGTCACGCCACGACAAGCTACGACCCTGACGGCGTCGACTGAAGACAGGCGGATGGGACAATTTTCCTCAAATGATGCGACGTGACTTGTCGTGGCGCCGATACTGTCGCCGGTTGGCGTGGCCTGACGTAGCCTGCCGCCACTTGAACTCACCGAAGTCAGCGCCCGACCACAGCCAACGTCAACCTGGCGACCAGCCTAGGACAGCGCCTGCGCCAGGAGAAGTCACGCAACGTCAAGCCAACTGTGGCCGTGAGGTTTGGAACATTTCAAAACCAAGTGGCGACAAGAAAAATGGCCACGACACTTGAGGCCACGGCTCACGACAACACAGGCGCCACACCACGACCATGTGGCCACACCCTATTTTCCGGATGTTTGCGTTACATTTTTATTGTGCATTGTGTGTTCTTTTTTATTGTACCGCTGCTGGCAAATGTATTTCACTGAACTTCGCTGTGTGTGTGACGAATAAATCTGATTGATTAATCGATTGATCGATCCACCACAGTGACTCCTCCACACTCCCCACTGTGGTGGAAGGTGAAAAAAAAGTTCAATCTCTTCCCTTCTTTGCACTTCCACGGTCGGGGTCCTCGAGCCCTCCGTTGAAGGGACGATCTTGACTCCCGTACCAAAGGCAAGTCGGACATCTACGATGCACCAGGATTCTGCAGAATTGTAATCCCTTCTACACCAGACCCGTGTCCAGCGATATCTTTGATAAGTTAAGGCCAGGGCAGCGGTAGAGTTGCTGCCTCATTACGCCGGAGATCCGGGTTTGATCCCGACTACCGGTGCTGTCTGTACGGAGTTTGTACGTTCTCCCCGTGACATGCGGTGGTTTTCTCTGAGATCTTTGCTTTCCTCCCACACGTACAGGCGTAGGTTAATTGGCTTCTGTAAATTGTAAACTGTACCGAGAAAGTCGCCTAAGTAGGACAGGCCCTGAAGGGTCTCGACCCGAAACGTCACCCATTCATTTTCTCCAGAGATGCTGCCCGTCCCACTGAGTTACTCCAGCATTCTGTGTCTACCTTCGGTGTAAACCAGCATCTGCAGTTCCTTCGATATTTATGTTACCTGGAACATAATGTAACATTATGTTATCTGTAACATTATATTCTTGATTTTATCAGTATTAATGTTTAATATTTCAAGTTAATTATTGTTTTAATACATGTTTGTAATCAGTTATTTTTGGATGACAGCCAGGAATGTTTAATTCATCATTACAATATATTACATTAGTGTCTTGTGGACAGTTCATTATTGCATGGTTACATTAATATTTCATTAAGAAATGCTGCAGTTTCTAACAGTTGTTCCTACTCTTTATAATTATTCTACTCTTTTAAATCTCAATTTTAAAGGGGCTGTCCCACTTGGACGACCTAATCCACAAGTTTAGAAGACCCTAGAAGAGTTGAAAAAATAATGTCAAGGTCGTGTTGACTCGCTGAAGTAAAAGATCTCCTACGACCCCCCCTACGACTACGTCTACGACCTCCTGCGACCCCCCTCGACCTCAGTCTTCCACACCTAAGACTAACTACGATAGCTACGAGCTACTAGCTACGTCATGTTTGCATTTTTTTTTCAGGCCAGTTACCTACCTACGACCTACCTACGACCTACCTACGACCTACCCACGAGTAAAAAGTATCATTTTTTCCATGCCGACCTTTTTTTTGTAACTCATGGACATTTTTTTCAGGCTGGAAAAAAAAACGCCGCGACCTACTTGAGGCCACGAGTACGCGGAGACCATTCACGAGCAAGAGGAAGAGTTACGAAGACCTCCTACGACCTCGTGGCGACCATGCTGCGAGTATGAGTCAAGGGCAAACACGGCAGTCGTCGTGAAAGTGGGACAGGGGCTTAAGGCTGTCACAATTATAGCAGTAGAAACAAGGAACTGTATAAGCGGGACTAAAAATGGACACAAAGTGCTGGACTAATGAGCCTGTCTCACTTGGCGATTTTTAAGACAACTGCCGACGACTGTCATAGTCGTAGCAGGTCGCCAAAAAACCGGCGGCAACCTACGTCATCCTGGCGACAACCTACGTCACCGTGGCGACAGCCTACGTCATCCTGGCGACAACCTACGACAGCACCTACGTCAGGAGAAGTCAAGCTCCACTCATTGGCGTCAAACCCACTGTCACCGAAACGTTTCAACGTGTTGAAAATTTAGCGGTGACCAGAAAGACGCTACGACTTTTTGCGCGACTGAGGAGACGACTCCCGGTGACCACCGGCGAACATGTGGCGACAAACTGGTCGGCTGTAGTTGCCTAAAAAATCGCCCCAGTGGGACGGGCCCATAACTCAGCGGGTCAGGCAGCATCTGTGGAGAACATGGATAGGTGACGTTTCACAGAGTGCTGGAGTAACTCAGCGGGTCAGGCAGCATCTGTGGAGAACTTGGATAGTTGACGTTTCACACAGAGTGCTGGAGTAACTCAGCGGGTCAGGCAGCATCTGTGGAGAACATGGATAGGTGACGTTTCAGGTCAGATCCCCAACCGAAACATCACCGGCCCACTGACAGAATGACTGTAGATTCCACCTGCAGCTTCTCGAGAGTTGTTCCACTATGTTCTCCACCATGTATATTTAGTTTAGTATAACTTAGATTAGTTTGGAGATACAGCGTAGAAACAGGCCCTTCGGCCCACTGTGTCCGTGCCGACCAGCGATCCCCGAACATTAACGCACTAGGAACAATTTACACTTATACCAAACCTGTACATCTTTGCAGTTTGGGAGGAAACCGAAGATCTCGGAGAAAACCCAAGGGTTGAGTTCTTACATACTCCGTACAGACAGCACCCGTGGTCAGGATCGAACCCGGGTCTCATCTTTGCTCTTTGCATATCTTTCATTCCTTTGTTCTATTTACCTTCTATAATCTCCCGTCCCCTTTTCCCTGGCTCTCAGCCTGAAGAAGGGTCTCGACCCGAGACGTCGCCCGTTTCTTTTCTCCAGAGATTGCTGCCTGACCCGCTGAGTTACTCCAGTCCATCCTTGGTGTGAACCAGCATTTGCAGTTCCTTCCTCCACAATAAGTGGCTGCGGTCCACTTGCGTACACCCGGCACCTCTAGGTGGGGCTGCAAGCCCATTTTTTATGCTCCGTTCTGTGTGTGGTCACGGTGATATTACTGAATCTTTCTGAAATCTTACATTTCTGATCATGCATGAAATGGCTGTGGTCAGATAAACCGCAGATTACACGAGTGGCCATTACAAACGGCTCTATTGTGCGTAGGAGTCCCAGTAAGTGACATTTATTCTGTAATTCACCGTTACAAAAATAGCTCAAAGGAATAGAACGTGAAGCTCCCTTGCTGAATTTTAAAATATTCGCTTTGTTGTTAACAGCCGAGTACCTCAAAATAGTAGCAAATGCCTGCATCTAAACTAATTCATGTTGTTTGTTCTCCGATGCCAGGAAATGCCATAATTATGAAGATAACAAGACTCAGGGGGGGTCACGGCGGCGTAGCGGTAGAGTTGCTGCCTTACAGTGCTTCCAGCGCCGGAGACACGGGTTCGATCCCGACTACGGGTGCTGTCTGTACAGAGTTTGTCCATACGTTCTCCCCGTGACCTGCGTGAGTTTTCTCCGAGATCTTCGGTTTCCTCCCAAACTCCAAAGACGTGCAGGTTTGTAGGTTAATTGGCTTGGGTTCGTATACTTGGTATAAGTGTAAACTGTCTCCAGTGTGTGTAGGGTAGTGTTAGTGTGCGGGGACCGCTGGTCGGTGCGGACCGAAGGGCCTGTTTCTGCGCTGTATGTCTAAACTAAACCGAGCCTTAGTCTCACTCATACCTGTGGCACGCTGGTGCAGCGGGTAGTGCTGCTGCCTCACAACGTTAGAGTCCCGGGTTATATCCTGACCTCGGATGCTGTCTGTGCGGAGTTTGCACCTGTTCCCGGTGACCGCGTGGGTTTCCTCCGGGTGCTCCGGTTACCTTCCACGTCCCAATGACGTTCAGGTTTGTAATTTATCTGGATCTCTATAAAGGGCCTGTCCTGTTTACGGGATTTTTTCGGCGACTTGCCGGCACCCGTCATAGTCGCAGCAGGTGGCCGAAAATGTTCAACATGTTGAAAATCCAGCGGCGACCAGAACAAGGTGCGACTCTTTGGGCGACTACTCACAACCGTACAGGCTTGATGGTCGTAGCAGGTCGCCGTTGGATTTTCAACATGTTGAAAACTTTCGGTAACCTGCTGCGACTATGACGGGTGCCGGCAAGTCGCCGAAAAAAAGTCACGGGACAAGTAGGGCGTAGGGCGTGGGGTGTGAAAGTGGGCTAACGTAGAACTAGAGTGAATGGGAGATTGATGGTCAGCACGGACTCAGTGGGCCGAAGGGCCTTGCTTCAAAGCTGTATCTCTAAGACAAACATCAAGCTGGACAGGGTGCAGAAAAGATTTATGAGGGTGTGGCCAGGATCGATATGGAGAGCGAAGTGCTGAACTCTCGTCAGAGAGAGGGTCTCGACCCAAAACGTCATCCATCCCTTCTCTCCAGAGACGCTGCCTGTCCCGCCGAGTTACTCCAGCGTTTTGTGTCTTCGCTATAGGGAGGTGGGTCAGGCTGGGACCTTATTCCTTGGAGCGCACTGCGCCGCCCTGCTTTAACCGAGCTACACTTCCTCAGTGCAGTTTGGTTTAGTTTAGAGGCACAGTGCGGAAACAGGCCCTTCGGCCCACCGGGTCTGCGCCAACCAATGATCCCCGCACGCTTACTCACTAGGGACAACTTTTACATTTACCAAGCCAATTAACCTGCAAACCTGTACGTCTTTGGAGTGTGAAGAGCTCGTGGACACCCGTGCAGGTCGCTGGGAGAACGTACAAACTCCGGGATCGAACCCGGGTCTCCGGCGCTGCGAGGCAGCAACTCTACCGCTGGGCCTCCGCGCCGACACTTCACAAGTCTGAGACCTGCAGGGTGGAGCTGGCAACACAGCCTACCGACAACCGAGGGGAGATGTCCCAGGAACAACCTAGCGGCCACCTCGCCACCGCGGCCAAGGGCACCGATATTCCATTTACCTCTCAAGATTATTTTCATTTTCAAAACGTAAACCGATGTTTCATCCGAGCCCGAGTCCGGCACAAAACGTGGAAATAAAATGACAAGCCTTCAGCTAGTACAGCAGGTTGAGCAGGTGTCAGCCAGGGAAAGTGTGTCCAATATTGCCAGCCTGTTGCCGACAAGCTTTAATGTCATATTTTCATTTCAGGTTAGCGAGCCTTTCTGTTCTCCAGAGGAGGTTTTCCAGCCTAAGGATGTCTCCAGAAATACTGATATAGCTCTCAGTCAGAGATGAGTCCGTCCAATTTGTTTATTTCTTTGCAAATAATATCACATACTGGGCTGTGGAAACAAGGGGCTGCAGATGAAATGCGCAGGAAGGAACTGCAGATGCTGGTTTACGCTGAAGATAAGACACAGAATGCTGGAGTAACTCAGCGGGACAGGCAGCGTCTCTGGATAGAAGGAATGGGTGACGTTTCAGGTCAAGACATCCCGGTCTGAAGAAGGGTCTCGACCCGAAACGTCACCCATTCCTTCTCTCCAGGGATGCTGCCTGTGCCACTTAAGGGCCAGTCCCACTGAGTAGTCGCCCAAAGAGTCGTACCTTTTTCTGGTCACCGCTGGATTTTCAACATGTTGAAAATTTTCAGCCACCTGCTGCGACTATGACGGATGCCGGCAAGTCGCCAAAAAAAATCCCATCAGTGGGACGGGCCCTTTAGTTACTCCAGCATTTTGTGACTATCAAAGGACTGCAGATTCTGGTTTAGTCGCCCAGTGGACGACATCGTCGGGAGCTCGCAGGTCACAGGTTGGGGACCTGTTTTTCCGGAGCTCCCGCGGCAACAGCTGCGTCCGCTGGACTGGAGGGCGGCAGCTTCGGCAGCTTCGACCGCCCCGGGCCACGGAGTTGAACCGGCCCGCTCGCGGAGCGCGGTTCAGCCGCGGGACTTATTCACATCACCCGGTGCGGTCACAACATCGGAGGCCTGGGCCGCCTCAGCGCAGAGGAAGAGGAAGAACAAGAAGGGAAGAGACAAAGACAAGATTTTTGCCTTCCATCACAGTGAGGAGGTGTCTGGTGAACTCATTGTGGTGGATGTTAAATATGTGTTTATCGTGTGTTTTGTCCTTTACTATATGTACGACTGCAGGCAACAAAATTTCGTTCAGACCGAAAGGTCTGAATGACAATGAAGTTTTCCATGGGGTTTCCATGGTTATCTGCCAGGCTTTGTTCTGCCTCTTCTCTCAGGTAAATATTTTTTTCTGTTCAAGAATGTTGCTGTTTGGCGCTAGAGATCAGAGACAGAAACGTTGCCACTCTGCCCTGCACTGGGCAAAAACACAAGGTCACCTTGTCTTACACACCTGCCTTCCCAGGTACCACCCTGATGAACCTCGACTGCTCTTATTCCAAAGCAGTCCATCCTCTTCAGCCAAGGAGATCAAAACAGCACACAATACTCTCGCTGTGGTCCCACTACGGCTTATTTTGTCTTGTTCATGACATTTTCAGTGTAGTTTATTGTCACGTGTACCGAGGTACAGTGAAAAGCTGTTGTCGCGTGCTATCAAGTCAGCGGAAAGACAATACATGATTACAATCGAGCCATTCACAGTGTGTAGATACATGATAAGGGAATAATGCTTAATGGAAGGTAAACCCAGTAAAGTCCGATCAAACAGTCCGAGGGTCACACATGAGGTAGATAGTAGTTTAGCATAACATTAAAGCTTAGAAACACAGTGCGAAAACAGGCCCTTCGACCCACTAAGTCCGTGCCGACCAGCGATCCCCGTACCCTAACACTATCCTACACACACTAGGGCCAGTTTTACAATGTTACCAAAGCCAATTAACCTACAAACCTGTACGTCTTTGGAGTGTGGGAGGAAACCGGAGCACCCGGAGAAAATCCACGCAGGTCACAGGGAGAACATACAAACTCCACACAGACAGCATCCGTAGCCGGGATCGAACCCGGGAGGATGTCGCTCTACCGCTGCGCCACCGTGCTGCCCAGCATATTAAAGAAACGTTTCTAATTGATTATAGATAACTGTCAGTATATTCTGCAGATATAGAAGTGCAAGTGAAGTCATTCAGATGATGCGAGCTGAGGAATACCTCCAGATTCACGAGCTCTGTTGTCTGGGTTTTGTGCATTCATTACTGAGATTACAATTTACTTTGCGATCATGCTTTCTCTAGACATGCAAAATTGATTTCCCTTAAGATAAACCTTTTATTTGATTTAAAAAGAAAAAAATTAGGCTTGGGTTTTTCTCGCCTCCTATACCGTTGGCAACAACCGAGTTATTAAAAACATGAAGCCTTCCTCCAGAGCAAACAGCTTTGGGTTGGCACTATATAGTTTCAATTCTGTCATCTATTATTAACAAAACAGAAAAGGTAACAACTGCAAGACAGAGTGAGCTTCAAATGGCTTTGCACAGATAAACCTTCTGTTGACCAGGCAGAATACTTCAGAGAGTATACATTGACTCAACGCAAGGATAATGGATGTGTGATTGATGTCACCGACACTTTGGAATGGAACTTTATGCAATTCTTCCAGAGTTTCCTCAACGGGTGCTTGCTCTATGCTGAAAATATTTAAATGTTTAACCTGCTGAATGAATTGTGCTTATCTTACGAGAGATGGAAAATATTTCAATCATTGCACCAGTTCACAAGTTCCAGGAGTAGAATTAGGCCATTCGGCCCATCGAGTCCACTCCGACATTCAATCATGGCTGATCTCTGCTGCCTCATCCCATTTTCCTGCCTTCTCCCCGTAACCCTTGACACCCGTTCTAATCGAGAATTTGTCTTTCTCTGCCTTGAAAATACCCACTGACTTGGCCTCCACAGCCCTCTGTGGCGATGAGTTCCACAGATTCACCGCCCTCTGACACAATGGCAATAGATAACATGGCCCTTGTAAACCTTACAATATTACATTTTACCAGGATTCATGCTGCTTGGATTAGAGAGGAGACATATAGGTGCAGGAGGAGGCCATTCGGCCCTTCCAGCCAGCACCGCCATTCAATGTGATCATGGCTGATCATCCTCAATCAGTACCCCGTTCCTGCCTTCTCCCCATATCCCCTGACTCCGCTATCTTCAAGAGCCCTATCTAGCTCTCTCTTGAAAGTATCCAGAGAACCGGCCTCCACCGCCCTCTGAGGCAGAGAATTCCACCGACTCACAACTCTGTGTGTGACTTTAATGCAAGTGCATAAAATGATGGGAGGGATAGATAGGATAGACAGTCAGATCCTTTTACCCCCCAGGGTGGAAATGTGAATCACTTTACATTCCATCAACCATCCCTCACACCTTGAAATGGTGTAGACAGAGATGTACTAAGGTCAACTCTAGGCAGCCACCAGAGGCCAGCAAATAGAGTCATCGAGTCACACAGCACACCACAGGCCCTTCAGCCCAACTCGTCCATGCTGAACAAGATGCCCCATCTAACCTAGACCCACTCATCCATATCCGTATCCATATATATCTTAAGGGAAATCAATTTTGTGGCTCATATCCTCCTAAACCATTCCTATCCGTGTAACAAAACTACTGGAATAGACTCATTATAGGTCTGCCAAATTGGGGAAGAATTGTGTTAGAGAGGGTTGTGATTGTGGAAGAGAGCCCTGGTTACAAGGGTTGTGAGGAACAATGCTGTTGAGGACAGTCCATGGGTCCATGAACTGCCCATCAGTCCATGAGAACAATCCATGGGTGAGCAAGTTTCATGATGGCTCTGGCCAACATCCACAGAGATGGTCTCCCACCTCGCTCCATTTGAGCCCACCCTTCACTTGTGTGAAAAGCCTGGCAAACACTTTCAGAAGTAGGAATGCCGCCAATGTTGAATCCAACCTGAGGCAGGATCCATGCCGTTGTCAGCTGTCACCCTGTCCGTCCGTCACCTGCTTTAACGGGCCAGTGACAATGGGCAGGTCCTGCAGCAGCAAGCGGTGGTGTGGAAAATCTGCTTCAGGTGGAGGAGTGAGGTGATGTCAACCATCACTGACGGGGCTGAGCTTGTACGGAACCATGGCTGGAGGCGCCCTTCAGCTTGCCCACCTTCCTCACGCAAGTCTTCACCAACCTGTTAAGGACCTGTCCTACAAGCATGCAACTTTATGCGATTAGCGCGACCTAATGTGGTCGCTTGAGCCGTCCGGCGTCGCGGGGCCAGTCCCACTTCGATCACCGGAGCCGTGCGGAATTGTGCGGAGTTCGTCCCGACATCGCGCGGGGCTCCGAAAATCTGACTATGTTCAAAAATTCCGTGCGGCAACGGCTTGTCGGCTCGCAGTCGCCTCGACGCATTACACACCGCCCCGACATCGTGCCTCCGTGAACCTATCTGTAGGTGCCTCCGTGACCCTCTATGTGTGTGGCTCCGTGGCCCTCTCTGTGTGTGCCTCTGTGCCCCTCTCTGTGTGCCCCTCTCTGTCCTGGCGAACTTACCTTAGACTTCGCTCCAAGTTCGCCTCACTTTGCGCCGCGATGCGCCAGTAACCAGACCTCCGCGCGGCCCTCGCTGCCGGTTTGGTCGCGCTTGCCGCATGCAGGCGCATGCTGGTGGGAACGGCCCTGTACAGGGGATCACCCAACCTCCGCGTGGCTCCCGCTTCTAGTTTGATCGCGCTCATCGCATAGAGTGCATGCTTGTAGGACAGACCCTTTACTCACAGACGTTGACATCTACCTACTTTCACTTTCAGTTTTAGAGATACAGCATGGAACCAGGCCCTTCGGCCCACCACGTCCACACCAACCATCACCAGTTCATAGGAACATAGAAAAACAGGTGCAGGAGTAGGCCATTCGGCCCTTCGAGCCTGCACCACCATTCAATATGATCATGGCTGATCATCCAACTCAGTATCCCGTACCTGCTTTCTCTCCATACCCCCTGATCCCTTTAGCCACAAGAGCCACATCCAACTCCCTCTTGAATATAGCCAATGAACTGGCCTCAACGACCTTCTGTGGCAGAGAATTCCAGAGACTCGCCACTCTCTGTGTAAAGAATGTTTTCCTCATCTCGGTCCTAAAGGAATTCCTCCTTATCCTTAGACTGTGCCCCCTTGTTCTGGACTCCCCCAACATCGGGAACAATCTTCCTGCATCTAGCTTGTCCAACCCCTTAAGAATTTTGTAAGTTTCTATAAGATCCCCCCTCAATCTTCTAAATTCCAGCCGAGTCTATCCAGTCTTTCTTCATATGAAAGTCCCGACATCCCAGGAATCAGTCTGGTGAACCTTCTCTGAACCCCCTCTATGGCTAGAATGTCTTTCTTCAGATTTGGAGACCAAAACTGTACGCAATACTCCAGGTGTGGTCTCACCAAAACCCTGCACAACTGCAGTAGAACCTCCCTGCTCCTATACTCAAATCCTTTCGCTATGAATGCTAACATACCATTTGCTTTCATAAGTGATAGGAGCAGAATTAGGCCATTCGGCCCGTGAAGTCTACTCCACCATCCATTCATAGCTGATCTATCTCTCCTAACCCTCCTAACCCCATTCTCCTGCCTTCTCCCCATAACCTCTGACACCCGTATCAATCAAGAATCTATCTGAAGAAGGGTCTCGACCCGTAACGTCACCCATTCCTTCTCTCCAGAGATGCCGCCTGTCCCGCTGACTTACTCCAGCATTTTGTGTCTATCTTTGGTTTAAACCAGCATCTGCAGTTCCTTCTTACACAATAATCTATCTATCTCTGCCTTAAAAACAATTTACGGAGGCCAATTAACCGGCAAACCCGCACGTCTTTCGAATGTGGGAGGAAACCGGGGCACCTGGAGGAAACCCACCCAGGTGTCTCATCCCGGTCACGGGGAGACCATACAAACTCTACGCAGACAGCCCCCGAGGTCAGGATTGAACCGGGACTCTGGCGCTGTGAGGCAGCAGCAATACTAGCCGAGACACCGTGACGCCACTAGTTAGCCTGGAAGGCTTCAGTTGGACAGATGTCATCGGCCACGCACTGCTGGGTTGCTCCTTAGTCCCTTCTTCCTCTACGGAGGGAGAGAGGTGGTGGCAGGACAGAGCCTGGTAAATGATGGGTGGATACAGGTGAAGGTTGGGTTTCATCGGCTGATGGATGGATGAAGACTAGAGATGTGCAGGAGACAAAAGGGTGATGGCAGACATACTTTTTTTGTTTCATTTTTAGAGATACAGCACTGAAACAGGCCCTTCGGCCCACCGGGTCCGCGCCGACCAGCGATCCCCGCACATTAACACTATCCTAGACCCACTAGGGACAATTTTTACATTTACCAAGCCAATGAATCTACAAACCTGCACGTCTTTGGAGTGTGGGAGGAAATCGAAGATCTCGGAGAAAACCCACGCAGGTCACGGGGAGAACGTACAAACTCCGTACAGACAGCACCCGTAGTTGGGATCAAACCCGGGTCTCCGGCGCTGCATTCGCGGTAAGGCAGCAACTCTACCGCTGCGCCACCGTGACCACCCTATACTGTCTATATATATATATTTATCCGGCACTTGGTGTGTTTTTTCTTGTAAACCAGCATCTGTAGTTCCTTTTGTCTACATCGTGTGACCTTCTTGGTTGGAAGGATCCACGACCGTTCTATGCCCTGGCAGTAAGCTGGGAGTTCATTTCCCAACAGGTGTTTAAACTTGGAGCCATGCACAGGTAAAGAGAAGAGGCAACTGGTCAACTAGGGTGCAACACCGGTCAAACAAAGATCTGGAGTGCTGGGATATCAGAATGGTTTAACGTAACATGTGGACGTTAGGGTGTCTCTGAGAATCTATCCAAGGATCTCGCCTGGAATGTACCTAACAACACCGAAGGTCTTCCATTATTATATTTTATGATCCAGGATGGATTGCTTTAGCAATTTCCTTTTATAATACACCCACTTATACGTAGAATGTAACACAATTTGACTCACAAATTTACTTGTTTTGAAAGGACACTGAGTGCTGGAGTAACACAGCTAGCATCTGCCTAACCCATGAAGTTACTCTAGTTGTTTGTGTCCAGTTGTATCGTAACCAGCGTCAGATATGTACTCATATGTACAGTATAGAAGCAAAGAGGTCCTTCTGCAGTTGTACAGAGCCCTAGTGAGACCACACCTGGAGTATTGTGTGCAGTTTTGGTCCCCTAATTTGAGGAAGGACATTCTTGCTATTGAGGGAGTGCAGCGTAGGTTTACAAGGTTAATTCCCAGGATGGCGGGAATGTTATATGCTGAGAGAATGGAGTGGTTGGGCTTGTATACTCTGGAGTTTAGAAGGATGAGTGGTTATCTTATTGAAACATAAAAGATTATTAATGGTTGGGGCTCGCTAGAGGCAGGAAACATGTTCCCGATGTTGGGGGAGTCCAGAACCAGGGGCCACAGTTTAAGAATAATAGGTAAGCCATTTTGAACGGAGACGAGGAAACACTTTTTCTGCCTCAGAGGGCGGTGGAGGCCGATTCTCTGGATATTTTCAAGAGAGAGCTCGATAGGGCTCTAAAAGATAATGGTGTCAGGGGATATGGGGAGAAGGCAGGAACGGGGTACTGATTGGGGATGATCAGCCATGATCACATTGAATGGCGGTGCTGGCTCGAAGGGCCGAATGGCCTACTCCTGCGCCTATTGTCCATTGTAGTTCTTCATATATATCAAAAATATATTTCAATGTATTTTAAAATTGTAAGTAGACAAACAATGCTGGAGGAACTCTGGGTGAGGCCGCATCTATGGAGAGAAGGAATAGGTGACGTTTCGGGTCAAGACCCTTCTTCAGACTCATGTCGGGGGCCCCCAACATCAGTCTGAAGAAGGGTCTCGACCCGAAACGTCACCTATTCCTTCACTCCATAGATGCTGCCTCACCCGCTGAGTTCCTCCAGCATTTTTAGTCTACCTTCGATTTTTCCAGCACCTGCAGTTCTTTCATAAACTTTTAAATTGTAAATAGTTTAATCATCCTTTTGCTGGTTGAGTCTCGACATTGAGAACACTCCATATTCCAGGTGAAAACGGGACTGTTTTTATGAAGTGAAGCACTTGTTCAACTCTTTGCTCAACTCATTATGATAATGAATCTTAAAATCTTCCATAAACCAGCAAGTGGACAGTTTAAAATGTAATTGATACGTTCCCACTTGCATTAAACCATATTCTGTGACACATTCAACTTGGAAGATCTGATTAATATGGGTGAGAATTTGCTGATCAGAAAAAAAACCTTTTCATTAGAGGCTCAATCGGCGGCTGTGAATAATGTGATTGGATATCTGAAAATGATAAAGAATCCAACATTATTTGACTGAGGTAGGGTCCTGCCTTGAATTATTCCCTCCACAGATGCTGCCTGACGTGCCGAGTTCCTCCAGCACTTTGTGTTTGGACAGAAGTTATTTACTAGTTTTACCAATATCAAAATGGTTAAAGAGTTCAATTAAAATATAATTAAAAACATAGCAAATAGGTGCAGGAGTAGGCCATTCGGACCCTCGAGCCAGCACCGCCCGCCATTCATTGTGATCATGGCTGGTCATCCCCAATCAGTACCCCGTTCCTACCTTCTCCCCATATCCCCTGACTCCACTATCTTTAAGAGCCCTATCTAGCTCTCTCTTGAAAGCATCCAGAGAACCGGCCTCCACCGTCCTCTGAGGCAGAGAATTCCACAGACTCGCAACTCTCTGTGTGAAAAAGGGGGGGTTACACAAAAAGCTGGAGAAACTCAGCGGGTGCAGCAGCATCTAAGGAGCGAAGGAGATAGGCGACGTTTCGGGTCGAGACCCTTCTTCAGACTGTGTGAAAAAGTGTTTCCTTGTCACCGTTCTAAATAGCCGACCCCTTATTCTTAAATTGTGGCGCCTGGTTCTCCCCATACCCCTTGATTCCGCTAGCCCCCAGAGCTCTACCTAACTCTCTTTTTAATTCATCCAGTGGATGGGCCTTGACTGCCTTCCGTGGCAGAGAATTCCACAGATTCACAACTCTCTAGGTGAGTTAAATCACAAAATTCAAGAGCCAACTCAAGAATGGCAATGAGGAATCTTGAAAATGCTGAGTGCAGTTGGCGTCTGGAATACCTCACTGGGGTTTGGGGAAGATGCTAATGGTCGTGGCTATCATAAGATAATCTTAAAAGTAGAGGAATGGGAGATATCTGGACAGGTCCATGAATGGGACAGGCTCAGAAGGGACATCTTGGTCGGCATAGGTGAGTTGGGCCGAAGGGCCTGTTTCCGTGCCGTATGTCTCAATGCCTCATAATTCCTTTATTCCACTCGTCTCTCTTCCACTTATCTACCACCGACAAGTAACATTAATTTCATTTCGGAGTCACGTGAGTGACTTCGTGAAGAACCCGCCAGCACGCATGCGCGACATATCGTCGCTCGCATTTGCAGTCGATGGCTGGAGGAGGAGCGCGGCTCACCACCAGCCCTCATAAGGACCAACGCAGGTAAGTATAATCAACCTTGAGCTGGTTGGTTTGTCTGTTAGTAATTTTTTCCTACAGAGAAACATGGACAGAAGAAGTAAGGGCCGCAGGACGTCCGGAAGGATCTGCAGGCCAACAAGCCCGGAGCTCCCTTCTACAGCGCCCGCTGGAAGGACCGGGAAAAAGGCGCGCAAATCGGGGAGCCCTGTAATCACAGGACCCGAATCACCGGCACAGCTGAGCTCTAGCGGGGTTCCCGCAGAGCAAGAAGTCGGAATAGCGCCGGAGCAGGTGGACCCTGACTCCATTTCCCTCTCGCCAACTGGATCATTGGCAGAGGCGAGCAAAAAGGGTTTACGTGCTGCTGCACGACCCTTCTCCCTGAGCCCTCATAGTAGGGCCAGGGATAGAGCTCGAGAACCTAGCCCTTTTCGGGCAAAGGGTTCACCAGGTGCCGCTAGATTGCGGCCTGGTGTAGAAGCGAGACCTGAGTCCACTGGCAGACCAAGGAGGGCCAGTAGAGACTCACCACCTAGTCGGACCAGGAAGAGTCACACAGGTGGAGGCTCGCCACGGTCACCGCTTCCCCCGCGGGGGGATGGACGGGACCGTACGCCGTCTGGGTCCAGAAAAAGGACAGTCGGCAAGCCCGCGCGGATGTCGGGTCACCACGCCGAGGCGTCGGGTGCCGACTTATCACCGCATATGCCCACGGAGGCAGCCGGATGCAGCTCAGCCAAAAGGAGGCGTATGAGCAGATCCGCGCGGGAGTCGTTCAGTATCGCTGAGGCGGCTGGAAGCGACTTACCGCCACGGCACCGACATTACCTCGACGAGGTACGGGCCGATGATAGGAGCCTCAGAAGTTCCTTCGGGCATGAGGACTCTAATCGCCCATTCATGCATGATGAAGGGCGCATAGACCGGATGGAGAGGATAATGGAACAACTCCTGCTTAATCAAGGACAGGAAGCCCACAGTTCCAGGGGACTTATGGACATATCCCCATCATCTATGGGCAGCATGAGGCCAGAAGAGGAGGAAATTTTGGTACATGCCCCAGTTGCACCTGAAGTTCCCCAGGAAGAGCTCCTGGACGTGGCAGTCAAGTTTGGATTACCCGTTTCATCGGGCCAACCCCTCGATACCAAGCTGGCTGCTACCATTGATTTCCTCACGAATCATCAACTACAGGAGGAGGTCCTTGCAAAGGCCATGGATAGACACAAGGCGCCGGGCAATTGTAATTCACTCAATGTGCCTACAGTCAACATGCCGATTTGGGGCAATATCAGCCCGGGCATTCGCACTCAGGAAGTAAAATTACAGAGGATCCTGAAGTTGCTCACATCTGGGATTACTGCGTTTGCAAGGTCGGTGGATAGAGTGGACTTGAGCATCGATCAGGAGGATGCACTGGCTCTACTTTGCAACACGCAATACGAGATTAATGCTTTTAGGAAAAGTATTATCAAGCCGACATTAAACCCCAAATTTGCAGGGTTATGTAGAGCACCTCCTACACCACCACCCAGACAGCTATTCGGTGAAGACCTCCCGAAGCAGGTCAAAGACCTAGATGATCATGCCAAAACAGTGGGTCTGATGAGATCACACCCCGTGACCAGACAGACGGCCAAGAAAACACCATATTTCAGGCCACGAGGTCCCACCGATAGGCCAGCAAGGACCTACGTTCCAGCGCCTCCTATGTACCAACAGCCTCAACAGCCCAGGCCTTTTTAGGGCAGGGCCCTCAACAGCCAGCATGGAAAATGTGGTTTCCGTATTTCCAGCGCAACCCAGCACCTCCACGTCCCACCAAAAACGTCAGGGACCGCCGATAACCATGAAGGTAAGGGGGTCTGGGTTTCATACACTGGCATGTCTAACCTCACATGTTGGGGGTAGGTTGCGGGGGTTCAAGGAGGCATGGGAAACCATCACCTCAGATGAGTTTATTCTACAAAGTATTCAGGGTTATGAGATTGAGTTTACTAATGGCCAAATTCCTCCACCTCAGCAAATGCCGAATCGCAGATTTGCACTTTCCAAGAAGAAAACAGCAGTAGGCTATGCTGAAATATTAAGACTCCTGGAGAAAGGTGTGATAGAAAGAACTACACATGAGCCGGTTGAGTTTGTATCCAATATATTTACTAAAACCAAAAAAGATGGTGGATGTCGGGTCATTATAGATCTAACCCATTTGAATACCTTTGTACAATACACCCATTTCAAAATGGACACGTTTGAAACAGCCAAATCTTTGATTTCTGAGGGCTGCTTCATGGCCTGCATTGACTTAAAAGATGCATACTATTCAGTATCCGTTCAGAAACATCACAGGAAGTTCTTGAAATTCATCTGGATGGATCAACTTTGGCAATATAAAGCTTTGCCCAATGGGCTTACCACAGCCCCTAGACTATTTACCAAATTACTCAAGCCAGTGTTAGCCACACTGAGGAGGGCAAATCACACGGCCATGGCTTATCTAGATGATATCCTCATTATTGGGCATACATTGGAATCAGCAAATTTGGCAGTTTCAGCCACTGTGGATATATTCCAAAAAATGGGATTTATTATCCATCCAGATAAATCAAAGTTCTGTCCTTCACAGATCATGGACTATCTGGGGTTCACCATAGATTCCAATCACATGATTGCCACCATACCAACTAACAAGGTTGGGGATGTCATCCAAACATGCAAAAACCTGGTCTGCGCCAGTATGCCATCAATTAGACAAACTGCTAAGGTAATTGGAAAAATCGTAGCAGTTTTTCCAGCTGCTCAATTCGGACCTTTACATTATCAAAATTTACAAAGATCCAAGATTTCAGCATTAAAATTGAATGCTGGACATTTTGATAGACCTATGCAGCTGCCACTCAAGGCAAAAATTGAGTTACAATGGTGGATTGATAATATCCATAACTCATTTAAACCCATCATTGTGCCTCGTCCGGTGGTATACTTACAAACAGACGCAAGCTCCCATGGCTGGGGAGCTACGGACAACAACACAAGTTGTGGGGGCAGATGGGACTCACTAGAATCTACCCTTTTGTTAGCACAAGGGATAAATTATTTGGAGATGCTTGGGGCATTCCACGGACTTAGAGCTTATTGTTCAAACTTTACTGACACTCATGTCCGTCTCCAAATAGACAACACCACTGCGGTGGCATATCTAAATCATATGGGTGGTACCAGGTCAATTTCATGTGATGAATTGGCTAATACAATTTGGCTCTGGTATATTCAAAGGAATATTTGGATTTCAGCTACCTATTTACCAGGTAAGCTCAACATAGTGGCGGACACCAGGTCACGGAAATTCAATGATAACATCGAGTGGATGTTGAATTCCCAAATATTCAAACAAATTACAGCCAAATTTGGTAAGCCGGATATTGACCTTTTTGCGTCACGGTTAAACCATCAGGTACCAACATATGTATCATGGGAACCAGATCCTGGGGCTATAGCAATGGACGCTTTCTCGCTAGACTGGGGGAAATGGTTTTTCTATGCATTTCCCCCATTTTGCCTCATCAGTCGGGTATTGCGGAAAATCCAGCTAGATGCTGCTAATGGCATCCTTATCATACCCGACTGGCCTACTCAGTCATGGTATCCGGTGGTCCTTGGGATGATCAGTCAACCATGGGTCCTCTTGGAGGGTTGCCCAATATTGGTGACGAACCCCGTTACAGGGGAACCACATCCCTGCCATAGTCATTTGGATTTATTGGCTTGCAGGATTTGAACAGGCCATTACTGCAGTATGGCCTATCGTCAAGGACCATGGACACCATAGGAGCATCATGCAGGGAGTCCACAAGACGGCAATATTTATCGCACATCAGGAAATGGGAAACCTACTGCGGCCGCTTGGACATTGCATATGACTCCGTGTCAATCACAGATGTGCTGGAGTTCCTTGCGGGGTTACATCATGACGAACACCTCAGCTATAGTGCCATCAACAGCGCCAGGAGCGCACTATCATACTACCTCAATTTGGAGGTAGGATCCAATAAGTTGGTGTCCAAACTGATGCGGGGAATATTTAATTCCAATCCGCCTAGACCGCGTTACAACGTTACCTGGGATATTGGGAATGTACTGACCCTGCTCAGGACGTGGTCGCCCATGATTGGGCTTGAATTGGACAGACTCACCCTGAAGTTGGTGATGTTATTGGCACTTACTTCGGCACAAAGGGTACAGACTCTTCATAAGATCAAGATTGATAGAATGATCTCTACCCCAGAAAAGGTTATTTTCTTTATTGATGAATTGCTTAAACAGCACAGGCCTGGGTTTACAGGTCTGCAGCTGGTGTTTCCAGCATACCCCACTGATGCCAGGCTATGTTTAGCCACCCACATCCGCCACTATATTAAAGTGATGCGGAAATTAAGGGGAATGGAGCAATACTTGCTAATCAGCCATAAGAGACCTCACCATAGAGTGACGGTACAGACTATCTCCAGATGGCTCAGAATCGTTTTGAACGAAGCAGGTATAGATACTAATGTATTTAAATCCCATTCCACCAGGGCTGCATCTACGTCGGCGGCAAAGGTCATGGAGGTGCCCATGGACCATATTCTAGCCGCAGCGGGATGGGCCAGTGAAGCCACCTTTCAACGGTTTTATAATAAACCTATTACCGCTCCTGGAATGTTTGCAGAAGCTGCACTGAATGCAGGCCGAGGTCATTCGGCTGTTCCCCAGTGAGGGTTTTTTTCTTTTGTTATTATTAATAAATATTATTATTTTTCAGAACTAGCAGTCTGAAAATTTTTGATACTCCTGTCCATCCTTATCGTGGCGTGTGTGATGGCATGGACACGTGACTCCGAAATGAAATAGTAAGATTAAACGAGAACTTACCAGTTTGAAGTTTGATCTTTATTTTATGAGGAGTTGCGATGAGGGATTTCGTGTCCTCCGCTCCCAACCCTCGATCATAAAGTCAACTGGTAACTAGAGTCTCTTCAATCTTACTATCACAAGTCATTTCCTTTGGTTTGTTGGTTCTGTGATTCCACACCGCTGCTTTGAAGAGATGTCGCGCATGCGTGCTGGCGGGTTCTTCACGAAATCCCTCATCGCAACTCCTCATAAAATAAAGATCAAACTTCAAACTGGTAAGTTCTCGTTTAATCTTACTATTTTATGTTTCCCAGTTCAGGCCTGTTATGCGTTTGCGAGTAAATGTTTCATTGTTCTGCTGCCCCAAGATAAGACAACTCAACGCCCTCGATTCTTGACATGTCAACAATGTTATTCCGAGAAGGCATTTTGGACCTGAAATGTTAACTGTAGAAACAAGGAACCGCAGATGCTGGTTTACGAATAAAGACACAGAGTGCTGGAGTAACTCAGTGGGTCAGACAGCATCCCTGGAGAACATGGAGAGGTGACGTTTTGGATCAGGACCCCTCGTCACTCTGACCGGAAACGTCACCTATCCATGTTCTCCACAGATGCTGCCTGACCCGCTGAGTTACTCCAGCACTCTGTGAAACGTCACCTATCCATGTTCCCCACAGATGCTGCCTGACCCGCTGAGTTACTCCAGCACTCTGTGAAACGTCACCTATCCATGTTCTCCACAGATGCTGCCTGACCCGAGTATTTCCGGCATTTTTATTTCATTTAACATTGTTTGTGCTATTTTTTACTGATGTGCCCATCTATTTATTTTAAATGGATGAATCTATTGTTGGGATCATAAACAAGGCAAAATCATATCAACGCACCCACAGATGTTTAGTTCAGTTTAGTGTAGTGATGCAGCGCGGAAAAACCGGAGAAAACCCTCGCAGGTCACGGGGAGAACGTACAAACTCCGCATAGGCAGCACCTGTGGTTAGGATCGAACCCGGGGTCTCTGGCACTGTGAGGTAGCAACTCTACCGCTGCGCCACCGTGCCGCCCAGATTTTGATTCTCTACAATATACTATAGGTGCAGGAGTAGGCCATTCGGCCCTTCGAGCCAGCACTGCCATTCAATGTGATCATGGCTGATCATCCCCAATCAGTACCCCGTTCCTGCCTTCTCCCCATATCCCCTGACTCCGCAATCTTTAAGAGTCCTATCTAGCTCTTTGGAAAGGAAACGCATGCCTTTCCTTCCGTTTTCCCGCGTCGCGCCTGCACGTGCCGCACACCACCGCGCCTAGGCACAGTCTCCGAACAAACAATGTCTGTGGGTGGACAGTGGAAGCAGTTGTGGCTGTACCGTGAGACTCACCAGCCCAGTGTGTTGGTTGCTCCAGATGCTGGTGTCATCACTGCTGGTGCTGATGCTGTCGTTGCCATAGGCGCAGTCTCCCAGCTGAACCGCGTTCAGATGGTTTGTCTTCCCATCGTCCTCCATCTCCTCCAGCTGTTGCCTCCGTAAGCTGGCCAGCATCCTGGCTTCGTCAGATTCGCTCATATCCTTGGGCTGGTATTTCAGCCAGTCATATTCCTAATGAGTTAATGGAAGAAAAAAATGTCACGATGGCTCCCGCTCGCACCGGTTCCCTGTTATTCCTCTTTCTCACCCCCTCGCCACACACTAACGGGCCCGTCCCACTTGCCGATTTTTTCAGCGACTGCCGGCGTCATATCGGGGTTGGCAAAAGATTTTGAACGTTTCAAAATCCAGCGGCGATAAAAAATATGTTGCTACACCTGAAAAAACACCGCGCGTCAATACGCCACCACGCCGCGTCACCGCCGTGTCACGCCGCAAATATTTCGGTGACCTGAAACGTCAGTCAATTATGCCGGCAGTCGCCTAAAAAATCGCCAAGTGCGACAGGCCCTTAAGGGCAATTTACTGAGGGCCAGTCCTGTAACTCCACACGACTCTGCAATTGTGGGTTGCGTCAGTGAGGAGCGGGAAGCTGAATGCACAGCTGTGTTCAACAACGTTGTCGAGTGATGTGGCCTGAATCACCTGCGGCTCAACACCGACAAGACTTAAGGGCCTGTCCCACCAGCATCCGACTCCATGCGATGAGCGCGATCAAACTAGAAGCGGGGGCCGCGCGGAGGTCGGGTGATCCCTGTACAGGGCCGTTCCCACCAGCATGCGCCTGCATGCGGCAAGCGCGACCAAACCGGCAGCGAGGGCCGCGCGGAGGTCGGGTGAGTGGCGCAATGCGGCGCAAAGTGAGGCGAACTTGGAGCGAAATCTAAAGGTAAGTTCGCCAGGACAGAGAGGGACTCACAGAGAGTGGCACAGAGGCCCACACACAGAGGGCCACGGAGCCACACACATAGAGGGTCACGGAGGCACCTACAGATAGGTTCACGGAGGCACGATGTCGAGACGGTGTGTAATGCGTCGAGGCGACTGCGAGCCGACAAGCCGTTGCCGCGCGGAATTTTGCAACGTGGACACATGTGCAACGTGGGACACACATAACTGAACTAGAATTAATTTTTCTGATATCATTGAAGTGGAAACATTGAGCTCAAAACAAATTCAACCTCACAGATATCTTGAGCAGTCGGGGCGGGCACGGTGGTGCAGCGCTAGAGCGCCGGAGGCCCCGGGTTCGATCCCGACTACGGGCGCTTGTCTGTACGGAGTTTGTACGTTCTCGCCTGGGTTTTCTCCGAGATCTTCCGTTTCCTTCCACACTCCAAAGATGTAGCAGTTTGTAGGTTAATTGGCTTGGTGTATGTGTAAAATTGTCCCTGGTGTGTGTGGGACATTATTGATGTGCGAGCATCGCTGGTCGGTGCAGACATGGTGGGCCGAAAGGGCCTGTTTCTCTAAACTAAACTTAAAAACTAAAAGTCAGAGCTTGTACAGAGGTTTTGAGAGTCAGTCTTTGAATGATGAGGCAACACGGTTTGGAATTAAGACAAGGGAAATATTTCGGGAGTACAGGCGCCTCAAAGACACAGGGTAAAGGGCCTGTCCCACCAGCATGCGATTCCATGCGGTGAGCGTGACCAAACCGGCAGCGAGGGCCGCGCGGAGGTCGGGTGAGTGGCGCAACGCGGCGCAAAGTGAGGCGAACTTAAAGGTAAGTTCGCCAGGACAGAGAGGGGCACACAGAGAGGGGCACAGAGGCACACACACAGAGGACCACGGAGCCACACACATAGAGGGTCACGGATGCACCTACAGAGAGGGTCACGGAGGCACGACATCGAGGCGGTGTGTAATGCATCGAGGCGACTGCGAGCCGACAAGCCGTTGCCGCGTGGAATTTTTGAACATGGTCAGTTTTTCGGAGCCCCGCGCGATGTCGGGACGAACTCCGCACAAATCCGCACGGCTCCGGCGATCGAAGTGGGACCGGCCCCGCGACGCCGGACGACTCAAGCGACCACGTTAGGTCGCACTCATCGCATGGAGTTGCATGTTGGTAGGACAGGCCCTTAAGGAGCTAGTGGTTGACTTGAGGGGGAGAGGAACACCCCTGTCCCCTGTCTCCAGCAATGGTGTGGATGTGCAGTTTACCAGGGAGCACAAGTAGCTTGGAGTGTACCTGGACAGTAAACTGAACTGGTCCAGGAACGCTGAAGCCCTGTACGAGAAGGGACAGAGATGCCCGTACTTTTTGACAAGGCTCCGCTCCTTCAACATCTGCAGTAAGATGCTGCAGATGTGGTGGCCAGTGTCATCCTCTTCACTGCCATGTGCCGAGGCAGGAGGGCAAAGGCTGCCGACGGCAACAGGATCAACAAACTCACCAGGAGGGCTGGCTCCGTGAGTTGGATTCATGGGGGGGGTTGGTCTTGGAGGGGAGGATGCTCCCCAAACTGCGGAGCGTCCTGGACAACACAGCTCACCCCCTCCGTGACACACTGGTCAACCCGAGGAGCACCTTCAGCAACAGGCTGGTTCCACCAAGATGCTGCCCAGAACGCCACAGGAGATCATTTTGCCCTGTGGATATCAAACTGGACAACCCCTCCCCCTTCTGTGGTGGGGTAGACTGACTCCCCCCCCCCCTCCCCCCCCACAATCTTTGCACATCCCCGACCCTGGACTTTCCACTCGACACTTTAATTGTTGTGTTTTTGTTCATCTAGTTGTGTTTTTATGATTGTTGGCAGACCAATTTCCCTTCTGGGATAAATAAAGTTATTTTGTATTGTACTGTACTAAAACCATTAACCTACAAACCTGCAGGTCTTTAAGGTGTGGGAGGGAACCTGAGGAAACCCTGGCGGCCACAGGGAGAACGTGCAAACTCCACATAGACAGCACCCGACCATGTCAGTATCCATGTTCTCCAGAGGTGCAGCCTGACCCGCCGAGTGACTCTGGCACTGTGTGTCCAGCATCGAGTCCAGGGGTGGTGCAATGGCGCAGCGGTAAAGTTGCGCCAGAGACCCGGGTTCGATCCACACGACAGGCGCTGTCTGCACCACGTCCGTACGTTCTCCCCGTGACTGCGTGGGTTTTCCCCGGGTGCTCCGGTTTCCTCCCACACTCCAAAGACGTCCAGGGTTGTGGGTTAATTTAATTAGCTTCAGTAAAGCTCTGTAAATTGTCCCTAGCATGCAGGACAGTGTTAAAGCCCTGTCCCACTGTACGAGTTCATTCAAGAGTTCTCCCGAGTTTCCCCCGATTCGAACTCTGAGATTTACGGTAATGGCCGCTCGTCGGTACTCGGGGCTCTCGTGGACATTTTTCAACATATTGAAAAATCTTCAAGAGTCTTCCCGAGCTTACCGCCTTTCCCTGGCGTTAAGCGTTACGAGCCGCTAAGAGACGTCCCCGAGCTCCGACGTGCCCGCTACGTACATTCTACGTGCTTACCATGAGTTTGATTTTTTTTTTAACCTCGGGAGAGCTCTTGAATTACCTCGTACATTGGGACAGGGCCATTAGTGTCTGGGGATCGCTGGTCAGCATGGGTTTGGTGGGCCGAAGGGCCTGCTTCTCTAAACTAAACACCTCGATCCTTGGGTCCACAGATAATTCACACGTTTCCCTCAGTTGTTATTAGTCCTATTTTCCAGCTGCTTTAGTTGAGTCACATTATATTTTGCAATTACTTTGCTATTCCTTTTCATAAGAAAGTAAATAAAATCATAGTTTCACTAATTTTGATTACAAGTAGTATTAGTTTACAAGAGATCTGGGCCTCGTAACTGCACACGACTGAAAATTATGTGCATCAGAAGGTTGGTGAAGCAGCATTATGCAATTAATTGGAGCAATAAAAGTCTTAAATTGGTCTGGAAAGATATTATGAATGCAAAATTGCAAACAAATTATCAGAATAAATTGATCATTAAAATATTTCTGTCTTATTGGAGCTTGCTATTATTCTTTCTGAATTTAAATTCATTTTTTTAACGAAGAAAACAAAAGAGACGAGAACAACTGGGCAGAGAGTTTTTATTCCTGCATTAAACCATGGGAAATATCCTGTCTGTTTGCAACTGATGCAAAATATATATACTTATTTACCACAATAAAGAAGGTCGACACACAATGCTGGAGTAACTCAGCGGGACAGGCAGCATCTCTGGGGAGAAGGAATTGGTAACATTTCGGGTCGAGACTCTTCTTCAGACCCGACCCAAAACGTCCCCCCATTCCTTCTCTCCACAGATGCTGTCTGTCCCGCTGAGTTACTCCAGCATTTTGTGTCTATCTTCGGTGTAAACCGGCATCTGCAGTTCCTTCCTAAGACATTTCAACTTGCTAATCGAATGCATTAAAAAAAAAGACATATGAAAATACTTATTGATAAAAAGTTATTAATTGGAGCCAAACTTCATATCAGTGCCCTTAGTCTAATGAAATCAGAAATAAAAAACTTACAAAGGTCTCTGTAGTTAGTCTTGGGTCTTCCTTGGGAATTTCTTTCAGGGATGTTTTGACCATAGTCCTGGGTTGGGCGTCTTTCCCCTTTGTCAAGTTGATTTCCGCGTCTGGAACATCCAGCCTGGTGGGAGACCTGCTCTGGACTGGAGTGAAACTGCTCGGAAACTGGTGCGAGTCCATTTTGGGAAGAGCAGGAGTTGCCCTCGCGGGTCGCTCCACTGAAGCAGATCTTGCTTCCAAAGGTCCCAACGCGTGGTCGACCGCCGACACTTCTGTACTTGTCCTGGTTTCCAAAGGTAGTTTGGTCATTCCATTCAGTGAATCCTCCTTTATTTTTAAAAATAAAATGCAGTTGGTTATTGCAAGTTTTGATTAAAATTGAAAATCAATTAAGGGCAGAATGAATTACTTACGACATGCACGTGTAATTAATATAATAACCAGTAACATCTATTTCTTGCCTCTCCGCTCGTCAATTTTATCGAACTTCCCTCTCCTCCCTGACAAGGGGAGAATGTACAAACCCCGTGCATACAGCACCTGTAGTCGGAATCGAACCCAGGTCTCTGGCGCTGCGAGCGCTGCAAGATGGCCACTCTACCGCTGCGCCACCGCCGTTATTAGGTTGCCACCCGTGTCATTTCCTGTGACAGTTCCAATACACGTGGTGTGAGCTATGCCAATGTGTGCCGAACTACAGCACTCTTTGCAATTCTAGCTCTCTCTTGAAAGCATCCAGAGAACCGGCCACCACCGCCCTCTGAGGCAGAGAATTCCACAGACTCACCACTCTCTGTGAGAAAAAGTGTTGCTCTGCTGTCCACTTCCATTTTCTAAGCCTGATTACAAATTTGTTATCAACCAATTTCAACCAAATGGCAACAAGCTGCCTGTTTTTTCCTTTACAAATTGGAAGAGGGAATTAAGTGATCAATTAGGGTCACTCACAATGCACATTTCTGTTTGAACATTCCCTTCATTAACCTGAAGGAAAAGGTCGATTATTATTTCTAGTGACTTAGGAAATTTTGGTGAAATGACTGACACAAAATGCTGGAGTAACTCAGCGGGACAGGCAGCATCTCTGGAGAGTAGGAACGGGTGGTGTTTCGGGTCAAGGCCCTCCTTAAGACGGAGTCAGGGGAGAGGGAGGCACAGAGATATGGAAGGGTGAGGTGTGAAAATGTAGAATAGATAATTGTATAGATCACAGCAAGGGTAGGCAAAAATGCTGGAGAAACTCAGCGGGTGAGGCAGCGTCTATGGACGGAATGAAGGAATAGGCGACGTTTCGGGTTATTCCTTCGCTCCATAGATGCTGCCTCACCCGCTGAGTTTGTCCAGCATTTTTGTCTACCTCGATTTTGCCAGCATCTGCAGTTCTTTCTTAAACATTGTTAGCAAGGGGTTCATTTGATCAATTGATGAAATGAAACATGTATGGTCATCACTTTGATTGGATTGGACACCATCTAAAGCTTTTCACTGTATATTGGTACATGTGAAGATAATAAACTGAACTATTTATATGTATTTTATATTAAATGCTGGTTAATCCTGCTGTCCAGATTCATAGGTTTTATCTCATGTTTTTAATGCACATTCTTTGATTTAAAATTCTTTTTTTAAACAGTCTTTGGGCCAACAACAACAAATGGATAACTTGAAAAGTGATTACGGGTTTGGACACATTAGAGGCAGGAAACATGTTCCCGATGTTGGGGGAGTCCAGAATTAAGGGCCACAGTTTAAGAATAAGGGGTAAGCCATTTAGAACGGAGACGAGGAAACACTTTTTCTCACAGAGAGTTGTGAGTCTGTGGAATTCTCTGCCTCAGAGGGTGGTGGAGGCTGGTTCTCTGGATGCTTTCAAGAGAGAGGTAGATAGGGCTCTTAAAGATAGCGGAGTCAGGGGATATGGGGAGAAGGCAGGAACGGGGTACTGATTGGGGATGATCAGCTGTGATCACATTGAATGGCGGTGCTGGCTCGAAGGGCCGAATGGCCTACTCCTGTACCTATTGTCTATTGATATAGTGTAGGAAGGAACTGCAGATGTTGTTTTATGCCAGGGGTCAGGAAAAGGGTGCCGACCCGAAACGTCACCTCTTCCTGCTCTCCAGAGATGCTGCCTGCCCCGCTGTGTAAGTCCAGCATTCCGTGTCTAACAGATACAAGCAGGAAAAAAAAAATCTATATCAACCATGGATAAATGAAGATGCTGATTTCTGCCAAGAATATTGATCAATTTTGTAAGAATAATTGTTCTGTCATGTACTTATTCTGACAATGAGAATGATTTCCCTCTGGAGCTTAGAGTGCTAAGACTGAAGGAAACTTTACAACGGATGATGCAAATAAATTCTTGGAGCATAACTTGAAAAGTGATAGCTCTCCCCGAACGATTCTTCATAGGTAGTAAGTTATTGAATATGGAGGGGGCCTTGTGTGAATATTGGTTGGACTTTCTAATTTGAAGCTCTGGGCTCGATCTCATTGCCGCCAGCCTGGGTCTCATGGTATAACGACGTCTATGGGATCATTCCTACAAGTCCAAGCGACCAGGCAGTAGCGAGTTGGGTTATATTCTACTAGTTTTGTTTGGCTTAGTTCAGAGAAACATTGCGGAAACAGGCCCTTCGGTCCACTGAGTCCACGCCAACCAGCGATCCCCGCACCATCTCACACACACTAGGGAACAATTTACATTTATACCAAGCCAATTAACCTACAAACCTGCATGTCTTTGGAGTGCGGGAGGAAACCGGAGATCTTGGAGAAAACCCTCGCAGGTCACGGGGAGAACGTACAAACTTCGTACAGGCAAGCGCCCGTAGTCAGGGTTGAACCTGGGTCTCTGGAGCTGTGAGGCAGTAGAGGGGCTGTCCCACTGTACGAGCTAATTCAAGAGCTCTCCCGAGTTTAAAAAAAAATCAAACTCGTGGTAAGCGCGTAGAATGTACGTAGCGGGTACGTCGGAGCTCGGGACGTCTCTTAGCGGCTCGTAACGCTAACGGCAGGTACTCGTGAAACGCGGTAAGCTCGTGAAGACTCGTGATGTTTTTCAACATGTTGAAATATGTCCACGTGAGCCCCGAGTACCTGCGAGCGGCTATTACCGCAACTCTTGAATTAGCTCGTACAGTGGGACAGCCCCATAAAATTATGAGAGGTGTAGATAGGGTAAACAGTCAGAACCTTTTACTCCAGACGAGAGGGCAGCTTAAGAGGGGAAAAGTTTAAAGGAGACGTGCGGGGCTAGTTTTTATTTACGTGGAGGGTGGTGGGTGCCTGGAATGAACTGCTAGGGGTGATGGTGGTGGCTTTTCAGACATCAATGGCTCTGCAGGGAGATACTGCTTGTCCCGCTGAGTTACTCCAGCATTTTGCATCTACTCTAGTCGGTCCAACCTCCCTCTGAACCATGAGACAGTTTCTTCCCAGCTGTTATCAGGCAACTGAACCATCCTACCACAACCAGAGAGCAGTCCTGAACTACTATCTATCTCACTAGTGACCTCGGACTATCCTTGATCGGACTTTGCTGGCTTTACCTTGCACTAAACGTTATTCCCTTAATGTATCTATACACTGTAAATGGCTCGATTGTAATCATGTATTGTCTTTACACTGAATGGTTCGCACGTGACAAAAAGCTTTTCGCTGTATCTCGGTAAACATAGAAACATAGAAAATAGGTGCAGGAGGAGGCCATTCGGCCCTTCGAGCCAGCACCGCCATTCATTGTGATTATGGCTAATCATCCCCTGCCTTCTCCCCATATCCCTTGACTCCACTAGCCTCTAGAGCTCTATCTAATTCTCGCTTAAATCCACCCAGTGATTTGGCCTCCACTGCCCTCTGTGGCAGGGAATTCCACAAATTCACAACTCTCTGGGTGAAAAAGTTTTTTCTCACCTCAGTCTTAAATGACCTCCCCTTTATTCTAAGACTGTGTGGCCCCTGGTTCTGGGCTCTCCCAACATTGGGAACATTTATCCTGCATCTAGCTTATCCAGTCCTTTTATAATTTTATACGTTTCTATATGATCCCCCCTCATGGCAATAAATTAAACTGAACTGAGATCAAAGATAGTCACAAAAAGCTGGAGCAACTCAGCGGGACAGACAGCATCTCTGGAGAGAAGGAATGGGTGACGTTTCGGGTCGAGACCCTTCTACAGACATGATTGCCACCGGACAAGGTAGCACTGACCTGTGTATCTGTGGGATACAGACAGGGAGGTTAACTCTACTCATCTGTAAAAGTGGTTAAACATGCACAAAGGATGAACCAAGATCGATAACAAGAATAGGTAACAGCTGTCGCAGCTGACTATTGAATTTCAAAGGGCTGAGCTGTGGAGATAAATGAATTGCTGCTTTCTTGGAAATCCATTGAAATATTGAGAGGAAAAAATTGACTCTGCTATTTTTAAATTTTGTTTCCAATACTATTGCAACAAAAAAAAAATTATAATCAGAAGCATAATTCCACACATGTTGGTAATCTGAAATTGGATCTGAAAATGCTACCGCAGAGGTTAGGGATCATGTCCAAAATTCCTCAGCGTCATTTTATCCGTTTTTTTACATTGATGACAATTGGTTATCAGCCCTTTTTTGCCAAGGATATAGTTTCTCCCTGTCTAAGGACAGACAAGAGTGGAGCATTGGAGCAGGCCCTTCAGCCCGCATTCTGTGCAAGCTGTGACCCCCCACACTCTTTCCCCCCCACACTCTTCCCCCCCACACTCTTTCCCCCCCACACTCTTTCCCCCCCCCCTCTTTCCCCCCCCCCTCTTTCCCCCCCCCCACTCTTTCCCCCCCCCCCACTCTTTCCCCCCCCCCCCACTCTTTCCCCCCCCCACTCTTTCCCCCCCCCCACTCTTTCCCCCCCCCCCACTCTTTCCCCCCCCCCACTCTTTCCCCCCCCCCCACTCTTTCCCCCCCCCCCCACTCTTCCCCCCCCCCCACTCTTCCCCCCCCCCCCACTCTTCCCCCCCCCCCACTCTTCTCCCCCCCCCCACTCTTCCCCCCCCCCACTCTTCCCCCCCCCCACTCTTCTCCCCCCCCCCCCACTCTTCCCCCCCCCCCCCACTCTCCCACTCTCCCCCCCCCCCCACTCTTCCCCCCCCCCCACTCTTCCCCCCCCCCCACTCTTTCCCCCCCCACTCTTTCCCCCCCCCACACTCTTTCCCCCCCCCACTCGTTCCCCCCCCCCCACCCCCCACTGTTCCCCTCCCCCCACTTTCCTCAGAAAAGCTGGAGTAACTCAGTGGGACAGGCAGCATCTCTGGAGAGTAGGAATTGGTGACGTTTTGGGTCATTTGCCTCACAAATCTTCTTTAAACGTTTCCCCTCCCGCCTCAAATCTACGCCCTCCTGTATTGTCATTTCCCCCTTGGGACCAAAGACTGACCATCTACCCTGTCTGTGCCTTTCATAATTCTATCAGATACCCCCCCCCCCCCCCTCTGACTCTACAGAGAAAATAACCCAAGTCTGTCCAACCCCTCCTTAGGGCAAATGTCCTCTAATCCAGGCAGCAGTGTGGCAAACATCTTTAGCATCCACTGTTGTGGCTCAACATCTAGATGACTAGATTTGTACACATACTCTAAATGTGATCTAAACAAAGAGGGTATGGAACAAGCTGCCAGAGAAGGTAGTTGAGGCAGGTATTATAACACCATTTGAAAGACATTTGGACAGGTACATGGATAGGAAATGTTTCGAGGGCCATGGGCCAAATGCGGGCAGGTGGGACTAGTGTAGATGGGGCATCTTGGTTGATGGGACTAGTGGAGGTAGGTGGGGCAAGTTGGGCCGAAGGGCCTGTTTCTGTGCTGTATGATTCGATGGTCAACTATAGAGACAGAATCCAAATATAATTGTGGTTTGACCGAATAGGGTTAAAATAATTAATCGAGAAAGAATTGAGACCCAGTGGACATCAGCTGACGGTGAAGGGGCAACGTTTTTATAGGGATCTGAAGAATTATGTTTTCACACAAAGGGTGGGTGGCTGTATGGAATCAACTGCTGCAGGAGGTAGTTGAGGCAGAGACTAATGTCACATTTAAGAAGCGATTAGATGGATTGGACAGGTTTGGAGGGATATGGGCCAAACGCAGGCAGGTGGGACTAGTGTAAATGGGTCTGATGAAGGAACTTGACCCGAAATGTCACCTATTCCCTTTCTCCAGAGATTCTGTCTGACCTGCTGAGTTACTCCAGCATGTTTGTGTCTATCTTCAGTTTAAACCAGCAGCTGCAGTTCCTTCCTACACATGTTGGTCGGTGTGGGCGGGTTGGGCCGAAGGGCCAGTTTCCACACGGTATTTAATGAATTAATTAATGGAGCTGCATGGACTTAATCCTTTCCTGCTCATCAAAAACCATCTGTTTCACCCAAGGAGCCACTGTACCAAGGACAGCCCAAACATTTTTTGAAGGAACATCTAACGAAGCTGTCACCTGAGGAAATGATGCTAATTACTCTTGCTTCTGAATGCTGCTGAAAGGGCCTAACAAATGACAAAAAAAAAATCTTTGATACTTCAGACTATTTTCCTTTAATCTTCTCAATAGCTTGCTTGACTGGGAAATAACGCGCCTAGCATACTTGCCTTTGAATTATACGACAGCTTTAATCAGAGCGGGGAATAGAAATTTTACCCAACGCACTAACTCGGCACCGAATTAAATTGCCTTCATATTAATCCAGTTTAGGAGTATTATTAAAAATGTCAGGAAAAGAATTATGCATCGATGAAGGTGTATATAAAACAGTTGTAATTTGGTCCATATTCAAAAAATGTCCGTAAAAGCCCTGTCCCACTGTACGAGTTCATTCCAAGAGATCTCCCGAGTTAAAAAAAAATTGAACTCATGGTAAGCAGTGAGAATGAACGTAGCGGGTACGTCGGAGCTCGGGGTCGTCTCTTAGCGCTAACGGCAGGTACTCGGGAAGTCTCGCTAACGGCGGGTAAGCACGGGAAGACTCGTGATGTGATTTTTCGACACGTTGAAAAATGTCCACGAGAGCCCCGAGTACCGACGGCCGGCCGTTACCGTAAATCTCCGAGTTCGAATCGGGGCAAACTCGGGGAGGGAGCTCTTGGAATGAGCTCGCACCGTGGGACAGGGCTTTAAAAACTTTTAAAAATATAATTATCAAAAATCATTGGCTTAATTTCATCTGCCGAACAGAATGCGACAACTAAAGTGTACACGATCATAAAAAGAAACCTTGCTAAAGATTCCTGTGGAATGCGTGGCAATATTATTTGAAAGTAACGTCACAATTGTCTGGCCCTCTCCTCCATCAACGGCACTTCTGCACTACGTTTCACCTTCATTAATACTATTTCCACCTGATTGACTCCACAGGACGTAACAAAAATAGCAGATGATAAATCCTGAATAAAATGCTGCAATCTCATTTCAAGATTCAGTCGGCATGCAAAACACCATGAGAATGAATACGAACCTCAAGATTAAATTACAACCTCATTACTCAGGCAAACACCCATACATTCACTGCCTTTTTATTTGCGTAATTCTTTATGCAGCAATTCCCTCATTAATTTACAATATTTTTTATTCCTTTCGCTTTTCATTACTAGCTTTGTTGACGTCTATCGATAAACAGGCTAAATCTACTGTAGCTAATTCGTCCCTCTATTTTCTATTTGTAACCCAGTTATTTTAATTATTTTCTTTCTTTCACCATCTATGCCACAGACGGCTGTGGAAGCCAAGCCAATGGATATTCTTAAGGCAGAGATTGATAGATTCTTGATCAGTGCGGGTGTCAGGGGTTATGGGGAGAAGGCAGGAGAATGGGGTTGTAGGGGAGAGATAGATCAGTCAGGATTCAGTAGACTTGATGGGCCGAAAGAACTGATTCTGCTCCCAGAGTTCCGATTAGTTTAGTTTAGAGGTACAGCACGGAAACAGGCCATTCGGCCCACCGAGTCCGCGCCGACCAGCGATCCCCGCACATTAACACTATCCTACACACGCTGGGGACAATGTACAACTACACCAAGCCAATTAACCTACAAACCACTTTTGTAGCGTAGGAGGAAACCGGAGATCTCGGAGAAAACTCACGCGGGTCACGGGGAGAATGTACAAACACTGTAGACAAACAAACGCGGTCAGGATCGAACCCGGGTTTCTGGCGCTGTAAGGCAGCAAACCTACCGCTACGCCACCGTTTCACCCAATTATGAACTTGTATATGGGTAATGCGGTTATATATATGCCTCAAACTTCCCAAAATTCCTCAATGCACATGCATCAGAATATATCAGTATGCTGATATCAAGTAATGAGTCTAAAACTATGCAAGCCCTGTGAATTATGTTGTCAAAATGCTTTAATGAAATCTGAACTAAGGAAAATGGCCAAGCATTCAGTTGAGATTTCCAAAGCTGGCAGTAACCATTATAATTAGAAAGTGCAAACCTTCTTGTCATGGTCTGAAATTATATTCCGAATAAGATCATCTTTGAAGCTAAAGGCAGACACAGAATGCTGGAGTAACTCAGTGGGTCAGGCAGCATCTGTGGAGAACGTGGATAGGTGACGTTTCACAGAGTGCTGGAGTAACTCAGCGGGTCAGGCAGCATCTGTGGAGAACGTGGATAGGTGACGTTTCACAGAGTGCTGGAGTAACTCAGCGGGTCAGGCAGCATCTGTGGAGAACGTGGATAGGTGACGTTTCACAGAGTGCTGGAGTAACTCAGTGGGTCAGGCAGCATCTGCGGAGAACGTGGATAGGTGACGTTTCACAGAGTGCTGGAGTAACTCAGTGGGTCAGGCAGAATCTGCGGAGAACATGGATAGGTGACGTTTCACAGAGTGCTGGAGTAACTCAGCGGGTCAGGCAGCATCTGTGGAGAACGTGGATAGGTGACGTTTCACAGAGTGCTGGAGTAACTCAGCGGGTCAGGCAGCATCTGTGGAGAACACGGATAGGTGACGTTTCACAGAGTGCTGGAGTAACTCAGCGGGTCAGGCAGCATCTGCGGAGAACATGGATAGGTGACGTTTCACAGAGTGCTGGAGTAACTCAGCGGGTCAGGCAGCATCTGTGGAGAACGTGGATAGGTGACGTTTCACAGAGTGCTGGAGTAATTCAGTGGGTCAGGCAGCATCTGTGGAGAACGTGGATAGGTGACGTTTCACAGAGTGCTGGAGTAACTCAGCGGGTCAGGCAGCATCTGTGGAGAACACGGATAGGTGACGTTTCAAACGTGATGTAATGCGGGTCTGAAGTTGGGTCCCGAGCCAAAACGTCAGCTATCCAAGTTCTGCAAGGATGCTGCCTGACCCGCCAAGTACTCCAGCACTTTGTGTTTATCTCTGCACAAAAACCAGCGTCTGCAGTATATTGTTACTACATTTAATCTTTGAAGCTATATTCACTTGTTATTCAGTGAATGCTGCTAATTCGTGGAAGCAAAAATAATCTTTGCGATAAAATGAATGCCAGAAAGAATAACAATGTTTTCATACAACTAAAAATCATTTTATCTGCAGCCATCACCATGGCATGTTAAAGCAATTACTACACAGCGCAATGCATGCGATTCATCGAAGTAATTCCGTTCAAAATTAAATAAGATATTGAACTTTTTTCCAATCTAGTTTCAATTGCTCTTGGTGTATATAAATTGCAACATGAAAATGAATTCTGCTGCTTTGAAGCTCTCTCACTCTTTGCAATAATTATGATAACTAAGGATATCTTTAGGATCATATTTAAGGAGATGATATGGAGAAGCTGTGTAAGGTTTGTCAATGCAAATCACTTCACTTTCTGAAGGATGATGTTTCCCCAATACATTCTGATGTCTATTGGAAGTGTTTAGCCGGGGCTTCTAAGTTCATGATCATAAGTGACAGGAGCAGAATTAGGCCATTCGGCCCGTCATGTCTACTCCGTCATTCAATCATGGCTGATCTATCTTTCCCTCTTAACCCCATTCTCCAGCCTTCTCCCCATAACCCCTGATCCCCGTACTAATCAAGAATCTATCTATCTCTGCTTTAAAAGTATCCATTGACTTGGCCTCCACAGCCGTCTGTGGCAATGAGTTCCACAGATTCACCACCCTCTGACTAAAAAAATTCCTCCTCCTCTTGTTCCTAAAGGAAGTCCTTTAATTCTGCGCCCTCTGGTCCTAGACGCTCCCACTAGTGGAAACATCCTCTCCACATCCACTGTATTGAGGCCTTTCACTATTTAGGAAGTTTCACTGAAGTCCCCCCCCCCCCCAGTCATTCTCATCAACCTCCTCAGGACCCTCTCCAGTGCCAACACGTCCATTTTTGGATAAGGGGCACACAATTCCCCACAATATTCCAAATACAGTTTGACCAGCGCCTTGTAGAAGGGACTACAGATGCTAATTTAAACTGAAGATAGACACAAAATGCTGGAGTCACTTAGTGGGACAGGCAGCATCTATGGACAGAAGGAAGGGGTGACGTTTTGGATTGGGACCCTTCTTCAGACTGAAGTCAGGGAAGAGGGAGATACACAGGTAAGGAAGTGTAAGGTGTGAAAACAGGACAAATGGGATGGAGATCAAGGAACATGTACAATAGATCACTGTTAGTTGGGAGAAGGTGACAACAATAGACAATAGACAATAGGTGCAGGAGTAGGCCATTCGGCCCTTCGAGCCAGCACCGCCATTCAATGTGATCATGGCTGATCATCCCCAATCAGTTCCCCGTTCCTGCCTTCTCCCCCATATCCCCGGACTCCACTATCTTTAAGAGCCCTATCTAGCTCTCTCTTGAAAGTATCCAGAGAACCGGCCTCCACCGCCCTCTGAGGCAGAGAATTCCACACACACAAAGCAAACAAGAGATCAAATGTAGTCGGAGACAGTCAGACTGGTGGGAGAACTGGGAGGGGGGAGGGATGGGGAGAGAGGGAAAGCAAGGGTAGGTTCAAGTTAAAGTCAATGTTCATGCTTCTATCCAGCAATGCAACCTGTCCCCAGATGCTGAGTTACTCCAGCATTTTGTGTCTCCCTCAGCATTTCATCCCGGTTTTTGTACTCTCGTCCTCTCGCGAGCAAGATTCAAATAGAACGTACCTCCTCACTGCTGTAAGTGCCATGGAAATCCTCCTCCATTGGAGCTTCTCTCTCATCTGCGATGTCCGGCCCTTCATCACCCTTCATTTCCACCGTCCACATGATACCGCCTTGCGATGAGGCGTTGTGCAACCTGCCGCGGGGAGCCGACCTTGGCTGCGACCAATACGTGTACACGTCCTTCAGTTTTAATTCATCCTCCCGTTCCTCTTCGTCGCTGAAACACGCCGAGACGCTTCCGTTCTCCGGGCTGCGGCCTCTTACGTCCGAGCACGCGTTGTGTCTGGGGTGCCGTGGTTTGGGTGTGGAGTGATGGGAGGAATGGGACTGGAAACCGTCCTCCGAGAGGTCAGGGAAGTGCCATTTGTCTGCAAATTACAAGTGAGTACGTAAGTAAGTGAATTGGCCAAGTATTCACATACAAGGAATTTGCCTTGGTGCTCCGCCCACAAGTAACAACATGACTTACAGTGACAGTTACGAACGACTCCGAAAACATGAAACATTAATAATAATGAAACATTAATGATAAAACACCATTGATCGAGCATGTGAACCAACAAAATACTCAAGTTGCGTTAGAACTTCTACCATGACATCTCCTGTGGCACAGTCCTGAATTACTAATGAGAGCGCTCCAAAGACGTCCTGGTACCTAGGCCCCAGAGCAGAAGCGTTCACGTCGCGGGGCTGGAAACTGGAAGTGTCCCAAGCTCATTCTGCCACCTCCATCATCTACCGTGACAAGTGACGGCTCGCAACGATTGTCGCCGGAAGCTCGCGTCCTGTTCAGGACGGACAATGACGGTGAAGTCAACAATTGTAACAAGAGGGACATTAAAAGAAGATTGGTATGTCGGTAAATTGGCTTGGTAAAATGTAAAAATTGTCGTAGGATAGTGTTAATGTGCGGGGATCGCTGGTCAGCATGGACCCGGTGGGCCGAAGAGCCTGTTTTTTTTACGCTGCATCCCTAAACTAAACAAAGTTACATCAATTATTTGTGATATTTCATTCCACTTGCTGTTTGTCTGATCAAGTGAAGTCCACTCGAAAAGGGATCTCCTCTGGGAAAGATACTACAGAGAGCCACAAAATGCTGGAGTAACTCAGCGGGACAGGCTGCATCTCCGGAGAGAAGGAATGGCTGACGTTTTGGGTCGAGACCCTTCACGATACTATATTGTTTTGAACTTTATCCCTTTGTTGACGGGGCCAAATCTGCTCTGAATTTTGTCAGTCTGTTTTTTTTCCAGGACTACTTCTGGAAAATCGCTATATTGTTGGAGAGTACATCGCAAAGCATCTTGGGTATTCCAAGAAAGAGGCACACTTTGAGAAATTTGGTGATTCCCTCCAGTACATGAACTGGTCTGAAGAAAGGCAGTACAAGAAACTGCTGATGCTGGTTTATACCAAAGATAGACACAAAAGTCTGAAGAAGGGTCCCGACCCGAAACGTCATCTATCCATGTTCTGCAGAGATGCCGCCTGTCCTGCTGTGTTACTCCAGCACTCTGTGTGGTACGCAAGATTGCAGCATTTGCAGTTCCTTGTGACTACCTAAGACTTATTAATCAAGTCAGGTTGGGTCAGAAACCTTATTCTGACTCATTTGGGTGGGGCGGGGGGAGGGTTGAAAGTTGGAATAGAGGAGGGACAGGACAAAGCCTGGGGAGTGATAGGTGGATACAGATGAAGGGGGGTTTTGATAAGCAGATTACTGGGTAAGGGCCAGAAATGCAACTTGCCTAGGGTACACAAACTGCTGGAGAAACTCAGCGGGTGCAGCAGCATCTATGGAGCGAAGGAGATGGGCAACGTTTCGGGCCAAAACCCTTCTTCAGACTGATGGGGGGTGGGGGGAGGTGGGGAGAAGAAAGGAAAAAGGAGGAGGAGGTAGAAAGGGGAGGGTTAACAGAATTGAAATAATTCGATGTTCAAGCCCAGAGGATGCAGACTCCCCAAGCGGAATATGAGGTGCTGTTCCTCCAACTTGTGGTGTTGCTCACTCTGGCCGTGGAGGAGGCCCAGGACCGAGAGGTCGGATACGGAATGGGAGGGGGAGTTGAAGTGCTGAGCCACCGGGAGGTCGGGCTGGTTATTGCGGACCGAGTGGAGGTGTTCGGCGAAATGATCGCCCAGCCTCCGCTTGGTCTCACCGATATAGATCAGTTGACATCTAGAGCAGTGGATACAGTAGATGAGGTTGGAGGAGGTGCAGGTGAACCTCTGTCGGACTTGGAATGACTGCTTGGGTCCCTGAAAGGAGTGGATGGGGGAGGTGAAGGGACAAGTGTAGCATCTCTTGCGGTTGCAAGGGAAAGTGCCCGGGGAAGGGGTGGAGCGGGAGGGAAGGGAAGAATTGACAAGGGAGTTGCGGAGGGAGCGGTCTTTGCGGAAGGCAGACAGGGGGGGAGATGGGAAGATGTGGCGAGTGGAGGGGTCACGTTGGAGGTGGCGAAACTGGCGGAGGACTATCTGTTGTATGTGCCGGTTGGTGGGGTGAAAGGTGAGGACCAGGGGACTCGGCCCTTGTTGTGAGTGGGGGAATGGGGAGAGAGGGCAGTGTTACGGGGTACGGAGGAGACCCTGGTACGAGCCTCATCTATAGTGGGGGAGGGGACTCCCAGTTCTCTGAAGAATGAGGACATTTGTGATGACCTGGTGTGGAACACCTCATCCTGGGAGCAGATGCGGCGTAGACGGAGGAATTGGGAATAGGGGATGGAGTCCTTACAGGAAGCAGGGTGGGAGGAAGAGTAGTCCAGGTAGCTGTGGGAGTCAGTTGGTTTGTAGTGGATGTCAGTCAGGAGTGTATCATCTGCAATAGAGATGGTGAGGTCAAGGAATGGTAGGGAAGTGTCGGAAATGGTCCAAGTGTATTTGAGTGCCGGATGGAAGTCGGTGGTGAAATGGATGAAGTCAGTCAGTTGTGTGTGGGTGCAGGAGGTGACACCAAAGGAGTCGTCGATGTAACGGAGGTAGAGGTCGGGGATGGGGCCCTGGTACACCTTGAACAAGGATTGTTCAACGTGTCCGACAAAGAGGCAAGCGTATCTGGGGCCCATGCATGTGTCCATAGCTACGCCTTGTGTTTGGAGGAAATGGGAGGAATCAAATGAGAAGTTATTCAGGGTAAGGACCAACTCCGCTAGGCGGAGGAGGGTGTCAGTGGATGGGTATGGGTTGCTCCTCTGGTCGAGGAAGAACCGGAGGGCTTTGAGACCATCCTGGTGGGGGATGCAGGTGTATAGTGACTGGACGTCCATGGTGAAGATGAGAGGATGGGGGCCTGGACAACGGAATGTGCGGAGCCGACGGAGAGTGTCTGAGGTGTCTTGAACATAGGTGGGGAGGGATTTAACAAAGGGGGATAGGATGGAGTCAAGGTATGTGGAAATGTGTTCGGTGGGGCACGAACAGGCAGAGACAATGGGTCTGCCGGGGCAGTCGGGTTTGTGGATTTTGGGGAGAAGGTAAAATCGGGCTGTGCGGGGCTGTGAAACGATGAGGTTGGAGGCTCGGGGGGGTAGGGAGCCGGAGTTAATGAAGCCGGTTATGGTGCTCGAGATGGTGGCCTGGTGCTCGTCAGTGGGGTCATGGTCCAGGGGTAAGTAGGAGGAGGTGTCCGAGAGTTGGCGCGTGGCCTCCGCTTTGTAGAGATCGACGCGCCAGACTAACACGGCACCTCCCTTGTCGGCGGGTTTGATAACCCAGTCTGGGTTGTTGCGGAGTGAGTCGATGGCAGTACGTTCGGGAGGGGAGAGATTGGAGTGAGACAGGGGAGTGGAGAAGTCGAGGCGGTTGATGTCCCGACGGCAGTTCTGGATAAAAAGGTCTAAAGCCGGAAGGCCACGAGGGGGGGTCCACGAGGAGGGGGTACGTGGGAGACAGGAAAAGGGATCATCAGTGGGGGGCGAGGACTTATTCCCGTGGAAGAACGCTGTGAGGCGGAGGCGACGGTAGAAGAGCTCCAAGTCGTGGTGGGCGCGGAACTCATTGAGGTGGGGACGGAGGGGGACAAAGGTAACACCTCTGCTGAGGACCGACCTTTCGGTGTCGGAGAGGGGGAAGTCAGGGGGGAAGGTGAACACATGGTAGGGATGGGGGTTGTGGCCGGAGGAAGGCAGGTGAGTGGACTGAGGACGGAGTGATGTCTGGTTGTGGGGTAGAGAATGGTCAGTAACTTGCCTCGTTTGTCCTGCCCCTTCTCTCTTCCAGCTTTCCCCCCCGTCTCCCCCTCTCCCACCCCCCTATAATCAATCTAAAGAAGGGACCCAAACCTAAACCTCTGCCATTTCTTGATTTCCCATTATCATGGGGTGAAGGAAAGAGCGTTCTCGTCGATCGCGGCCCTGTTTCCACCAATCTCTCCGCCACCACGCACAAGAAACACAAAAGGCGACAAGACAGACACCATCGCACGCAGACGCTGAGAAGTGCGTTCAGCTCTGGCTGGGCAACTTCTAATCTTGTGTGTGGACTCGATAAGAAGAAGACTTCTCCTTCATCATTCTCCAGCGGCCCAACGTCCACTCTTGCCTCTTTTTTACTCTTTGGATCAGACAGCAACTCTGGAGAACATGGACAGGCAATGTTTTAGATCGATACTCTTCTTCATAGATTACAGTTCTTCATAGTCTGAAGAGGTGTGCCAACCCAGAATATTGCTTATCCATCTTCTCCAGAAATGCTCCTTGACGCACTGCGTTACTCCAGCACTTTATTTTGTAAATCAGCATCTGCGGTTCCATGTGTTTACCTCCAGCCTGAAGCCCAGGGTCCCTCCTACTCCGATGAAGCATGGAGCTTCTGTTGACTTCACATTCACTCTTCATCTGAGGATGTGGTGGGACGACAGGCATCTGTCCGTGCGTCTCTCGCCTGCCGAGGTGATCTGGTGGCGAGGAATCTGCAGTTCAAAGCGAAAACACGACATTCAGCACCAGAGAGCAACAAAAACGGATGGGATTCCCATGCGTGCGGAACGGTGGCGCAGCGGAAGAGTTGCGGCCACACAGCGCCAGAGACCCGGGTTCCATCCTGACTACGGGTGCTGTCTGTACGGAGTTTGCACGTTCTCCCCGTGACTGCATGGGTTTCCTCTGTGTGCCACTTCCAACCACATTCCAAAGAGGTGCTGGCTCGAAGGGCCGAATGGCCTACACTTGCACCTATTGTCTATTGGTTAATTGGATTCTGTAAATTTCCCCTAGTACGTAGGGTGTGAAACTGGGATAACATAGAACTAGTGTACGGGTGACCATTGGGCAGCGCACACTAGGTGGGACTTGGTTTCCACACTGTATATCTAAAGTAAACTGAATATGAATGCTGCCTGGCCAGTTGCGATCCTCCAGCAGTTTGCTTGGTGTTCTATATTGCAGCATTTACATCTTGTGTCTCCACCAACAACAGAGTACTTTGATTAACAATCTGCAATCCAACTCAACGAATGTATTTGGAAAGAAACCTGTTCAAAGGACGGTGTTTAAGTAATGACCCAAGGAGTTGGAGTAACTGAGCGGGTCAGGCAGTCTCCCTGGAGAACGTGGATTGGTGACGTTTCAGGCTGCGAGACGTTCTCCAGTCTGAAGAAGGGACTCAGAATCAGAACTGAACAGAATGCCTTTCATTGTCACTATACACATGTACAATGAGGTTAAAAGCTGCTCCTACTCAGTGCAAAACAAAAGGGGGGGGGGGATAAGGTGCACAGTTTCTGCGGCGCTATATACATATCTATAAAAAGACAATGGATAAATAGAATGAATAAATAGGATTCCTATATCCAGTATGGGTTATTGCACATATTGGAAATTACAGTTACAGTACAAATTACAGTAGGTGGATAGATGGAAGTCCGGGGGTTAGGCTGTGAAGTCAGTGCATGTGTGAGTTCAGGGAGATAATGGATTTTGGAAAGAAACTGTTCTTGAGTCTATTTGTCCTTGTGCTGATGCACCTATAGTGCCTCCCTGAGGGCAGCAGGTTGAACAGATCAAATGCAGGATGGGAGCTATCCTGCATTTCGACTCGACCCAAAATGTCACCTATCCATGTTCTCCACAGATGCTGCCTGACCCGCTGAGTTACTCCAGCACTCTGTGAAACGTCACCTATCCATGTTCTCTACAGATGCTGCCTGACCCGCTGAGTTACTCCAGCACTCTGTGAAACGTCACCTATCCATGTTCTCCACAGATGCTGCCTGACCCGCTGAGTTACTCCAGCACTCTGTGAAACGTCACCTATCCATGTTCTCCACAGATGCTGCCTGACCCGCTGAGTTACTCCAGCACTCTGTGAAACGTCACCTATCCGTGTTCTCCACAGATGCTGCCTGACCCGCTGAGTTACTCCAGCACTCTGTGAAACGTCACCTATCCATGTTCTCTACAGATGCTGCCTGACCCGTTGAGTTACTCCAGCACTCTGTGAAACGTCACCTATCCGTGTTCTCCACAGATGCTGCCTGACCCACTGAGTTACTCCAGCACTCTGTGAAACGTCACCTATCCATGTTCTCCACAGATGCTGCCTGACCCGCTGAGTTACTCCAGCACTCTGTGAAACGTCACCTATCCGTGTTCTCCACAGATGCTGCCTGACCCGCTGAGTTACTCCAGCACTCTGTGAAACGTCACCTATCCGTGTTCTCCACAGATGCTGCCTGACCCGCTGAGTTACTCCAGCACTTTGTCTCCTTTTTATTTGTAAAGCAGCATCTGCAGTTCCTTGTTTCTACACAGCGTTGAAGAATGACTGGAGTGGGTTATCTAGGGTACATCTTTGGTCATTAAAGTACGTTGTAATCATTAGAGGCCTTAGGGATTAAATAATGACAAATTCTAAAAAAACTGCTGAATTGTTAAGATCTTATTCAAAGGGGATGTTTAGGGCACTGCCTCGGGAAAGGAGACTCAGAGTTCGTGTATATAATTGCCGAAATCTAAACTTGGAAGTCATCACCTGCTGTTTATGCCACGCTACAGCTTTAACAGAATAATTACATTTTTGCTGTAGTCTATTTTATCAACTATATATTTTATTTGACTGGCAAATGCGCTGTGTCATTGGATACCCTCAAATGTGCTTTTAAACCCAAAAAAAGAAAACGGTTCCCTTATTTATAAATGCATCACGGCATGGTTTGGAAACACCTTCATCCAGGAGCGCAGTAAAGTGCAGGGAGTTGTGGTCATGGCCCAGACCATCACGCAGCCCGACCTCCCCACCATTGGCTCCATCTACACCTCACGCTGCCTCGGCAAGGCCGGCAGCATCATCAAGGACCAGTCGCACCCTGGCCACTCCCTCTTCTCCCCTCACCCATCAGGCAAGACGTACAGAAGTGTGAAAACGCACACCTCCAGATTCAGGGACAGTTTCTTCCCAGCTGTTATCAGGCAACTGAACCATCCTACCACAACCAGAGAGCAGTCCTGAACTACTATCTACCTCGTTGGAGCTCCCCGGACTATCTTTGAACAGACTTTACCTTGCACTAAATGTTATTCCCTATATCATGTATCTGTACACTGTGGACGGCCTGATTGTAATCATGTATTGTCTTTCCGCTGACTGGTCAGCACGCAACAAAAGCTTTTCACTGTAGCTCGGGAAACGTGACAATAAACTAAACTAAATCAAACTCAACTATTTACGGCTTTAGATTGCTTTATCTATTTATCACCAAAGGTTAGTTTTATTGTTTCACTTTTGCCCCTCCCTCCACGATAACATTTTTGATTATCATCCCTCACTCTACCCGCTTCTGATCACTTTGACAAAGTCTTCCATTGAGCTTTGACTCGTGTCTAATTCTGCGACATAGCCACAACTACCAGGAACAAAACAGCAAAGGGAAATGAAAATTATTATCTGAGCAGTTTCTTTAACCTGCCTGCAATGGAGGTTTATTTTTGTACATCTATCTAACTAAAAGTCTCATCTTGACCACTTCCTGTCTGCACTGTATATGCATTTTAGAAAAAAAAACGCTACCAGATAACGCTATGATTTTTGGCCATCTTACTCACAGTCCTCCTCCGCTGAGGCAGCCCCGAGGATTTTTCCCATCGAAGTTATGAGTGTTTAAAAAACCTTGAGATCAGCTAATTGGTCCTCTTGCCTATCAATCACCACGGTAAAGGTAACGCCCCATCCGGGGGTTGGGGGGACAGGACTATAAAACCCCAGATGCCTGGGCGTGAGTCAGTCACTGGAAGATCACGAGGGAGAGTCCTCAACTGTGATTCTAAGCTGTGAATCAATTGAACTGTGAGTCTGCAATGTACTTGCAATAAATGATTTGTTCGTCCTTAATGACAATGCAATGAGTTGTTTGGCAATTTGCTGGCCTGCACTGTGCTTGAAATGCTATGAAATCGAATTTGCTGGCCTGCACTCTGCTTAAAATACTATGAAATTGAATTTGCTGTGACTGAGCTGCCAGCTCACCAGGCCTGAGTGACTGAGCTACCAGCCCAAGAATCCATTCGGTCCACAATGTCTATACTAGCCCTCTGGAAACCAGTTCCTTCGGCCCACAACACCCATACTAGTGCTCCAGAAAGCACCCCCCCCCCACCACACCAATATTGGAATTTGTGGAGAGGTGGAACATTGCGTTGGGGGACCAGCCCTCCTGTGTGAACATGGGACCCAACAGATCCCACTTAGTCTAGTATATGGGGTGAAAGATTGCAACCTTCACGTGGTCTGCCCTGTTTCGACTAATGCAATCAACTCACATGCACAAACAGAAGATCAAATAGAACAAGTTGTCCTACAACTTTAGGCTGTGCACGCCACACGAAAGAAGAAGCAGAAAAAGTCTAGTATATGTTATTCCTGTCAGATAGAATATTCAGATGCTGGTTTACACCGAAGATAGACACAAAATGCTGGACTGACTCAGCGGGACAGGCGGCATCTCTGGAGGGAAGTAATGGGTGAGGTTTCGGGTCGAGACCCTTCTTCAGACTTTTTTTAGAGATGCTGTCTGTCCCGCTGAGTTACTCTGGCATTTTAGTTTTAGGTTAGAGATATAAAAGGGGAAACAGGCCCTTCGGCCCACCAAGTCCGCACCGACCAGCGATTCCCGCACACTAACACTATTCTACACACACTAGGGACAATTTACACTCACACCAAGCCAATTTACCTGCAAACCTGCACGTCTTTGGAGTGTGGGAGCAAACCCGAAGATCCCGGAGAAAACCCACGCGGGTCACGGGGAGAACGTACAAACTCCGTACCGACAGCACCCGTAGTCGGGATCGAACCCGGGTCTCTGGTGCTTCAAGCGCCGTAAGGCAACAACTCTACCGCTGCGCCACCGTGACCGCCAATGAGATATGTCCATCTTAGATAGATTATTCAGCCAGATCTCACTGAACCCAATATATATTCAACTTGTGAGGTCGCCTCATTAAATGAGAAAAATGATGAACAACTCACGACCGGTAATGTGACCACATCATTAATTTCATTTTTGTCGCATTCCTTATTCCACCACCCTGACGTTTTCATTTCCTGTATTTGCAACATTGATCAGAAGTTACATCTGCTGGGATTGCAGCCAATCTGTAAGCACTGGTCAAAATGTTCCTCATCATGCATTACAATAGTACCATCTAGGGCAATGTGGCACAGTGGGATGTGGGGAGGATGCTTCCGTTAGTGGGAGAGTCTAAGACCAGAGAACATAACCTCAGAATAGAAGGAGGTACCTTTAGGAAGAAGATGAGGAGGAATTTCAGAGGGTGGTGAATCTGTGGGATTCATTGCTACACACGGCTGTGGAGGCCAAGTCAATGGGTATTTGGAAGGCAGAGATAGATAGGTTCTTGATAGTATGGGTGTCAGGGGTTATAGGGGGAAGGCGGGAGCATGGGGTTGAATGGTTGAGGGGAGAGATAGATCAGTTATGATTGAATGGTGGAGTAGACCTGATGGGCCGAATGGTCTAATATTACAGCGCAAGGGACCCATGTTCGATTCTGACCTTGGGCGCCGAGTGTGCAGATGCTGCCCGACCCGCTGAGTTACTCCAGCACCTTGTGTTTTACTCAAGATTTCAGCATCTGCAGTTCCTGATGGCAAAGAAAGTAAAGGGCCTGTCCTACCAGCATCCGTCTCCATGCAATGAGCGCGACCAAACTAGAAGCGGGGACCGCGCGGAGGTCGGGTGATCCCTGTATAGGGCCGTTCCCACCAGCATGCGCCTGCATGCGGCAAGCGCGACCAGGTCGGGTGAGTGGCGCAACGCGGCGCAAAGTGAGGCGAACTTGGAGCGAAGTCTTAAAGGTAAGTTCGCAAGGACAGAGAGGGGCACACAGAGAGGGGCACAGAGGCACACACACAGAGGGCCACGGAGCCACACACATAGAGGGTCAAGGAGGCACCTACAGAGAGGGTCACGGAGGCACGACGTCGAGGCGGTGTGTAATGCGTCGAGGCGACTGCGAGCCGACAAGCCGTTGCCGTGCGGAATTTTTGAACATGTTCAGTTTTTCGGAGCCCAGCGCGATGTCGGGACGAACTCCGCACAATTCCACACGGCTCCGGCGATTGAAGTGGGACCGGCCCCGCGACGCCGGACGGCTCAAACGACCACGTTAGGTCGCGCTCATCGCATAGAGTTGCATGCTGGTGGGACAGGCCCTTAAGTGTATTGCTGGATTCAAAAGAAGGAAAGCAAAGCATACACAACGTGCTGGCACAACCCTGACCTCGGGTACTGTCTGTGTGGAGTGCACACGTTGTCCCTGTGGTATCGTGGTATTTATCCGCTAGCAGTGTTAATGGGGACTGGGGTCGCTGGAAGAATCATTGCTCTGCGGTTAAATTTAAAGGACCAAGAAGGTGCAAACATGCTACTTCCATGTCAAATAAATAAACTCATGCTGAGCAGTTAAATAGTTCACTACAGTTTTACTTTCTCTGTCATAAATCTAATACTCCCAGAGCCATCAAGGTGCAGATGGCATGCAAAATATAGACTCCTCCACACAGCAGTATCATGTCAGAAATATAAATCTTAGAAAAGCATCTTTCTTAAAGTTTGCAGGTAAAATTGAATAAATGATTATATTATCAAGTAAATAGACTGAAATCCCAGGGTGGAAATGTCCAAGACTAGAGGACACAGCTTGAAGGTGAGCGGGACATACATGGGGGTGTGGCTATTTTTACACAGAGGTTGTGTAGGAAGGAACTGCAGATGCTGGTTCACACCCAAGATGGATACAAAATGCTGGAGTAACTCAACTGGCCAGGCAGCATCTCCGGAGAAAAGGAATAGGTAACGTTTTGGGTCGAGACCCTTCTTCAGACTGAGGTGACGTTTCGGGTCGAGACCCTGCTTCGGACTGACGAAGGGTCTCGACCCGGAACGTCATCTATTTTGTTTTCTCCAGAGAGGTTGTCTGGCCTCCAGCTTTCTGAGTCTATCTTTAGGCAGAGGTTGGTGGGTGTCTGGGTCGTGCTGCCAGGGGTGATGGTGGAGGCAGATGCGATAGTGGTGTTTAAGAGGCTCTAGACTTGACGAGTACTTCACCCACAGGCTGGTGTGCAAAGCCCCACTGGATGCCAAACATACTCTGCACCACCTCGCCCAGGAATCACAGCAACTGGGACCTCAACGCCTGTCCTCTCATCGCCCCTTCTCCCGTCACGCAGCGACCCTCTGCGGCTCCGGTTTCAACACACTAGGAGCACGGAGAACCAGCTGGGACCAGACTTCACGACCTCCGCATTCACTGTTGCACCGAACGCCACAGCCCCACCCGGCCCGGCCCAGTCCCTCAAAGAGTGGGTCGCCCTGAACCGGCCCCGTACAGGGGTCGGCCGGTTCAACGCCAACATGCATCGCCTGGGGGGCTGCGATCATCAGCAGTCTGCGTGCGTGGGGCGGACCAGCAAACAGCGCCGCAGCACGGCATTTTCTACTGCGCTGTCCTCCGCCCCCTGGTGGAAGGGTAGACCTCACAGCCCTCGACAACAGCACGTTGAACTGGCCACAGCGCCTGGAGGCCGTTACATAATCTCTGCTGCCTCAAACACAGGAAGTAGTAGAAGAGGCTTTTAAATAAGCACACGATATGCAGGGAATGGAGGGATGTGCGTCACATGCAGGCACGGAAGATTAGTTTAACTTAGCATCATGTCTAGCACGGATACTGTGGGCCGAAGGGCCTGTTCCTGTGCTGTACTGTTCTACAGTATGTTCTATATCACTCAAAAATCATCTTTTAGAACACGTCCAGCAAATGAAGTGTGTAAAGTAATATATTTAACCAACTCTGCCAGACTGTCTCATAGTCGATATAGAGTTTATATAGATAATTTCCTTCTTTCAGTGTTGAATCTAACCTTTAATTATAATTTCAAATATTTAGTTTAGTTTAGATGTACAGCACAGAAACAGGCCCTACGGCCCACCGAGTCCGCGCCAACCAGCGATCCCCGCACATTAACACTATCCCACACACACTAGGGACAATTTACATTTACGCCAAGCCAATTAGCCTGCAAACACGTCTTTGGAGTGTGGGAGGAAACCCAAGATCCTGGAGAATGGAAGCATCCTTATTCCACCACGCAGGCCACGAGGAGAACGTACAAACTCCATACAGACAGCACCCGTAGTCCGGATCGAACCTGGGACTCAGGCGTCGAAAGCGCTGGAAGGCAGCAACTCAACCGCTGCGCCGCCGTGCCGCCCCTAACAGAATTTAGCGGCTAAAGGGCCTGTCCTACCAGCATGCAACTCCATGCGATGAGCGCGACCTAACGTGGTCGCTTGAGCCGTCCGGCGTCGCGGGGCCGGTCCCACTTCGATCGCCGGAGCCGTGCGGAATTGTGCGGAGTTCGTCCCGACATCGCGCGGGGCTCCGAAAAACTGACTATGTTCGGAAATTCCGCACGGCACCGGCTTGTCGGCTCGCAGTCGCCTCGACGCATTACACACCGCCTCGACATCGTGCCTCCGTGAACCTATCTGTAGGTGCCTCCGTGACCCTCTCTGTGTGTGGCTCCATGGCCCTCTGTGTGTGTGCCTCTGTGCCCCTCTCTGTGTGCCCCTCTCTGTCCTGGCGAACTTGCCTTAAGACTTCGCTCCAAATTCGCCTCACTTTGCGCCGCGTTGCGCCACTCACCCGACCTCCGCGCGGCCCTCGCTGCCGGTTTGGTCGCGCTTGCCGCATGCAGGCGCATGCTGGTGGGAACGGCCCCGTACAGGGGATCACCCGACCTCCGCGCAGCCCCCGCTTCTAGTTTGATCGCGCTCATCGCATGGAGTCGGATGCTGGTAGGACAGGCCCTTAACAGAATGTCACCAATCAAAAGATGCAAGAGAAAAACTTATTCTGCCCACATTCACGTACATAGAATGAAGACTGATTAATTTCCTGTAGCTTAAAACATAAAAATGCTTTATAGACAATAGGCAATAGGTGCAGGAGTAGGCCATTCGGCCCTTCGAGCCAGCACCGCCATTCAACGTGATCATGGCTGATCATCCCCAATCAGTACCCCATACCTGCCTTCTCCCCATATCCCCTGACTCCGCTATTTTTAAGAGCCCTATCTAGCTCTCTCTTGAAAGCTTTCCATCATATTTCACTGACCTTGAATAAAACCGGCTCATGATTTGAATGTTATGCAAGAACTGTGTTCCAAAGAATATAATCTCAGAGAGTGCAGAATTCTTCCCCACTCTAAATCAAAACACCGACACAACTAATGTGTGCGTTTTTGTTGAGAAGGTCAGCACATTGGTGAGATAAATATTGCAATTTTGAAACGCGCTGACAGATAAAGATCTACAAACTAGCACATAGAAACAGCACAGGAACAGGCTCTTTGGCCCACAATGTCTACGCACCATATCTGAGGAAGGGTGTGCTGGCTCTGGACAGGGACCAGAGGGGGAGATTTACAAGAATGATCCCAGGAATGAGCAGGTTAACCCATGTTGTGTGTATGTCGGCACTGGACCTGTACTCGCTGGAGTTTCATAGAATGAGGGGGGGGGGGGGGGACCTCATTGAAACATATAGAAACATAGAAAATAGGTGCAGGAGTAGGCCATTCGGTCCTTCGAGCCAACACCGCCATTCAATATGATCATGGCTGATCATCCAAAATCAGTACCCCGTTCCTGCCTTCTCCCCATACCCCTTCATTCCGTTTGCCCCAAGTGCTAAATCTAACTCTCTCTTGAAAACATCCAGTGAATTGGCCTCCACTGCCCTCTGTGGCAGGGATTCCCACACATTCACAACTCTCTGGGTGAAAAGGTTTTTCCTCATCTCAGTCCGAAATGGCCTAACCCTTATTCTTTAACTGTGACTCCTGGTTCTGGACTCCCCCATCATGGCAAACATTTTTCCTGCATCTAGCCTGTCCAATCCATTAAGAATTGTATATGTGTCTGTAAGATCCCATCCTTCCAAATTCCAGTGAATACAAGCCCAGTCGACCCATTCTTGCATCATATGTCTGTCCCGCCATCCTGGGAATTAACCTGGTGAACCTACGCTGCACTCCTCAATAGCAAGAATGTCCTTCCTCAAAATAGGAGATCAAAACTGCAGACAATACTCCAGGTGTGGTCTCACCAGGGCCCTGTACAACTGCAGTAGTGCCTCCATGCTCCTATACTCAAATCTTCCCACTATGAAGGCCAACATGCCAATCACTACCTGCTGTACCTGCATGTTTACTTTCATTGACTGATGTACAAGCACACCCAGGTCACATTGTACCTCCCGGTTTCCTAATCTGACACCATTCAGATAATAATCTGCCTTCTTGTTCTTATATATATATTTCAGAATAGTGAAAGGCTTGGATAGAGTGGATGTGGAGAGGATGTTTCCGCTAGTGGGAGAGTCTAGGACTAGAGGTCACAGCCTCAGAATTAATGGACGTTCTTTTAGTAAGGAAATGAGGAGGAATTTCTTTAATCAGAGGGTGGTGAATCTGTGGAATTCTTTGCCACAGACGGCTGTGGAGGCCAAGTCAGTGGATATTTTTAGGGCAGAGATAGAGAGATATTTGATCAGTACGGGTGTCAGAGGCCATGGGGAGAAGGCAGAAGAATGGGGTTAGGAGGGAGAGATAGATCAGCCATGATTGAATGGCGGAGTAGACTTGATGGGCCGAATGGCCTCATTCTACTCCTATCACTTGTGAACTTATGACCGTATAACATGATGTCAAGACAAACTAATCACTTCTGCGTGAACATGATGCATATCCTTCCACTCCCTGCATATCCATGCCCCTATCTAATAGCCTCGTAAACACCACTATTGGGCTTGCTTAGGTACTAGAGCACAAAATTGTTATAAAATGCACGCACATAATTAATCTAACATTTATAAATATAAATTAAGAGAGTGAAACCAAAACTCGAAGGATGAAAACCATCACCACTGATTTAAATGGCCATTAATTTACAGGCATTAAACACTAAATTCCTTCCATTTGGCCTCCCTTTACTACCAATGCCAACACTCAATTTCCTATAATTATTGCAAGACAGCTTATGAGGAAGACGAGACTGGTCAATTTGATTTTCTTTCAAGAAAATGCCATGCTTACATATGTTACAAAAAGAGTACATTAAGTAGCAATGTTACAAAATTTTGAGATTGTAAAAAGTCTGCAATTTATCCCACCAGATAAAGCATAAAAAGAAGTTTAATTTGACACCTAATTCACTTTCATATCTTCAGTATTAAGAAAGTTATGACCATTTTCATACTCGGAAATTAGCATCTTGTTCCCCATTGCCTTTCAATTGACTTAACTCAAAAGCTGTGATCTAGAACAGTTAAAAGCCCATAACTTTCTTAAAAATTAAGAGAACTCAATGAAATTTTCAGTTATTATAGATTGAAGCATTCTGAAACAAATATGAAACAATCTTACTTGGATGACCTGAAATTAAAGCATATAATTAGTTAGTTATCTAATTGTAGCTAATTACAAAATTCAATGAGTAGATCTAAACATCTATCCATTGCTTAAGAAAAGATAAACTTTTTAAAAATTGCCTAAGTGTCACAATAACATTCACACAATAATCCACAATATAACATTATTTTTTAAAATCTCATTTTCATGAATTTCTAGGCCAAATGGAAGGAATTTAGTGTTTAATGCCTGTAAATAATGGCCATTTAAATCAACTAGCGAGTGGGTTTTAGTGGAATGCGGTGGATTGGAACGTTGCGGTTTGCGGTGAAGTCGGGAGGAAAAATACTGTTGGTTCATACATTTTTTTGGACCCCATTTCGCAACATGAAAATGTGATTAAAGCCTCCCTAAAAACCAACTTTTAATATAAAAATAAACTGTGTACCTTTTTTTCTCCCCTACGCAAAATCCATCCCGTTGTCGGCGCTCACGGCGTTTGAAGGTGATTTTTAAATTACTCTAGTTAATAAATAATCTAGCGTAATTTAAAAATACCTTCATGAATGAAATGTCGGAGCTATTTTTCTTCCGCAACGAAATCGCCCGACATGGATCGATTTTCCCAGTCTGCAGAAAAACTGCACTTTAAGCCCGCCCCCCTCTGAAAGGCGCCAAAGTCACGCACACGGGGAGCGGCAGAACTGCAGCGCTGCTCAAGGTAAGTTTTGTAACATACCTACATTAAGCAATGTGGTTAATATTAGGGTGGTCACGGTGGCGCAGCGGTAGAGTTGCTGCCTTATAGCCCTGTCGCACTGTACGAGTTCATTGCAAGAGCTCTCCCGAGTTAAAAAAAAGTCAAACTAGTGGTAAGCACGGAGAATGAACGTAGCGGGTACGTTGGAGCTCGGGGACGTCTCTTAGCGCTAACGGCAGGTACTCGGGAAGACTCGCTAACGGCAGGTAAGCACAGGAAGACTCGTGAAGATTTTACAACACGTTGAAAAATGTCCACGAGAGCCCCGAGTACCGACGAGCGGCCATTGCCGTAATTGTCCGAGTTCGAATCGGGGCAAACTCGGGAGAGCTCTTGGAATGAACTCGTACGGTGGGACAGGGCCATCACAGCGAATGCAGCGACGGAGGCCCAGGTTCAATCCCGACTACTGGTGCTGTCTGTACGGAGTTTGTACGTTCTCCCCGTGACCTGTGTGTGTTTTCTCCGAGATCTTCGGTTTCCTCCCACACTCCAAAGACGTACAGGTGTGTAGGTTAATTGGCTTGGTAAATGTAAAAAATGACCCTAGTGGGTGTAGAATAGCGTTAATGTATTGGGAATCGCTGGTCGGCACGGACCCGGTGGGCCGAAGGGCCTGTTTCCGCGCAGTGTCTCTAAAGTAAACTCTTGTATTTCTTTCTTTCTTCCTGTTACTTATTGAGAAAATAACACAGCAGAGGACCAAGTGTTGAGAGGGAAGTGATTCCGTTATTGATCATCTTTTACACGTTTCTTAGACCGGATAGTTATTCACTGGCAAGCGTACACAATGCTTAGAATTCCAGTATTACCGGGTATCTTGTCAAAGTGACATGATACATTTAGAGGGCACAGCATTGAGGTGACATGATACATTTAGAGGGCACAGTGTTGAGGTGAGAGGGACAAAGTTTCAAAGGAGATGAGACACAAAGTGCTGGAGTAACTCAGTGGGTCAGACAGCATCTCTGGAGAAAAAGGATGGGTGATGTTTTGGGTCGCGACCCTTTCTTCTTCGGACTCAGTTTGTTTAGTGTGGTAGGCGTTCAGTGGCTCTTGGCTAACAAAACCACAGAAGGTTATAGCTGATGAATTCACGTTCAAATCATCTACGATTCAAATATCTCACCCTCAAAATTAATGTGCAGCGAATCGCAACAAAATAAATGAAGTGAAATTGTGCAAAACCCATTTATCGGAAATACAGATGAGAACAATCTACGGGGTGACACGGTGGCGCAGCGGTAGAGTTTCTGCCTCGCAGCGCCAGAGACCCGGGTTCGATCCCGACTACGGGTGCTGGCTGCACCGAGTTTGTACGTTCTCATCGTGACCTGCGTGGGTTTTCTCCGAGATCTTCGGTTTCCTTCCACACTCCAAAGACGTGCAGGTTTGTAGGTTAATTGGCTTGGTAAATGTAAAAATTGTCCCTAGTGGGTTTAGGATAGCATTAAAGGGCGGGGATCGCTGGTCGGCGCGGACCTGGTGGGCCGAAGGGCCTGGTTCCGCGCTGCATCTCTGAACTAAACTAAACCCTAGTCGTTGTACTAGTTTCACTGTTGCCCTGGCAGGTTTCATGGTTTGTGCCTCGTTTTCACCTCGCCCTCAGCTAAAATCGGACAGCTTCCTTTATCATCAATACTTTTTTACATTTCGTTCATTAACTCCAAAGACGTACAGGTTTGTAGGTTAATTTGGCCTGGTATAAATGTGAAATTGTCCCTAGCGTGTGTGTAGGACAGTGTTAATGAGCGGGTGATCGCTGGTCGGTGCGGACTCGGTGGGCCGAAGGGCCTGTTTCCGCGCTAAACTAAATTAAACAATGTTTAAGAGAGAACTGCAGACGCTGGAAAAGTCAAAGGTAGACAAAAGTGCTGGAGAAACTCAGCGGGTGCAGCAGCATCTATGGAGCGAGGGATTTGGGTGAAGTTTAAGGTTCTCCAGCATTTTTGTCCACCTTAAATGAAACGGTGGTGGTTTTGTCTGGACTCTGTCTGATTGCAACTGAGAATCATAGTAAGGTTTCATCGAAACTTATGGTGTTTGCTGCTCAACTTATTCATGCATGCAGGAGTTTCAGCAGGTGATTGTCTCTTAAGTGTTACACCTCTCAAGAATTGCCTGCACGGAAGCTCAATTATCAACCGTGCCTTCTGCACATTAGTAACTCAGCGGGCACTTAATCGGTCGTGAATTGCTGCATTGTTCGGTAGTTGAGTAAGGAGTTTCCTAATCAATGCTTATTGTGAAACTGCAGCATCTCTCCGATGTCCTGCCTCGTTAGAGCTTCCTGGACAATTCTCACTGATCTCCCTGCTGCACCGTTCCACACGGAGCATGTGCTCGAGATAATTATGTTTCTCAAAGCATTCACGTAGAAGAGGAGGACCAATTTCTCTGATTAGCCGTGACAGGAGAACATTGATTTCTGCTTTCTCAACAAGTGCGATTACTAGGAGCAAGGAACTGCAGGTTCTGGCTTAGCAAAGAATACACAAAGTGCTGGAGTAACTCAGCGGGTCAGGCAGCATCCCAGGAGAGCATGGACCGGTGATGATTCGGGTCGGGACCCTTCTTCATGTTCCCGATGTTGGGGGAGTCCAGAACCAGGGGCCACAGTTTAAGAATAAGGGGCAAGCCATTTAGAACGGAGACGAGGAAATACTTTTCCACACAGAGAGTTGTGAGTCTGTGGAATTCTCTGCCTCAGAGGGCGGTGGAGGCCGTATTGCCATATCTGAGCACAATGGCCAATTAGCAAAGTCTACAGAAATAGTCCACTGTGGCCCACTAGAATAGAGAGTTATTTGTTGTCCAAACATCAACCAATAGATTGCTGGATTATTTTTATCAAGGAAATACTGACACTGAAGGTGGCTTCTCTCCAGATTGGTTCACCAAAGCCTCTCTCTCTCTCTCTCATATACAGGTGCTTGGTCTTTTCAACGCTGGGGTCTGTGCAGAAAGTCATCTCTGGCTGTCTGACCGGGTCAAAATTTTCTTCCCACAGTGCGTGCACTCGAACATTCTCGCCATGCCAAGCTGCTCACCTGCCTTGCTGAGGCCAGCAGTGTTTTGTTGGCAGAAGTGCACTTGACCGCTTGTTCATCAAGATATTTATGTATCTTAAGGCAGTGGAGGCCAATTCTCTGGATGCTTTCAAGAGAGAGTTAGACAGGGCTCTTAAAGATAGCAGAGTCAGGGGATATGGGGAGAAGGCAGGAATGGGGCACTGATTTGGGGTGATCAGCCGTGATCACATTGAATGGCGGTGCTGGTTCGAAGGGGCGAATGGCCTCCTCCTGCACCTATGGTCTATTGTATTTCAGGTCAAAAATATCCAAAACGTGTGGTTCTCGGCTCAATTGCTGACAGTTTGGAGTGAATCTGTCTTCTCTGCACATTTGGTAAAACAACATTGAATCTTCATCAAACATGACCTTGTATCATGGATATTCTTAATGTTGGTCACCATTTTGTTTAGGTCTACAATTCTCCTGTAAATAACTGGAGAATTTCAACGACATTTTTTAAGCTGAACAGAGAGGGGGATTGGAAAACATGGAAAATATTTGTTTAATGCAGTATCTTGGAGCCACTAGGCAGTAAGACAGGACAAAAAACAGCCTGCATTATTAACTTGTGAACATTAATGCAGAAAAAATATTCCAACAGGCTTTACAAGACCATTTTCAAGCCCATTTGAGCCATTTCAAAGCTGGACAAAAATGCTGGGGAAACTCAGCGGGTGAGGCAGCATCTATGGAGCCGAAACGTCGCCTATTTCCTTCGCTCCAGAGATGCTGCCTGTCCCGCTGTGTTACTCCAGCATTTGTGTCTCCCTTCGATTTTCCAGCATCTGCAGTTCCTTCTTAAACATTGAGCCATCTCAAGATACTTTTGAGATCACTCAAAGTACTCGACCAGAAACGTCACCCATTCCTTCTCTCCGCAGACGCTGCCTGTCCCGCTGTGTTACTCCAGCACTTTGTGCCTGTCTTCGGTTGAAACCAGCACCTGCAGTTCCTTCCTCCACAATGTTGGTCTTCTTTAGAGGAGAGATGTGGGTGGATAGGCAGAGGCATTTAGGGAGGGAACCTGGTGCAGATAAAGAAGTACGGCCACCAATTTTACAATCAGTGAATTGGGGAGCAAGCGTCTAGACTATTCTCAGCAGTAGACATAAGGCAGGTGCTCAGAACAAGCCAACATTACAGAAAAGGCACTGTAGCCTTCAAAAACAGAATGGCATATAAGGGGTGGCACTGTTGTGCAGCCTCACAGCGCCGGAGACCAGGGTTCGGAGTGTGGAGTTTCCATCTGTGTGGAGTTTGCAAGTTCTCTGTGACGTGGGTCTCCTCAGGGGGGCTCCGGTTTCCTCCCAAATTCCAAAGACACGCGGGATTGTAGGTTAATTATCCTCCGGAATTTTTTCTTTGGCGTGTTGGGAATAACCATATAACAATTACAGCACGGAAACAGGCCCTCTCGGCCCTTCCAGTCCGTGCCGACCATTTATTTTCCCCTAGTCCCATCTACCTGCACTCAGACCATACCCCTCCATTCCCTTCCCGTCCATATACCTATCCACTTTACTTTTAAATGTTAAAATCGATCCTGCCTCCACCACTTCTGCTGGAAGATCATTCCACACAGCCACCACTCTCTGAGTAAAGAAGTTCCCCCTCATGTTACCCCTAAACTTCTGTCCCTTAATTCTGTCATGCCCTCTTGTTTGAATCTTCCCTACCCTCAATGGGAAAAGCTTATCCACGTCAACTCTGTCTATCCCTTTCATCATTTTAAAGACCTCAATCAAGTCCCCCCTTAACCTTCTGCGCTCCAAAGAATAAAGACCTAACTTGTTCAACCTTTCTCTGTAACTTAGTTGGTGGAACCCAGGCAACATTCTAGTAAATCTCCTCTGTACTCTCTCTATTTTGTTGACATGGATGGGAATGGATGGAAAAGTGGGATAACATGGAAGTAGGGATGGCCAGTGTGAACAAGGCAAGTCGAAGGGCCCTGATTCCAAGCTTTACCTCTAAGCTAAATAACGATGAACTAACGGAATCAATGCTAAAAAAAAAAATCCTGGAAAGGAGGAATAATTCTTTGGTCTGAATTAATTAATTTTCAATTTAATTCGGTTACAGAAGAGTTAGACATTGCAAGCAGAAAAAGTCGCCATGGTGATGATAGCAATGGAGGAAGGAATCCAAAGATGGGTGTTATATTGTTAATTTTAAAAATAACTCAGCAACATTAAGGGCCTGTCCCACTTTCACGACCTAATTCACGACCTCCGCCGAGTTTGCCCTTAACTCATACTCGCAGGATGGTCGTCACAAGGTTGTAGGTAGATCGTAGGTAGGTCATGATGCTAGTCGTAGGTACTCGTGGCATCAAGTAGGTCGGGGCGTTTTTTCAACATGATGAAAAATGTCCACCAATAAAAAAGGTTGTGAATCTCGTTGTGAAAGTAGGGCAGGCCCTTTAACCCACTTGCTTCGTGTTAGGTTCGACGAGTTGATCTTTGCTTCTTACCTGAAGTTATAGCCTCCGTTGTTTGCTTTGTGAAGCAAATGTTCTCCTGCCTTATATGTTGAGTTGGTTCCGGTTGACTTGAAACTTGCCTTTCTGTCCTGTGGATCAGTTTGTCTGGGAGTTCTTCTTTATTGCAGCACGGCTGGTGGGTGGACCTGGGCGTCTTACTGTCCAACAGGATTGGTAACTGAAACATTAAAGGCATTGTCATACATTCCAAGTTTCAGTGTTAAAACGTATAAATCCAGCGAATTGCAAGTAAAATGTCTGACTATTGCGTAATTCGTTTAGATTGCAGATACAGCGCAGAAACAGGACCTTCGGCCCACCGAGTCCGCGCCGACCAGCGGGCAACGATGAAAATAAATTGTGTCGTAAACAAAACCAAGGAGAGATGTCACACGGCAATCACTCAGCCCCAGGGTTCAAATGATCTGCCCAAAGTGAAAATCATCCAGTTATTCATTAGGACTCGTGACAGAGAGATTCCCTTCCCGCACACGATAAACAGAACCGCTGGCGTGGATTTCCGTGAAATGTGGTCTGAGATACTTAAATAGAACAGAACAGCACAGGAACAGGCCCTTCGGCCCACAATGTGCGGGCCGTCACACAAAGCGACCTCCCTTCCACTGACTCCACACTTCTGTACCTTTTGCCTGATTAGAGAGGGGAGAAGAGGGAGTGGCCGGGGTGCGACTGGTCCTTGATCATGCTGCTGGCCTTGCCGGGTGCCACTGTTGCCTCAAAGCAGAGCCTGAGAAACACGGAGCACGGAAGAGAAACATTCCAAAACGAAATGGCAAAAAAACTGAAATTGCGCGCCGGAGTTTTAACAAAGTCAGGAAGACGCTCACCGAAACGCGATGAAACGCAGCCTTGTTGAACTGCACATGATAAGGTAAATGGTACGGGAAATGCCACACATCTGGAGAACAAACGCTTTCAAGGGTATTCATTATTCATAAGTAAATTTAAAGAGAATGTCCAGTGAGCTGAGTGAAATTTGGATCTGGCTCACAAACCAGCGTTCAAAGATGGATTATAACGATATGAAACATTACAGCTAGATTTGTTGTTCCTTGAAATGTTAAAAGTGGCGTGTGTTTGCTTTACAATGTGACCTCACAGTCATACCCAGGGGACGACTCCTAGTTCACAAAAGATAAGAGTTTTCAAGAGAGAGTTAGATTTAGCTTTTAGGGCTAACGGAATCAAGGGATATGGGGAAAAAGGCAGGAAAGGGGATACTGATTTTAGATGATCAGCCAAGATCATATTGAATGGCGGTGCTGGCTCGAAGGGCCGAAGGGTCTACTCCTGCACCTATTGTCTATGTTTCTAGGAAGGGACTTGAACTTTATTTCGCCTTCCATCACAGTGAGGAATGTGTTTTTGAGTGATCTGTTGCTTTTAATTGTATGACTGACCTGGCCAGTGAAATTCCTCGTGCGTTGCAAAACATACTCGGCGAATAAAATCTGATTCAGATTCTATAGAATTGCATCATCTTCTTCTTCTTGCGTGTGGCGTGCACGGCCTCAAGTTGTAGGACAACTTGTTCTATTTGATCTTATCTGATTGCATTCGTTGAAACAGGGTGGACCACGTGAAGAGTTGCACAGTCAATAGATGCATTTTTGCTTTTCATCGCAACCTTTCCGAAATACGTAGCAACTATCCTCTCCTGTAACGACGGTACCTTGAGTTATGCAAAAACGGTCAAAGCTTCCATTTTCCAGACCTCTTCCCCCCTCCCCCACAACACTTGTAGACAGTCTGAAGAAGGGTCTCGACCTGAAACATTGCTCCTCCAGCACTTTGTTTATTTGGCTCAAGATTACAACATCTGCAGAGTCGGGGCTGTGGGAGGGGAGGGTGTGTCCGTGGGTCAAGGTGTGGAGGGGGGGAGTGGGCTGCTGGACGCCCTGCATCAGCCGGGGGATCGCGTGGATCGGGCTCCGCTGAGGTCCTCACGGAGGCCGGGGACGAGAGAGCGGTTCGAACGTGGCCCTCGGCGGTGGAGGACATCGACGGCATCGCCTGGCCAGGCCGAACACAACAACTCCAAGCCGGTGGCTCACATGCCCAGGAATGAAGCAAAAGTGGTGGACACTGACCTCCCCAACATCGAATGGATCTGCAGGAGGCACTGCCTCAAAATGGCAGTGAGTATCATCAAGAACCCACATTCTCAGTTCACTCTGCCCATCAGGAATAAGGTCCAGGAGTCTGAAAACTGTGGCCACCAGGTTCATAGAAACATAGAAATTAGGTGCAGGAGTAGGCCATTCGGCCCTTCGAGCCTGCACCGCCATTCAATATGATCATGGCTGATCATCCAACTCAGTATCCCGTACCTGCCTTCTCTCCATACCCCCTGATCCCCTTAGCCACATCCAACTCCCTCTTAAATATAGCCAATGAACTGGCCTCAACTTCCCTCTGTGGCAGAGAGTTCCAGAGACCCACCACTCTCTGTGTGAAAAAAGTCTTTCTCATCTCGGTCCTAAAGGATTTCCCCCTTATCCTTAAGCTGTGACCCCTTGTCCTGGACCTCCCCAACATCGGGAACAATCTTCCTGCATCTAGCCTGTCCAACCCCTTAAGAATTTTGTAAGTTTCTATCAGATCCCCTCTCAATCTCCTAAATTCTAGAGAGTATAAACCGAGTCTATGCAGTCTTTCTTCATAAGACAGCTTCTTCCCAACAACCATCAGGCTCTTGAACACTGAACCAGTACTACACTGAACTACAAACAGTCGTGGTTGCACTTTACCCACTAATATTTGGGTTCTAATTTGCTGAATTATTTCTTTGTTTATTATGTACTGATGAATAATTACAGAGCTCTTCAGCTGCTGCAAGTAAAATGTCTTTATGTTTTCAGTGCATACGGAAATTAAACACTGAAACCTGACTCTTGAAATAATTGAAATCAGTCTGAAGAAGGGTCTCGACCTGAAACGTCACCCATTCCTTCTCTCCAGAGATGCTGCCTGTCCCGCTGAGTTACTCCAGCTTTTTGTGTCTATCTCGAAATAAAACGCTTTTTTTGTCTTAAAATGTTAAATCCGAATAAAGAAAAAATCTGTATAAACCTGATTTTCGAAACATAGAAACATAGAAAACAGGAGCAGGAGTAGGCCACTTGGCCCTTCGAGCCAGCTTTGCCATTCAATATGATCATGGCTGATCATCTAAAATCAGTACCCCGTTCCTGCTTTCTCCCCATATCCCCTGACACCGTTAGCCCCAAGAGCTAAATCTAACTCTCTCTTGAAAACATCCAGTGTATCGGCCTCCATTGCCTTCTGTGGCAGAGAATTCCACAGATTCACAACTATCTGGCTGAAAAAGTTCTTCCTCATCTCAGTCCTGAATTGCCTACCCCTTATTCCTAAACATAGAATAGAAAATAGGTGCAGGAGTAGGCCATTTGGCCCTTCGAGCCTGCACGCCATTCAATATGATCATGGCTGATCATCCAACTCAGTATCCCGTACCTGCCTTCTCTCCATACCCCCTGATCCCTTTAGCCACAAGGGCCACATGCAACTCCCTCTTAAATATAGCCAATGAACTGGCCTCAGCTAGCTTCTGTGGCAGAGAATCCCAGAGACTCACCAATGTGGGGGGAGTGTGAAAAATGTGTGAAAAATGTTTTCCTCATCTCAGTCCTAAAGGAATTCCCCGCTTATCCTTAGACTGTGACCCCTTGTTCTGGACCTCCCCAACATCGGGAACAATCTTCCTGCATCTAGTCTATCCAACCCCTTAAGAATTTTGTACGTTTCTATAAGATCCCCCCCTCAGTCTTCCAAATTCTAGCGAATACAAGCCAAGTCTATCCATTCTTTCCTCATATGAAAGTCCTGACACCCCAGGAATCAGTCTGGTAAACTGCGACCACCGGTTCTGGACTCCCCCAACTTGGGGAACATTTTTCCTGCATCTACCCGGTCCAATCCTCCAAGAACGTAATATGTTTCTATAAGATATCCCTCTCATCCTTCTAAATTCCAGCGAATACAAGCCCAGTCGACCCTTTCTTTCATCACACGACACTCCCGCCGTCCCGGGAATTAACGTGGTGAACCCACGCTGCACTGCCTCAATGGCAAGAATGTCCTTCCGAGATTATTTCTTCTCGGATCTCCGGAGATAATTAAGTATTTTTGAAGCATGCTTCCAGCAAAGCGTGACCACAGATGCTTGCACAGCACAGCACTGCATCACAGACAGAGATTAGATAAATTACCAGATAGTTTGTACTCGTCATGTTGGGTGTCAGGATAAAATGCCAAGCACGCTGGAAGAACGATCCATCTCTTTCCCGAGTGGTGTCCGGAGATTGCTGGCACTCAGCAAGGCAACACGCAGTTTAGCATCTCGTGTGAAAGCTAGCATATTAGAACGAGCAGCATTTCTCAATACAACACTGATTTAATGGCGCAGAATATGCTTTGGAATCCATGGAGCACTGTTTCAATTCACAACCTTCAGTCTCAGATGAGGGCACTTTACGCACTGCACCAGATGTATTACTTCACAGAAAATAAGGTCTTTAATAACATTGACATGTTTTATGTAAAGATACTCCTGACATTCACAATGCAAGCTGCATGGTGGCGCAATGGTAGCGCCAGAGACCTGGGTTGCCTCTTGTCTACGGGTGCTGTGGGTGTGGAGTTTGCACGTTCTCCTTGTGACCGCCTGGGTTTCCTCCCAAATCAAACGATACGCAGGTCTGTAGTTTTAATTGGTTTCAGTAAATGGCCCCTAGTGTGCAAGATGTGAAATTGTGATAATATGGTTTAGTTTACCTATTTGTTACCTAGAATGTTGCCTGGGTTCCAGCAACTAAGTTCCAGAGAAAGTTTGAACAAGTTAGGTCTTTATTCTTTGGAGCGCAGAAGGTTAAGGGGGGACTTGATTGAGGTCTTTAAAATGATGAAAGGGATAGACAGAGTTGACGTGGATAAGCTTTTCCCATTGAGGGTAGGGAAGATTCAAACAAGAGGGCATGACATGAGAATTAAGGGAAAGAAGTTTAGGGGTAACATGAGGGGGAACTTCTTTACTCAGAGAGTGCTGGCTGTGTGGAATGAGCTTCCAGCACAAGTGGTGGAGGCAGGGTCGATTTTAACATTTAAAAGTAAAGTGGATAGGTATATGGACGGGAAGGAAATGGAGGGGTGTGGTCTGAGTGCAGGTAGATGGGACTAGGGGAAAATAAATGGTCGGCACGGACTGGAAGGGCCCAGAAGGCCTGTTTCCATGCTGTAATTGGTATATGGTTATATGGTTTATTGTCACGTGTACCCAGGTGCAGTGAGAAGCTATTTTGTTGCGTGCTATCACATCAGTGGAAAGACTATCCATGATCACAATCAAGCCATCCATAGTGTATAGATTCAGGATATAGGGAATAACATTAAGCGCAAGGTGATATTCCAGCAAAGTCTGATTAAAGATAGTCCCGAGGATCTCCAATGAGGTAGATGGTAGCTCAGGCTCGCTCTTTAGTTGGTGATAGGATGGTTCAATTGGTTGGTGACAGCTGGGAAGAAATTGTCCCTCAAGCTGGAGGTTGGGGGGTTTTTACACCTCTGTACGTCTTGCCTGGGGGGAGTGGGGAGAAGAGGGAGTGCCAGGGGCGAGACCGCTCTTTGAATCTGCAGCTGGCCCTGCCTGCCGAGGCAGCGTGAAATGTAGATGGAGTCGGTGGAAGGGAGGTTTGCATGAAGCTCCGCAATGTCTTGCGGTCTTGGAGGGAGCTGTTCCCAAACCCATGCTGCAATGCACCATGATAAAAAGCTTTCTACGGCGCACCTGTAGGAGTTGGGGAGAGTTGGTGGGGACATGCCGAACTTGGTGTGATGTAACGAGCCCAGGGCAAGTTGCTGGTGATACCTATTCTGTGCTTCCACTCAAAAGCTTACAACCACCTCTACTTTGGCGCCATCAATACATACTGGCTGAAACGTCACTTGCTGAAGTCGATCACTGTCTCCTTCCTCTTGCTGACATTGAGGGAGAGGTTGCTGTCTAGAGTGTGTGGGCGATCGTTGGTCTGCGTGGAATCAGTGGTCCACAGTGCCTGTTTCTGCGCAGTGTCACAAAGCCAAACTCAAGCTGATTTTATTTCTTTGCATAGTTCTTTATCAGAATAAATATTTCAATGGTACTTTATTCTCACGTACACCTCCAAACAGTGAAATTGTTTTTCCGCTTTCTGGTTCAGTAAAGATCTTGCTTACACACAGGCCCAATCAAACTGAAGACCAAGAATGCAAGATGGTAGATTACACTGAGGCAGCACACAAGAGTTAAAGCCCTGTCCCACGGTACGAGTTCATTCCAAGAGTTCTCCCCGAGTTTGCCCTGATTCAAACTGGGAGATTTACGGTAATGGCCGCCCGTCGGTACTCGGGGCTCTCATGGACATTTTTCAAAATGTTGAAAAATCTTCACGAGTCTTCCCGTGCTTGCCTGCCGTTAGCGAGTCTTCCCGAGTACCTGCCGTTAGCGTTACGAGCCATGAAGTGATGTCCCCGAGCTCCAACGTGCCCGCTACGTTCATTCTCCGTGCTTACCACGAGTTTGATTTTTTTAAAACTCAGGAGAGCTCTTGGAATGAACTCGTACCGTGGGACAGGGCTTTGACCATGCTTCCAGCACCAGCTTGTATCCTCCAAGTTCAGAGTTGTTAAAAATGTTAGACTTCTTGTGGTCACGAAGGCCTCTTGTCCTATTCCTTGGAGCGCAGGAAGATGAGGGGTGATCTTGTAGAAGCATACAAAATAGTGAGAGAAATAGATTGGGTGGACGCACAGCGTCCCTTGCCCACAGTAGGGCAATGGAGAACCAGAGCATACGGCATTGGGGGTTAAAGTATACGGCATTGGGGGTTCAATATTGATGTGGATAGAGAACTGGCTGGCAAACAGGAAGCAAAGAGTAGGAGTAAACGGGTCGTTTTCACAATGGCAGGCAGTGACTAGTGGGGTATCGCAAGGCTCAGTGCTGGGACCCCAGCTATTTACAATATATATTAATGATCTGGATGAGGGAATTGAAGGCAATATCTCCAAGTTTGCGGATGACAGTAAGCTGGGGGGCAGTGTTAGCTGTGAGGAGGATACTAGGAGACTGCAAGGTGACTTGGATAGGCTGGGTGAGTGGGCAAATGTTTGGCAGATGCAGTATATTGTGGATAAATGTGAGGTTATCCACTTTGGTGGCAAAAATAGGAAAGCAGACTATTATCTAAATGGAGGCCGATTAGGAAAAGGGGAGATGCAGCGCGACCTGGGTGTCATGGTACACCAATCATTGAAAGTAGGCATGCAGGTGCAGCAGGCAGTGAAGAAAGCGAATGGTATGTTAGCTTTCATAGCAAAAGGATTTGAGTATAGGAGCAGGGAGGTTCTACTTCAGTTGTATAGGGTCATGGTGAGACCATACCTGGAGTATTGCGTACAGTTTTGGTCTCCAAATCTGAGGAAGGACATTATTGCCATAGAGGGAGTGCAGAGAAGGTTCACCAGACTGATTCCTGGGATGTCAGGACTGTCTTATGAAGAAAGACTGGATAGACTTGGTTTATACTCTAGAATTTAGGAGATTGAGAGGGGATCTTATAGAAACGTACAAAATTCTTAAGGGGTTGGACAGGCTAGATGCAGGAAGATTGTTCCCGATGTTGGGGAGGTCCAGGACAAGGGGTCACAGCTTAAGGATAAGGGGGAAATCCTTTAGGACCTAGATGAGAAGGACTTTTTTCACACAGAGAGTGGTGGGTCTCTGGAACTCTCTGCCACAGAGGGTAGTTGAGGCCAGTTCATTGGCTATATTTAAGAGGGAGTTAGATGTGGCCCTTGGGGCTAAGGGGATCAGGGGGCATGGAGAGAAGGCAGGTACGGGATACTGAGTTGGATGATCAGCCATGATCATATTGAATGGCGGTGCAGGCTCGAAGGGCCGAATGGCCTACTCCTGCACCTAATTTCTATGTTTCTCTGTTTCAGAGGACATAGGTTTACGGTGAGGGAGGGATACATAGAAACATAGAAAATTATTTTATAGATTTAATAGGAACATGAGGGGTAACCCTTTTTGCACAAAGGGCGGTGATGGGTGCACGGAACGAGCTGCTGGAGGAGGTCATTGAGACAGGTACTATCACAATGGTTAAGAAACATTTAGACAGCTCCATGGATGGATTAGGTTTATAAGAGATATGGGCAAAACGCAGGCAGATGGGACTAATGTAGACAATAGACAATAGGTGCAGGAGGAAGCCATTTGTCCCTTCGAGCCAGCACCACCATTCAATGTGATCATGGCTGATCATCCCCAATCAGTACCCCGTTCCTGCCTTCTCCGGATATCCCATGACTCTGCTATCTTTAAGAGCTCTATCTAACTCTCTCTTGAAAGCATCCAGAGAAGTGGCCTCCACTGCCATGTGAGGCAGAGAATTCCACAGACTCACAACTCTCTGTGTGAAAAAGTGTTTCCTCATCTCCGTTCTAAATGGCTTACCCCTTATTCTTCAACTGTGGCCCTTGGTTCTGTACTCCCCCAACATCGGGAACATGTTTCCTGCCTCTAGCGTGTCCAAACCCTTAATATGTTTCAATAAGATATCCTCTCATCCTTCTAAACTCCAGAGTATACAAGCCCAGCCACTCCATTCTCAGCATATGACAGTCCCGCCATCTCGGGAATTAACCTTGTAAACCTACGCCACACTCCCTCAAAAGCAAGAATGTCCTTCCTCAAATTAGGGTACCAAAACTGCACACAATACTCCATCCTTACAAGGATGGACAAAGGTTTCCTGCCTCTAGCGTGTCCAAACGCATATAACCATATAACAATTACAGCACGGAAACAGGCCTTCTCGGCCCTTCCAGTCCGTGCCGACCATTTATTTTCCCCTAGTTCCATCTACCTGCACTCAGACCATACCCCTCCATTCCCTTCCCGTCCATATACCTATCCACTTTACTTTTAAATGTTAAAATCGATCCTGTCTCCACCACTTCTGCTGGAAGATCATTTCACACAGCCACCACTCTCTGAGTAAAGAAGTTCCCCCTCATGTTACCCCTAAACGTCTGTCCCTTAATTCTCATGTCATGCACTCTTGTTGAATCTTTCCTACCCTCAATGGGAAAAGCTTATCCACGTCAACTCTGTCTATCCCTTTCATCATTTTAAAGACCTCAATCAAGGTCCCCCTTAACCTTCTGCGCTCCAAAGAATAAAGACCTAACTTGTTCAACCTTTAATACCCTTAATAATCTTATATGTTTCAATAAGATGTTGGTCAGTGTGGGCAAGTTGGGGTGATGGGCCTGTTTCCATGCTGTGTGACTCTGCCATTTGAACTGTTAGGAGTTTTTGGTGACTTACATCTTTAGGTGCTGTTGTCCCAACCTTTTTGCCGATGGCAGGTGGTGGCCCAGGTACTTTTGATCCAAACGCAATGTGTGAAATATCTTGGTTCCTGACGCTGCGTGCGCTGACTATCCCACGGCTAGACGGCTGGTCTGCAGTAAAACAGAAACATGCTCCGCTGAACTCACGATGACACTGCCACCTCCTGCCGCCCACAAACTCAACCGCTTAGCACTTCCGCAAGTTAATTAAAAGCGGGCGACTATAATAACAAGCCAATTTTAATTCCATTCACGCCACTGTTCTAAATGACAGAACCAAAAATAAACAGATGTCCAAAATGAGGAAGAATAGCAGATCAAATCAGAGACTGAGCAAAGGCAATGTCTGAAACATTACTGCTGTCAAATAAGCATAAGGGTGGACATGAGCAACATGGGACACACATAACTGAACCAGAATTAATGTTTCTGATATCATTGAAGTGGAAACATTGAGCTCAAAACAAATTAAACCTCACAGATACCTTGAGCAGTCGGGGCGGGCACGGTGGTGCAGCGCTAGAGCTCCGGAGGCCCCGGGTTCGATCCCGACTACGGGCGCTTGTCTGTACGGAGTTTGCACGTTCTCGCCTGGGATTTCTCCGAGATCTTCCGTTTCCTCCCACACTCCAAAGATGTAGCAGTTTGTAGGTTAATTGGCTTGGTGTATGTGTAAAATTGTCCCTGGTGTGTGTGTGGGCATCGCTGGTCGGTGCAGACACGGTGGGCCGAAAGGGCCTGTTTCTCTAAACTAAACTTAAAAACTAAAAGTCAGAGCTTGTACAGAGGTTTTGAGAGTCAGTCTTTGAATGATGAGGCAACACAGTTTGGAATTAACACAAGGGAAATATTTCAGGAGTACAGGTGCCTCAAAGAAACAGGATCGCGTTTCCATGCAGTGAGCGCGACCAAACCGGCAGCGGGGGCCGCGCAGAGGTCGGGTGAGTGGCGCAACGCGGCGCAAAGTGAGGCAAACTTGGAGCGAAGTCTTAAAGGTAAGTTCGCCAGGACAGAGAGGGGCACACAGAGAGGGGCACAGAGCCACACACAGAGAGGGTCACGGAGGCACGACGTCGAGGCGGTGTGTAATGCGTAGAGGCGACTGCGAGCCGACAAGCCGTTGCCGTGCGGAATTTTTGAACACGGTCAGTTTTTCGGAGCCCCGCGCGATGTCGGGACGAACTCCGCACAATTCCGCACGGCTCCGGCGATCGAAGTGGGACCGGCCCCGTGACGCCGGACGGCTCAAGCGACCACGTTAGGTCGCGCTCATTGCATGGAGTTGCATGCTGGTGGGACAGGCCCTTAAAGGTACAAGCAATATATCACATATGGACACTGGAGTCACTCAGCGGGTCAGGCAGCATCTCTGGAGGAAAAGGATGGGTGATGTTTCAGGTCAGGACCCTTCTTCAGATGAACTTCGGTCTAAAGAAGAGTCCCGATCTGAAACATCACCTATCCTCTTGCTCCAGAGATGCCGCCTGACCCACCGAGTTACTCCAGCACTTTGTGTCCATCTTTGATAGAAGCCAGCATCTGCTGTTCTCTGTTTCCGCATTTTAAGAAGACTGACTACAAAACGACACAGACAGCTCCACAAACCCAGTCTTCCCACCGTTGACTCCGTCTACGCTTCACGCTGCTGCAGAAAAGAAGCCGACATAATCAGAGACTTGCCCCTGTCCTACCCCGGTCATTCCTTCTTCTCCCCGCTCCCGTCTGGCAGAAGGTACAGAAGCTTGAAAGTGCGCACCACCAGACTCAGGAACAGCTTCTTCCCCTCTGTTATCAGGCTTCTGAACGGCCCTTCCATACGCTAGGGTACTGTCCGATTCACCTCAACCCCATTGCGGACATTGGACTTTGTCTCTGGAACTGATGCGCTACAATGCTGAGAACTATATTCTACACTCTGTATCTTCCCCTTTGCTCCACCTATTGGACTGGAGTTTGAACTGATTATATCTATGTACAGTATACCTGAGGGTTACACAAAAAGCTGGAGAAACTCAGCGGGTGCAGCAGCATCTAAGGAGCGAAGGAGATAGGCGACGTTTCGGGTCGAGACCCTTCTTCAGACTGGTCAGGGATCAGGGAAACAGTGATGTGGAGAGATAAAGAACAATGAATGAATATAGTATACCTGATCTGTGTGGATAGCGTGTGCAACAAAGCGTTTCACTGTAGCTCGGCACACGTGACAATCATAAACCATAAAGGGTTTTCAAAATCCAGCAGCGACAAAAAAAATGAGGAATACGTCAACACGTCACGGCCACGACTTTTTCGGTGACCTGATACGTCAGTCAATGACGCCGACTGTCGCTGAAAGAATGGCCAAGTGGGACAGGCCCTTAAACCAAACCAACTTCAGCCACAGAGCGGGCGCTACAATGTAGTCTTTACCAATGCTCAATTTACATCTTTTCTCTGTCACTCCGTTGATTCTCTGGGCTGTATGCCTTCCATAAAGTCATGTTATAGGAGCAGAATGGCCACTCCGCCATTCAATCATGGCTGATCTACCCCTCCCTCCTAACCCCATTCTCCTGCCTTCTCCCCGTAACCCCTGACACCCGCACTAATCACGAATCTATCCATCTCTTCCTTAAAAATATTCATTGACTGGGCCTCCGCAGTGTCTGTGGCAAAGAATTCCACAGATTCGTCGCCCTTTGAAGAATGACATTTTATTTTTGATAATAAATGATAAGCGGCCCCTCTCCGCGTTGCTTAGGAAAGACGTTTGTGTCACGCGTTTCCTTTCAACATGCTCAAAAACAGACTGTGATTGTTGCCAGACAGTGAGGGATGGTTTTCCATTTTGAAATAATTGCCTGGCTGCAGCAGCACCCACGATTGCAAATTAATTTGGCTGGTTACAGATCTGCCATGCTGTTCTGGCACTGATTAAACATGGGCTCCGCTCTGAAGTTGATTTCCATCCCAGGATCGTTCTCTCCTGCTAAAGGGCCCGACCCACTTACGCGACTTTTTCAACGACTGCCGGCACCCGTCATAGGCTGTTGCAGGTCGCCGAAAATGTCCAACGGCGAAATCCAGCGGCCACCAGAAAGACGCTACGACTCTTCGGGCGACTGAGGAGGCAACTCACGACCATACAGGCGACATGTCGCGGGGTGAAGCCTGTATGGTCGTGAGTAGTCGCCCAAAGAGTCGAACCTTGTTCTGGTTGCCCCTGGATTTTCAACGTGTTGAACATTTTCAGCGACCTGTAACGACCTGACAGGCCCATTAGGCTCCTCCTACAACAGTTCAATTTAGATTACGACTGCAAGGTGACTTGGATTGGCTGGGTGAGTGAGCAAATGTTTGGCAGATGCAGTATAATGTGGATAAATGTGAGGTTATCCACTTTGGTGGCAAAAACAGGAAAGCAGACTTTTATCTAAATGGTGGCAGATTAGGAAAAAGGGAGATGCAGCGCGACCTGGGTGTCATGGTACACCAGTCATTGAAAGTAGGCATGCAGGTGCAGCAGGCAGTGAAGAAAGCGAATGGTATGTTAGCTTTCATTGCAAAAGGATTTGAGTATAGGAGCAGGGAGGTTCTACTTCAGTTGTACAGGGTCTTGGTGAGACCACACCTGGAGTATTGCGTACAGTTTTGGTCTCCAAATCTGAGGAAGGACAATATTGCCATAGAGGGAGTGCAGAGAAGGTTCACCAGATTGATTCCTGGGATGTCAGGACTGTCTTATGAAGAAAGACTGGATAGACTCGGTTTATACTCTCTAGAATTTAGGAGATTGAGAGGGGATCTTATAGAAACTTACAAAATTTTAAGGGGTTGGACAGGCTAGATGCAGGAAGATTGTTCCCAAAGTTGGGGAAGTCCAGGACAAGGGGTCACAGCTTAAGGATAAGGGGAAATCCTTTAAGACCGAGATGAGAAATACTTTTTTCACACAGAGAGTGGTGGGTCTCTGGAACTCTCTGCCACAGAGGATAGGTGAGGCCAGTTCATTGGTTATATTTAAGAGGGAGTTAGATGTGGCCCTTGTGGCTAAGGGGATCAGAGGGTATGGAGAGAAGGCAGGTACGGGATACTGAGTTGGATGATCAGTCAGCGGAAAGACAATACACGATTACAATCGAGTCATTCACAGTGTACAGATACATGATAAGGGGATGACGTTTAGTGCAAGGTAAAGCCAGCAACGTCCGATCAAGGATAGTCCGAGCTTCATCAAAGAGGTAGATAGTAGTTCAAAGTAAGGACAGATCTGAGAGGAGTTTAAGAAGATTATATGCAGTTAAAGTAAGAAATGTTGGTGTCGGAGTAGATTGAAGAGTGTGGAGTGATTATAATACGGGTTTGTGGATCTGCATGTGCGGCCAGCATGCAAATAGTCAGCTGGGTTGGGCATCATCTTGGAGTTAGTTGCAGTCCTTCCCTGGGAGGCATTGTTACGTGAAACGGCCGCTCTGCCCGCTCCCCAGCAGCCATGCGTTCCCACAGACGTCGACACCAGAGACCATTTGCCTTCTTTGAGGTAGTTCAGTTTAGTTCGGAGATTCAGCGCGGAAACAGGCCCTTCGGCCCACCGGGTCCGCGCCGACCAGCGATCCCCACACATTAACACCGCCCTACACACACTAGGACCAATTTACAATTATACCAAGGCAACTAACCTACCAACCAGCACGTCTTTGGAGTGTGGGAGGAAACCGGAGATCTCACAGAAAACCCACGCAGGTCACGGGGAGAACGCACAAACTTCGTACAGACAGCGCCCGTAGTCGGGATCGAACCTGGTGCTGCGAGGCAGCAACTCTACCGCTGCGCCACCGTGCCACCCTTACTGTGAGGAAATTGGAATAAACACCAAAATATATTTGCTGAAGATCTACAAATGTAACTTTCATCCAGAAATTCAAGCTGTGCCTTACAGCCAAGGACCACAAGTGGGTTTTAACTGAGGAAAAGCCCCTGGGTTGAATGAGTGGGAAAGGTCAGAACAGCGCTTGCAACAAAACTCTGACAAACATGTAAACAAGAACGCTGCAGATGAAAAGATTCATTCTCGCCAAACCTTAACATTTAAGGCTGGGTTAAGACCTCCCCTGACATCCACTCAGTCCGTCTTAACCAACCTGATCTCCCGGTGGCTCAGCACTTCAACTCCCCCTCCCATTCCCAATCTGGCCTTCCTGTCCTGGGCCTCCTCCATTGTCAGAGTGAGGCCCAGCGCAAATTGGAGGAGCAGCAACTCATATTTCACTGGGGCAGCTTACACCCCAGCGGTATGAACCTTGACTTCTCTAACTTCAGATAGCCCTTGCTTTCTCTCTCCATCCCCTCCCATTCCCAGTTAGATTAGATTAGATTCCTTTATTGTCATTCAGACCTTTCGGTCTGAACGAAATAGTTACCATGCAGTCATAACATATAAAAAAAAACACACAATAAACACATATCCAACATCCACCACAATGAGTTCACCAGGCACCTCCTCACTGTGGTGGAAGGCAAAAGTCTTAAGTCATTGTCTTCATCCCTCCTAGTTCCACCTCTGCGCTGAGGCGATCCAGGCCGCCGCCACCGCCGCTGGAGCACCGCAGCTCTAAGCCGGACCGCCGTCAAACGCCGCCACAGCTCTGAGGCTGCCAGCTCCGCCATAAGGCCTCAGCACAGACGGAGACGGTGACGGGGGACCCGCATCCCCCCAAAGGGAGAGACTAAAACCCTGTTTCTCCCTCCCCCCCCCCCCACACATACACAACCTAATAAAACAAAATTCTACTAAAACAAACACTAGAGGACACCAAAAAAAGAAAAAAATAGACGGACTGCAGGTGAGCCGCACCAGTCTTACTGTCTCCGACTACATTCTATCTTTGTCCCGCCCCCTCCTCTGACATCAGTCTGAAGAAGGGTCTCGACTCGAAACGTTGCCCATTCCTTCTCTCCAGAGATGCTGCCTGTCCCGCTGAGTTACTCCAGCATTTTGTGTCTATCTTTAAACTTCAGGTATCCCAAGTACAACGATCTCTTCTGCCAATGAGTAAACATTTCTCACTAATTGAGGGAGTGCAGCGTAGGTTTACAAGGTTAATTCCCGGGGTGGCGAGACTGTTATATGCTGGGAGAATGGAGCAGCTGGGCTTGTACACTCTGCAATTTAGAAGGATGAGAGGGGATCTTATTGAAACATATAAGATTGTTAAAGGTTTGGACACGCTAGAAGCAGGAAACATGTTCCCGATGTTGGGGGAGTCCAGAACCAGGGCCTCAGTTTAAGAATAAGGAGTAAGCTATTTAGAACAGAGACGAGGAAACACTTTTTCAGACAGAGAGTGGTGAGTCTGTGGAATTCTCTGTCTCAGAGGGCGGTGGAGGCTGGTTCTCTGGATACTTTCAAGAGAGAGCTAGATAGGGCTCTTAAAGATAGCGGAGTCAGGGGATATGGGGAGAAGGCAGGAGCGGGGTACTGATTGTGGACGATCAGCCATGATCACATTGAATGGCAGTGCTGGCTCGATGGGCCGAATGGCCTCCTCCTGCACCTGTTGTCTATTGTCTATAATGTGGGTAAATCAATGTGTTTTTTGCTCAGCTGTCACAATCGCTGGTCGGTGCTGACCCGGTGGGCCGAAGGGCCTGTTGCCGTGTTGTGTCTCTAAACTATGCTAAATATAATGATTGAAAAATTAAAACCAAACCTCTTGTCAATTGAATTTCAAGCATGTCTCAACTACCGACTGGCAGATTAGGATCTGCATATTGGAGTTATCTCTAACACACATGTTGTGAAATTTAAGTTGCACAGATTGTACAGGATATTAAGTCAAGTGTTCGCATCAAAATTTCCTGAATTTTACATATTTTTTGTAAAGTGATGAACACCTACAAGACGAAGAATAAGAACACCAACTGCACAGTTTTCATCTTTCAGAGATTGATTAATTTATTGAAAGATATAGCATAGAAGCAGGCCATTCAGCCCACCGACCGTCGATCACCCGTTTGCACGAATTCTACATTAAGCCACTTTCTCATCCACTCCCTGCGCACGAGGGGGCAATTTACAGAAGCCAATTGACCTACAAACCCGCACGTCTTTGGGATGCGGGAGGAAACCGGCGCACCCGGAGGAAACCCATGCGGAAGAACGTGCAAACTCCAAATAGACAGCACCCGAGGGCAGGATCAAACCCGGGCCTCTGGCGCTGTGAGGCAGCGGCACTACCAGTTGCACCTCTCTGCCGCCCTCCTGGATCTGGACTCATTAATAATTTTGGAACCCTCATGCTGCTCAGATCGATTCAGCCCATCTACCACAAATAGTGAATGAACTCAGCGGGTGAGGCAGCATCTATGAAGAGAAGGAATAGGTGACGTTTCGGGTCGAGACCCTTCTTCAGTCTGATATGGAGGTGGCGGGGGGGGGGGGGGGGAAGAAGAAAGGAAGAGGCGGAGACAGTGTGCTGTGGGAGATCTGGGAGAGAGAGGGGAAGGAGGGAGAAAGCAGGGACTACCTTGAACATTGACTTCTCCAATTTCAGGTAGTCCTTGCTTTCTCCATCCTTCCCCTCCCCTTCCTAGCTCTCCCACAGTCCACTGTCTCCACCTCTTCCTTTCTTTTTCCCGCCCCACCCACCCCCACCCCCACCCCCATCGCAGCCTGAAGAAGGGTCTCGACCCGAAGCGTCACCTATTCCTTCGCTCCATAGATGCTGCCTCACCCGCTGAGTTTCTCCAGCATTTTTGTCTGCCTTCGATTTTCCAGCACTGGCAGTTCTTTCTGAAGCAAAGAATGAATGGACCGAAAACTATACAAAACATAAACGCTACAAACCAAATTATATCAATTCAAACTGACTTAAGATGATAAGTGATAGCAAAACTTTTGAACTCAATTCTGCAATCATACCCTGGTCCGCTGAAGCGAGCTGTTGGCTCCCGATGCGTAGTTCTCCTCGTTTGAGCTTCACCACGTTCAGCAGCTGTGTGACCTGATCAATGTCAATGCCCAACTGGCAGCATTTGGGGATCATGTCTGTGGGTCCGTCGGAGATACATTGCAGGGAGTACATGTCTGGGGAAGGGAAAGATGTCCTTAATGTACAGGGCCAGGTTGCAATAACACCCCAGCAGTGTATCCATCTGTAGCCAGCTTCATGCAATAGTTGAAATAGTCAATGAAGCATTTATATATTAAACTCTCCGGTAGTACGCATACACTCGCCATCCCTGGAGAACACGGATAGCTGACATTTCCAGTCGAGACCCTTCTTCAGTTTGACCTAGAACGTCACCTATCCATGTTCTCCACAGATGCTGCCTGACCCGCTGAGTTACTCCAGCACTCTGTGAAACGTCACCTATCCGTGTTCTCCACAGATGCTGCCTGACCCGCTGAGTTACTCCAGCACTCTGTGAAACGTCACCTGTCCGTGTTCTCCACAGATGCTGCCTGACCCGCTGAGTTACTCCAGCACTCTGTGAAACGTCACCTATCCGTGTTCTCCACAGATGCTGCCTGACCCGCTGAGTTACTCCCGCACTCTGTGAAACGTCACCTATCCATGTTCTCCACAGATGCTGCCTGACCCGCTGAGTTACTCCAGCACTCTGTGAAGCGTCACCTGTCCGTGTTCTCCACAGATGCTGCCTGACCCGCTGAGTTACTCCAGCACTCTGTGAAACGTCACCTACCCACGCTCTCCACAGATGCTGCCTGACCCGCTGAGTTACTCCAGCACTTTGTGTCCTTTTCGTTTGTAATCCGGCACCTGCAGTTCCTTTCTTCCAGATAGTTAGATTTAGGTTACGATGTATGGAAATGGTCGGAGAAAGGGCAGGTGAAGTTTAACCCGAGCGAGAATGCTTTATTGCACTTTGGGAGCTCAAATGCAAGGGGAAAATATACAATTAATGGCATGATCTTTAACAGCATTGATGTACAGAAGGATTCGGGGTCTATGTCCAGAACTCCCTGGAAGTGGCAACATGAGTCGATGGAGTGGTTAAGAAGACTTGTGGGCTTGCTTTTATGCATTGGGCCATTATAAGAGTCATGAAGTAATGTGGCAGCTTTTACAGGACTTGGGTTAGGCCGCATTTGGAGAACTGCGTGCAGTTCTGATCGCCCCATTATAGGATGGATGTGGAGGCTTTGGAGGGGGTGCAGAGGTGTTTTATCGGAATGATACCTGGATTTGGGGGCAATAGCTGCAGGGGGAGGTTAAACAGACTTGTATTGTTTTCTCTGGAATGTCGGAGGTTGCGGGGAGACAGGATGGAAGAAGTAAGTAAGAGAGAGAGAGAGAGAGAGAGTGAGTGAGTGAGTGAGTGTGTGTGTGTGTGTGTGTGTGCGCGCGCACGCGCGTGTACATCTTCACAAAAACAATAACATGTTATGCTTTATTTCTCGACTTATTACTGATTAAAATTTTTAAAAAATCAAAAGACTTTGAATTAAAAATGACCAGCTTCAACTGATGACATCACAATGGCTCGGCTAGCAGTGATCAGCCTCACTGAAGATTTCATCCCATATTTGACACGTTATTCGCAATTTAAAAAAAAATGCTAACTTACACAAGACTTTTATATTCTGATTCACATTTTTCCCCTCTATGCAGATATCACCACTGAATATTTTATGCTTTATTTTGTGACTTTTTACTGATTAAAGTTTAAAAAAAATCAAAAGACTTTGAATTTAAAACGACCAGCTTCAACTGATGACGTCACAATGGCTCGTCTCACAGGGGGAGGGCGAAATGCTATTGCAACATGCAGGGCAAGTGCGATTGGAATTTTTTTTAAGGCAGGGGAGTGCTGGAATTTTACATTCGGGAACGGCGTCAATTGGAGGACCACACCTCCCATGGGGGCTAGGGGTAGGGAATGGGTGCGTTGGGGGAGCAGACTTGGTCTAGTATAACGTAAATATCGATAGGGTTGCCAGCCAGAATCATTTTCCCAGGATGGGAAAAAAATCAAACACTGGAGGGTAACGGTTTCAGGTGAGCGAGGCAGCGATTAAAGGAGATGTGTGGGGAAACATTGTTTACAGAGTTGGTGAGTGCCTAGAATGCCCTAGGCTGCCAGGGCTGGTGGTCGAAGCAGATACGACAGTGGCGTTAAACACCGTACGACATGGGAGATAACTGAGGAGTTTATGAGACTTTTGGATAGGTGTATGGAGATGCAGGGATTGGAATGATATGCATGTCAAGAGGGCGGTGAATCTGCGGAATGGCTTGCCACTGAAGGCTGTGAAGGCCAGGTCAGTGGATATTTTTAAGGCCGAAATAGATAGATTCTTGATTAGCGCGGGTGTTAGGGGTTATGGGGAGAAGGCAGGAAGATGGGGTTAGGAGGGGGAGATAGATCAGCCATGATTGAATGGTGGAGTAGACTTCATGGGCCGAGTGGACTAATTCTGCTCCTATCACCTATGATCCTACGATTAAGTGCAGGTAGGTAAGAGATGGACTTGGCATGATGTTCGGCACAATCATTGCTCTTGCCCTGTACTGTTCTATTTGCCCTGTCCTCTGTGGAGTTTAGTTTATTGTCATACGTACTGAGGAACAGTACAAAGCTGTTGTTGCCTGCTGTCCAGTCAGCAGGAAGGTAATGCATGATTACAATTAGTGCACCGATACATGGGAAAGTGAATAGAGATTTAAAAGGGTGGGACGATTGCGACGTGTGATTGCAGAGCACGCAGAGAGTCGCCAGGGTCGATATTTTCCCCCCCAAAAAAAATACGTACCATCCTCAAAGCTAGTGTCCAGTGGCTGGAACTTCATTGTGAATATCTTCCGAAGTTTGCAATTAGCTGAGACAACGATCCTGTCCAGGAACTGGAAGCCCGTTCCTTTGAAAGCGGCGCTGGCGAATGAGACCATGTCAATGCAAACATTGCTCCACTGCAAAGAGAAGACACTTTGGTTTCATTGGAATTGCCCCCGTCTGTGGCTCATCGATCAGCATCTCGCACACAGTAACGCGGGCTGCAGCTAGCACGGTAAAACTCCCAGATATTGAACTGCAATCAGGGTAGCACAGTTTAAAAAAAAATGTTTCAATCAAAAATATTTATTAAAATATTAAAATATATACATTGGATTATTTTGATCCTGTAAAAAGGGGTTATTTTTATATTTGAAAAATGTAAACCCACCGTCATAATACACAAACGATAAACTACTAGACAACTATCTTACACTCCATGTCAAGGATGCATTCAAACCCCGCGGAGCCCAGCGGTCCCGGATCCCCCAGGGCGCCCGTGGACAGCGCGTAGTCCCTCTCTAACACCACCCGGGCGCGGACGTAACCCCGGATTAGCGGCAGGCAGCCGGCTCGGGCAGAGGCCTCCACCGCCTGGCGCCCGTGGACAGCAGATGTTCTGTGTTCAGCGTTTTTTTGTATTTTTTTAATTTAATTTAATTTCTTTTTTGTATGACTAAGGGAAAAAAGAATTTTGTTGTCTCTTCATTGAAGACAATGACAATAAATTAAATCAAATCAAATCAATGGCCAGGGGTTACACAAAAAGCTGGAGAAACTCAGTGGGTGCAGCAGCATCTAAGGAGCGAAGGAGATTGGCGACGTTTCGGGTCGAGACCCTTAACGTCGCCTATCTCCTTCGCTCCTTAGATGCTGCTGCACCCTCTGAGTTTCTCCAGCTTTTTGTGTAACGCTCGATTCTCCAGCATCTGCAGTTCCTTCTTTAACATCAAATCAATGGCCAGCTTGGCCAGGCCCAGGGGCAACCCGGGCAGAGACATCTTCGGCCCTGCCCTCCGCCCTACGCACAGGGTGGTCCGAAGATGAGGGTGGTGGGTGTGAAGTGCAGCCAGAAGGCCAGGAGCGGCCCCTCTATACAGTGGAACAGGGGCTGCAGCCTCACGCACTCCATGTACACGTGGAACACGGACTCTGCCAGCCCGCATCAGTGGCAGCGCCTGGCGAGTCTATAACTATAATGAGTGCGGCACGGTGACACAGCGGGTAGAGCCACTGCTTCACCGTACCAGACACCCAGCTTTGATAATGTCTACGGGTATTGTCTGTGCTGAGTTTGCACGTTCTCCCTGTGACTGCGCGGGTTTTCCGGTTTCCTCCACATCCCAAAGACGTGCAGGTGTGTAGGTTAATTGACCCTCTGTAAGTTGCCCGCTAAAGTGGAATAACATAGAACTAGTGTTTGGCTGATCGATGGGCGGCGTTGGTTCGGTGGGACAAAGGGCCTGTTTCCACTCTTGTCCACTCTTGTCCACTCTATATCTCCATATAACAATTACAGCACGGAAACAGGCCTTCTCGGCCCTTCCAGTCCGTGCCGACCATTTATTTTCCCCTAGTCCCATCTACCTGCACTCAGACCATACCCCTCCATTCCCTTCCCGTCCATATACCTATCCACTTTACTTTTAAATGTAAAAATCGATCCTGCCTCCACCACTTCTGCTGGAAGATCATTCCACACAGCCACCACTCTCTGAGTAAAGAAGTTCCCCCTAAACTTCTGTCCCTTAATTCTCATGACATGCCCTCTTGTTTGAATCTTCCCTACCCTCAATGGGAAAAGCTTATCCACGTCAACTCTGTCTATCCCTTTCATCATTTTAAAGACCTCAATCAAGTCCCCCCTTAACCTTCTGCGCTCCAAAGAATAAAGACCCAACTTGTTCAACCTTTCTCTGTAACTTAGTTGCTGGAACCCAGGCAACATTCTAATAAATCTCCTCTGTACTCTCTCTATTTTGTTGACAAAACTGAAGTTTAAAGTCCAAACCCTGAATTTTCCAACTATAAACAGTGAATCCCAATCTCCCCTACACCCGATTTCCCACCCATTCCTCTGACTATCCCACCAATCTTTTTCTTCGCACCCCCACCCCTCTCCTCACCATCCCTCACCATCCCCTTCCACCAATGTCCCTCCCTCTGGCTTTACATTTAGAAAACATAGAAATTAGGTGCAGGAGTAGGCCATTCGGCCCATCGAGCCTGCACCGCCATTCAATATGATCATGGCTGATCATCCAACTCAGTATCCCGTACCTGCCTTCTCTCCATACCCTCTGATCCCCTTAGCCACAAGGGCCACATCTAACTCCCTCTTAAATATAGCCAATGAACTGGCTTCAACTACCCTCTGTGGCAGAGAGTTCCAGAGACCCACCACCCTCTGTGTGAAAAAAGTCCTTCTCATCTCGGTCCTAAAGGATTTCCCCCTTATCGTTAAGCTGTGACCCCTTGTCCTGGACCTCCCCAACATCGGGAACAATCTTCCTGCATCTAGCCTGTCCAACCCCTTAAGAATTTTGTAAGTTTCTATAAGATCGCCTCTCAATCTCCTAAATTCTAGAGAGTATAAACCGAGTCTATGCAGTCTTTGTTCATAAGACAGTCCTGACATCCCAGGAATCAGTCTGGTGAACCTTCTCTCCACTCCCTCTATGGCAATAATGTCCTTCCTCAGATTTGGAGACCAGAACTGTACGCAATACTCCAGGTGTGGTCTCACCAAGACCCTATACAACTGAAGTAGAACCTCCCTGTTCCTATACTCAAATCCTTTTGCTATGAAAGCTAACATACCATTCGCTTTCTTCACTGCCTGCTGCACCTGCATGCATACTTTCAATGACTGGTGTACCATGACACCCAGGTCATGCTGCATCTCCCCTTTTCCTAATTGGCCTCCATTTAGATAATAGTCTGTTTTCCTATTTTTGCCACCAAAGTGGATAACCTCACATTTATCCACATTATATTGCATCTGCCAAACATTTGCCCACTCACCCAGCCTATCTAAGTCACCTTGCAGTCTCCTAGCATCCTCCTCACAGCTAACACTGCCCCCCAGCTTAGTGTCATCCGCAAACTTGGAGATATTGCCTTCAATTCCCTCATCCAGATCGTTAATGTATATTGTAAATAGCTGGGGTCCCAGCACTGAGCCTTGCGGTACCCCACTAGTCACTGCCTGCCATTGTGAAAAGGACCCGTTTACTCCTACTCTTTGCTTCCTGTTTGCCAGCCAGTTCTCTATCCACATCAATACTGAACCCCCAATGCCGTATGCTTTAAGCTTATATACTAATCGCTTATGTGGGACCTTGTCGAAAGCTTTCTGGAAGTCCAGATACACCACATCCACTGGTTCTCCCCCATCCACGCTACTAGTTACATCCTCAAAAAATTCCACAAGATTCGTCAGACATGATTTACCTTTCGTAAATCCATGCTGACTTTGTCCAATGATTTCACCACTTTCCAAATGTGCTGCTATCCCATCTTTAATAACTGACTCTAGCAGTTTCCCCACTACCGAGGTTAGACTAACTGGTCTGTAATTCCCCGTTTTCTCTCTCCTAGGAATTTCATTCCTAGCTCTGTCTGACGCCCTTTTGTCCACCCGTCTGGCAGCCAATCCCCCTCACCTGTATCCACCTATCACTCATCAAGCTTCGCCTTGCCTCCACCTCGTCCCCAGTCATTCTGAAGCAGGGTCCCGACCCGAAACATTATCTGTCCATTCCTTCCCCGGGTGCTGCCTGGACAAAAGCTTTTCATTGTACCTGCACTCAGGTACACATGACAATAAACTCAGCTCAAACTAACCAAAACTTGCCCAGTTCCTCCCACACTTTGCATTTTGGTTTTATTTGCAACATGCACTGACTCTGTCAGTCGTACCTCTGCGGAAAATTGAGGGACGGGAATCTTGGTGCATGTTAGGTGACAGCAGATGGTTCCATTGTCGACTGATAAATCAGGACAACATGCTTTTTCGCAAAAAAGCAACGGTAAAATTAATGAAGGAGTACTATACCCTAGAATAGTGAAAAGACATGTCTTGCACGCCATTTAGATTATAACAATAACTCTCACTCATTCAGCTTTGCCGAAAAATAAAATATTTAAACATTCAGATGAATTCGGTAAATATTCCAAGTTCCAGCCATGATCACATTGAATGGCGGAAGGTAGACAAAAATGCTGGAGAAACTCAGCGGCTGAGGCAGCATCTATGGAGCGAAGGAATAGGTGAGGTTTCGGGTCGGGACCTTTCTTCAGACAGTCTCGACCCGAAACATCACCTATTCCTACGCTCCATAGATGCTGCCTCACCCGCTGAGTTTCTCCAGCCATTTTGTCCACCTTCGATTTTTCCAGCAGCTGCAGTTCTTTCTTAAATATTGAATGGCGGTGCTGGCACGACGGGCCGAGTGGCCTACTCCTGCACCTATTGCCTATTGTCCGTGCAGCGAAAACCTAGTCCGGCTCCAAAATTGAGAGGAGATAAGGATTCAAGGTTGGCAGGGATGTGCAGGAAAATATAACTACTGTGAATACCCCAACCTTCGATGGTTAAGTGTTAATCGCCAAGCTGGATTCCTTTTGAAACATTGATCTGAGAGATAGTTTTCCCAAAAAGGTATGGAGACTGTGCCCCTCAGTGCTATCCTTGAAATATATGCAACCATTCAGACACAACCAGTACAATTCTGCAGCAATCATTATTTTAAACAATGACTTACAATTTTGCGTTTGATGATACTGAGTGGGATCTTTGCGTGGAGTGGAGTTGTAGAAAACTCCTTGTGGATGGTAGACAAATACAGCCGTCGCTTGATATTTCCCAAATCAGTAATCCTAAAAAGAAATGAAATCAGAAAAACATTGTCAATCCTACGGATTTTCTCTGAAGAGAACCGCCTGCATTTCCGTCATTTACATTCCGGTCATACAGAACCGAGATGGGAAAATGGAATTTAAAAATAACCCCTTTTTACAAGATAAGTAATGAGTTTTCATTCCCCCATTCAAAAACTTGGTGGCCATGGGCCTCTGTATAATGGAACCACTTTACATGCTAATTCACATCTGTGCTTGATACAGGATTTTCCTCGTCCACAACTGAGGGGGAAATTCAATTTGCACACACAACGAACAAAGCTTTGATAAACATGCTTGTTCTTCCAGTTCAATTTTTATGTCAAAGTGTCGCCAAATTTAAAATAAATGTTGTGTAGTTTCATTCTCAAAAACATACCTGGCGTTTTATAAAGGATCAAAGTTTGGCAGATAACATGTTTGTCAGTTTTAGTTCTTGGAGATACAGTTCCAAATCTGATTCGCAGGTGCTCAGTTTGGCTTATTGCCGCGTGTACCGAGGTACAGTGAAAAGCTTTTGTGCTAAGCAGTTAGCGGCACGACACTACATGATTACTATCGTGCCATCCACAGTTTACATGGTCAGGGAATGATATTTAGTGCAAGATATAGCCAGTAAAGTCCGATTGAAGGTACACAAAAAAAACTGGAGAAACTCAGCGGGTGCAGCAGCATCTAAGGAGCGAAGGAGATAGGCGACGTTTCGGGTCGAGACCCTTCTTCAGACTGGTCAGGGATCAGGGAAACGAGAGATATAGACGGTGATGTGGAGAGATAGAGAACAATGAATGAAAGATATGCAAAAAGGTATCGATGATAAAGGGAACAGGCCATTGTAAGCTGTTTGTAGTGTGAAAATGAGAAGCTAGTGCGACTTGGGTGGGGGAGAGATAGAGAGAGAAGGAATGCCAGGGCCCGAGGGCTGAGGGAGAGGTGGGAAGGGGAGGAGACAGCCAGGGTTAACAGAATTGAGAAAATCCAATGTTTAAGCCCAGAGGATGCAGACTCCCCAAGCGGAATATGAGGTGCTGTTCCTCCAACTTGCGGTGTTGCTCACTCTGGCCGTGGAGGAGGCCCAGGACCGAGAGGTCGGATACGGAATGGGAGGGGGAGTTGAAGTGCTGAGCCACCGGGAGGTCGGGTTGGTTATTGCGGACCGAGCGGAGGTGTTCGGCGAAACGATCGCCAAGCCTCCGCTTGGTCTCACCGATATAGATCAAAGTCCGATTGAAGATAGTCTGAGTGTTTAAGAAAGAAGAGCAGATGCTGGAAAAATCAAAGGCTGACAAAAATGCTGGAGAAACTCATCGGGTGAGGCAACTTCTATGGAGCGAAGGAACAGGTGACGATTTGGGTTGAGACCCTTCTTCAAAGATAGTCTGAGGGTCTCCAATGAGGTAGATGGTAGTTCAGGACTGCTCATCAGGAATGCTCCATAGTCTCTGGAATTATGCGTGCTTGCGCGCACACACACACACATACACCTGGTCGCAGGTAACTCGTTGGTGGTGCAGCTGGTGGTGCCACTGCCTCACAACACCTGAGAGCTGGCTACGATCCTGACCTCGGCTGCTGTCTATGTGGCGTTTGTACGTTCTCCCTGTGACAGCTGGGAGTGGGCGTTCTGTTTCCGTGCTGTGTCACTAAACTAAACTCTCTTGCCCAGAGTCGGGGAATCGAGGACCAGAGGACATAAGTTCAAAGTGAAGGGGAAAGAATTCCATAGGAATCTGAGGGGTAACAGAGGGTGGTGGGCTTATGGAACAAGCTGCCAGAGGAGGTGGTTGAGGCTGGAACTATCCCATCGTTTAAGAAACAGTTAGATGAGTACATGGCTAGGATAGGTTTGGAGGGATGTGGGCCAAGCGCAGGCAAGAGGGACTAGTGTAGCTGGGACATTGTTGACCGGTGTGGGCTAGTTGGGCTGAAGGGCCTGTTTCCACACTGTGACTCTGTGACTGAGCAATTCCAAGTGATAAGACACAACGACCATTCTGTAAACTTTGTATATCTGCCCAATTACCTGTGCAGATAACGTTTTTCTTTTGTTACTCTTGGCTGAAGAACTTGCTACCTTAATGGGCCTGTCCCACTTACGTGCCTTTTTCGGCGACTGCCGGCACCCGTCAAAGGCCGTTACAGGTCGCCAAAAATTTTCAACATGTTGAAAATCTAGCGGCGACCAGAACAAGGTACGACTCTTTGGGCGACTGAGGAGACGACTCACGGCCGTACAGGCGACATGTCGCGGGGTGAAGCCTGTATGGCCGTGAGTAGTCGCACAAAGAGTCGTCGTACCTTGTTCTGGTCGCCGCTGGATTTTCAACATGTTGAACATTTTTCGACGTCCCACGGTACGAGTTCATTCCAAGAGCTCTCCCAAGTTTGCCCTGATTCAAACTCGGAGATTTACGGTAATGGCCGCTCGTCGGTACTCGGGGCTCTCGTGGACATTTTTCAACGTGTTGAAAAATCTTCACAAGTCTTCCCGAGCTTACCTGCCGTTAGCGAGTCATCCCGAGTACCTGCCGTTAGCGTTACGAGCCGCTAAGAGACGTCCCCGAGCTCCGACGTACCCGCTACGTTCATTCTCCGTGCTTACCAAGAGTTTGAATTTTTATTTAAACTCGGGGGAGCTCTTGAATGAACTCGTACCGAGGGACAGGGCCATTAGAGTTTACATTGGCGATTATATAATTGTAATTGACTTGCTAATTTCTTCCCCTTAAATACTAAGCGGCAGCTCCCTGTCTTTCTAGCCAAGCTGAAAGTCCTGTTCTTAATGCTTGGTGAAAAATATATACTTTTGAAAAGCTGCAAGATGAGGAGAATCTTACACATATTTATAACACTGGAATCCTTAATTAGGAGTCAAATGACAGCAATTTCTTGGGATCGGTTCCAGCTGATAGCCTAATTAGCTGTGAAACGGGCAGGTACCATGTACACCACGAACTAACACTGCATGTGAGCCAGTCAGTTAAGGAGCAGGAATTCTAGCAGGAATTCTAAACCAAGGGCTGCGGATTCCTCCCACGCTCCAGGGTTTATAGGTTAATTGACTTCTGTGAAAAAATATAAATTGTCACTAGTTTGTGCAGTGTAGTGTTAGTATCCGTACGAGTACTGGGCGATTGCCGGTCGGAGCGGGCTCAGTGTTTCTACACCTTAAAATAGCTCGAAAGAATACCAAGGGCCTAAATAAAAAAGTAAAATTAATTTTTTTCATTTTTCCTACAATTTGACTTAACCCCTTGAATGTTTGCAGTATATAATGTCTATATTTTCACACACCAAGGAAGATCATCCACAAATATCAAATGGATGATTCCCCATTCAGTTGATCTGAATATCTAATGTTACATTGGCTGGGTTAAGAAGCTCTGTAAAGGGCCTGTCCCACCAGCATGCAACTCCATGCGATGAGCGCGACCTAACGTGGTCGTTTGAGCCGTCCGGCGTCGTGGGGCCGGTCCCACTTCGATCGCCGGAGCCGCGCGGAATTGTGCGGAGTTCGTCCCGACATCGCGCGGGGCTTCGAAAAACAGACTGTGTTCAAAAATTCCGCGCGGCAACGGCTTGTCGGCTCGCAGTCGCCTCGTCGCATTACACACCGTCTCGACGTCGTGCCTCCGTGACCCTCTCTGTAGGTGCCTCCGTGACCCTCTATGTGTGTGGCTCCGTGGCCCTCTGTGTGTGTGTGCCTCTGTGCCCCTCTCTGTCCTGGCGAACTTACCTTTAAGACTTCGCTCCAAGTTCGCCTCACTTTGCGCTGCATTGCGCCACTCACCCGACCTCCGCACGGCCCTCGCTGCCGGTTTGGTCGCGCTTGCCGCATTCAGGCGCATGCTGGTGGGAACGGCCCTGTACAGGGGATCACCCGACCTCCGCGCGTCCCCCGCTTCTAGTTTGATCGCGCTCATCGCATGGAGTCGGATGCTGGTAGGACAGACCCTTTACGCTAAATGAAAATGGTGTGTTCTGCAATGAGTTAGTGTTTTTGAAAATACCCTGCCGGAAATTACAATGCAGGTTTACACGTCTATGGTTACGCTGCATTTGAAGTATTGCTAAAATGGACACAATGAGCTGGATTAACTCAGCAGGTCAGGCAGCATCTCCGGAAAAAAGGAATAGGTGACGTTTCCGAGTCCAGACCCTTTCTTCAGACTGGGAGTCAGGCGGGGGGGGGGGATGGAAAACCAGAGATATAGACGGGGATATGGAGAGATACAGAACAATCTCCCTCCTGGGATAAATAAAGTTCTATTGTATCGTAAATGAATGAAAAATACACGGCACGGTGGCGCAGCGGTAGAGTTGCTGCCTTACAGCAAATGCAGCGCCGGAGACCCGGGTTCGATCCCAACTACGGGTGCCGTCTGTACGGAGTTTGTACGTTCTCCCCGTGACCTGCTTGGGCTTTCTCCGAGATCTTCGGTTTCCTCCCACGCTCCAACAGACGTGCAGGTTTGTAGGTTAATTGGCTTGGTAAATGTAAAAAAATTGTCCCTAGTGAGTGTAGGAAAGTGTTAATGTGCGGGGATCGCTGGTCGGCGCGGACCCGGTGGGCTGAAAGGGCCAGTTTCCGCGCTGTATCTCTATACTAAAGAAAAGTAACGATGATAAAGGAAACAGGCTGTGCGTGCATGGAGGTGTTGCGTGCAGTTTTGGTCGCCTCATCACAGGAAGGATGCAAGTGCATAGGTGACTTTTCGAGTTGGGACCCTTCTTCAGACTGATATGAAATATGAAAGTCAGCTTAACAAGAAATATATTAAAAGATGAATATTTGAAATATAACTTGTTGTGGGTAGCACTATGATATATTCAAAGTTTAAAAAAAGATTAAGTGTCAAAGATGCTATGACCAATGCACAATACCCTTCATTGGCCACAATTGGAGACAAAAGGAACTGCAGATGCTGGAATCTTGAACAAGACACAGAGTGCTGGAGTAACTCAGTGGGTCAGGCAGCATCTCTGCAGAACACAGATAGGGCCATGTTCGGAGAATGTCCCGACCCGATCGATCACCTATCCATGTCCTTCAGAGATGCTGCCTGACCCGCTGAATTACTCCAGCACTTTGTGTCTTTTTTTTTGTATACCAGCACATATTTAGTTTAGCTGGAGAAACTCAGCGGGTGCAGCAGCATCTAAGGAGCGAAGGAGATAGGCGGCGTTTCGGGTCGAGACCCTTGTTCAGACTGGTTTAGTTCAGAGATACATCGTGGAAACAGGCCCTTCGGCCCACCGTGTCTACACCGACCAGCGATCCCCGCACGTTAACACTGTCCCACACACATTAGGGACAATTTACACATACGCCAAGCCAATTAACCTACAAACCTGCGGAGTGTGGGAGGAAACCGAAGATCTCGGAGAAAACCCATGCGGTCATGGGGAGAACGTACATTGGTACAAACTTCATACAGACAGCACCCGTAGTCGGGATCGAACCCGGGTCTCCGGCGCTGCAAGCGCTGTAAGGCAGCAACTCTACCACTGCGCCACCGCGACCTCCCCCTGGTTAGTACACGTCTGGACCAGTTTATAAAATTGTAACTTTCAAATCATATTTTGTTTCTCCTCACGTAAAATCAAGGGATTGTTGCATATATATTTTTTAAATGATCCTCAGATGTCATTCAGAAATTCATACTTTCAGAATAGTATTTTGGTTCCCAGTTGATGTGTAGGAATATGCGGACGTGGGAAGTATCTGGTGGACATCAAATTGCAACCTATGGTAAATGACAAGCTTCAAGCTGCTCATCATCTTGGGCTCAAATGTCTGCAGGTGACATCTTCAGCGGATATCCCACTTACAGTGCTTGGAAGATAAAATGCCTCATCTGTTTGGTTTGTCTTCTTATACACCCAATCCATTCCCCTCTATATAATGAGCATTTCGAGATGCCTAGTGCTTAATTCCGTGCTGTGCTGCTGGTTATAAATTCCAATTAAAGTGGATTTCCCCACCTCCCATTCATCACATTGCGTTGACCTTGACTGCTTGAGTTACAAACTATAATTTTACACCTGAGCACGAGTGAAATTTGTTAAGACTTATGCAGCAGAGCTGCATGGGTTTGCCACTAAATAAAAGCGCACAATATCAGACGTCGGATTGATGGCATTATGCTTTTCACTACAGCCACAAGGTTAGTTTGTACTCTGCCACATGCAATACGATAGGGTAGAACAGGGGGGAAATTGATCTGCCAACAGTCATAGAAAAACATAAAATGCATGAGACTTGAAATTAAAATGACGAGTGAAAAGATTTGGGGGGGGGGGACGTGCAAAGATTGTATCGGAGTGGGAGTGGTGGGTGGGTGGGGGAGAGTCAGTCTCAGTCTCAGTTTACCCCCGACAGAAGGGGGGGGGGGGGAGTTGTACAGTTTGATAGCCACCGGGGAAGAAGGGTCTGCTGTGGCGTTCTGTGCTGCATCTTTGTGGAACAATGTTATTACCTTCATCTAACACACGTTTCAGCCCAAAACGTTGCCTATTTCCTTTGCTCCATAGATGCTGCCGCACCCGCTGAGTGTCTCCAGCACTTTTGTCTACCTTCGATTCTCCAGCATCTGCACTTCCTTCTTGAACAACATTCTGGTAAACCTACTCAGCAATCTTCCCAAAGCCTCCGCATCCTTGGGGAGAATCGATCTGCACACAAGTGTGGCCAAACCAAACTTTAAGGGTCTCGACCCGAAACGTTGCCTATCTCCTTCGCTCCTTAGATGCTGCTGCACCCGCTGAGTTTCTCCAGCTTTTTGTGTAACCCCAAACTATGACATCACCCAGCCTCTGAGTATCATTGGAGAATTAACAAGATACAGCATGGGAACAGGCCCTTCGGCCTACCCAGTCCGTGCCGGTCATTGACTACTTGTTCACAATGGTTCTGTGTTAGTCCCATTTCTCATCCACTCCCTACACACACCAGGCACTACACAACGCCCGTGGTAGACGATGACAGCAAGGTTGTGCAGTCCCGTGTCTTGTGGGATCGAGCGCGGCCCGCGTGTCCGGCGTGAGCGCGGCACATGCAGGGGCAGTGGTGGGTACATGAAGCGGGGGTGGGTTTAGGGTTGTAGCCTTCCTCCTGTCCCTGGCACCAACACGTCGGATTTGGCGATTATCTTCGAAACTGCCGACCGCCTTCCTAGCGGTCGTACGCCCGCCAGTCCTGTCACGGGCACGAGGTGGGGGGGGGGGGGGTCCAGTTCTGTTGGGGTAAGGCCCGCACGCTGCAGGTTTTCCTTGAGGCAGTCTTTGAATCCAGAGGCCGAGCGACCTACAAACCTGCACGTGGGAGGAAACCCACGCGCTCACAGGGAGAACGTGCAGACTCCACACCGACAGACAGTGCCCGAGGTCGGGATCGAACCTGGGTCCCTGGTGCTGTGAGGCAGCGGCTCTACCAGCTGTGCCGCTCCAACCCCCCCCCCCTCCCCCCCCCATTTGATAAAATGACGTCATGTTTAATAACATTTTTAATTAATGGTCCAAATGTTACTGTCCGTTTGTGAACATCAAAGCCATTTGAAATGTTACCCTGATCAGTAGCCGTGATCAAACGGCACCAGCTATCAAAGTGGGTCTGAGAATACAGATGGATGTCTCTGCTGAGACAGCTGCCCCGTTGGATTCATGTGTGGGAAGGAACTGCAGATGCTGGTTTAAATCGAAGATAAGACACAAAATGCTGGAGTAACTCAGCGGGACGGGCAGTGTCTCTGGAGCGAAGGAACGGGTGACGTTTCTTCAGTCTGAAGAAGGGTCTCGGCCCGAAACGCCACCCACTCCTTCCCCCCCAGAGATGCTGCCCGTCCCGCTGAGTTACTCCAGCATTTGGTGTCTATCTCCAAGCAGAAGATTGTGCCGGTGGCACATTGCAATAAACTGCACAAGAAGACAGCAGCTTTTTTTCGGATGTGATCTCAGCGTCAAACGTGAATCTTCAGGTGTGCCTGAAGGAGGGTCCCAACCCTTCCTAGTCGGTTCACCATTTCCACAGCTCTCCAAAGACGGACACAAAATGCAGGGTTGATTCAGCAAGTCAGGCAGCATCACTGGATAAAAGGAATGGGTGAAAATAGACAATAGACAATAGGTGCAGGAGTAGAGGCCATTCGGCCCTCCAAGCCAGCACCACCATTCAATGTGATCATGGCTGATCATCCACATTCAGTGCCCCGTTCCTGTCTTCTCCCCATATCCCCTGACTCCGCTATCATTAAGAGCCCTATCTAGCTCTCTCTTGAAAGCATCCAGAGAACCTGCCTCCATCACCCTCTGAGGCAGAGAATTCCACTGACTTACAACTCTCTGTGAGAAAAAGTGTTTCCTCGTCTCCGTTCTAAATGGCTTAAGGGCCTGTCCCACTAGCGCGCGATTAGACGCGACAAGCGCGACAAATTCGGACGCGGGGGTCGCGTGGGGGTCAGGCGATCCCGGTGCGAGTGAAGGGCCTGTCCCACTAGCGCGCGATTACACGCGCGACGTCCGAAGGAAGGACGTTATTTTTCATCACGTGACGATGCGCATGAGCATGCGCGTTGCACGACGTCGGGCAGTGACGTCATCACGCAACGCCACGCTGAAGACGCACAACGTCAAAACGTCATCACGTTAATCACGTTCTGCGCGACAGGATTTTGCCGCGCGTAATTTTTTAAGCAGTGTCGGTTTTTGGACACTACGCGCGATGTCGAAACCAGCTACACACAACTCGACGAGACTCCGGCGATCGCAGTGGGACAGGGTCACGCGAGGCCGGGCGACTAAAGCGACCACGGTAGGTCGCGCTTGTCGCGTCTAATCGCGCGCTAGTGGGACAGGCCCTTTACTCCTTATTCTTAAACTGTGGCCCCTGGTTCTGGACTCCCCCAACATCGGGAACATGTTTCCTGCCTCTAGCGTGTCAAAACCCTTAATAATCTTATATGTTTCAATGACGCTTCAGGCCGAGACCCTTCTTCAGATTCACATTCACATTCATTGTCACGTGCACCAATTAAGGTACAGTGATATTTGAGACACCATGCAGTCGTCCAATAAAAAGAACGATAGTAACTCAGACTAAGTTACTCCAGCATTTTGCGTCTATCTTTGGTGTAAACCAGCAACTGCAACAGTGCAGATTAAGTCTGTGTCTTGTGTGCCCCTGTACCAACATTAAATGTGTGGATTTCAACCATGCTTGAAACACTACATCTGGAAGATACGAGACTCCGTCTGGCAGGAAAATCAGACGTGGTCTGCATTTATAGAATTGCTACAAAGATAGGGTGCAGGAGTACCTCGGGCCTTGGTGGGGGGGGATGAAAAACTATCGAGTTGGTGGATTCCTTTTGAATGAAATATATAACATAGTAACTGGCTTTTTTTTCCCTCTTTGTCTCTCTTTTTTCTTTTTCTTTTCTAGGGTCTATCTGTTAATCCCCTTTCTCTAATTCTTTGACTAAAGGGCCTGTCCTACCAGCATCCGACTCCATGCAGCAAGCGCGATCAAACTAGAAGCGGGGGCTGCGCGGAGGTCGGGTGAGTGGCGCAACGCGGCGCAAAGTGAGGCGAACTTGGAGCAAAGTCTTAAAGGTAAGTTCGCCAGGACAGAGAGGGGCACACAGAGAGGGGCACAGAGGCACACACACACACAGAGGGCCACGGAGCCACACACATAGAGGGTCACGGAGGCACCTACAGAGAGGGTCACGGAGGCACGACGTTGAGACGGTGTGTAATGTGTCGAGGCGACTGCGAGCCGACAAGCCGTTGCCGCGTGGAATTTTTGAACATAGTCAGTTTTTCGGAGCCCCGCGCGATGTCGGGATGAACTCTGTACAATTCCGCACGGCTCCGGCGATCGAAGTGGGACCGGCCCCGCGACGCCGGACGGCTCAAGCGACCACTTTAGGTCGCGCTCATTGCATGGAGTTGCATGCTGGTGGGACAGGCCCTTAAAGGCACAAGCAATATATCACATATGGACACTGGAGTCACTCAGCGGGTCAGGCAGCATCTCTGGAGGAAAAGGATGGGTGACGTTTCAGGTCAGGACCCTTCTTCAGATGAACTTCAGTCTAAAGAAGAGTCCCGATCTGAAACATCACCTATCCTCTTGCTCCAGAGATGCCGCCTGACCCACCGAGTTACTCCAGCACTTTGTGTCCATCTTTGATAGAAGCCAGGCCCTTAAGTTTTGTTTTCTTCTCCCCTTTGGCATGCTCTTTCACTTTCACAACTCTTTTCACCTACTTCTTTCTATTCTGTTTCTTTAAAATCCATAACATTATGGGGTACAATGATTGTAACAACATATATGTGATGTACACTGATGTATTTACCTCTAATAAATAAAAATATTTAAAACATTTTTTCTTTTTTTAAAGTCTGTGCCTTATGTCCATCAGTCCCAACCCGAAGCGTCACCGATCCCTTCTCTCCAGAGATGCTGCCTGACCCACTGCGTTGCTCCAGCACTTTGTGTCTGTCTATCTGTGGTATGAACCAGCATCTGCAGTTCTTTATTTCTACACTTTGAGGGTGATGAAACTTCACCTCCCGAGGCTTCATTATACAAGCCACACGAGTAAAATTATAATTAATTGTTGCTTGCATCTTGAAAGTTGACTGTTACTTAAGTTGGGTTTTCTTTTAAGCATAGACTTAAAACAAGTGGCACAGAAGCACTTTCTTTGATGTGCATGGCTTACGATACATGCCATTTTCATAAATGTTTCACTCAATCCAGGATAATAGGATTCTAGTCCGACACAATTTAAATTACGTTAGACTTTAGTAAATGACACCAGAACAGCAAATGAACAATTAACATTGAATTCCATAATAGTGGAAGTTATGGGTATTGGACGTCAGGGTTTCCGATGCTTCATCATCCTGGCTTTAAATGGCAATAGAACTGCCTGTTTCCCCTTGGTACCAAAGATGCTGCAAATGTCCCAGAGCTCAATAACTTCCTGTTTGCCGCAACTGTGCGGGGCGCAGAGAGCGATTCATCATCAATGTTCAACAGTAGTATTAAACTAATGGAAGTCGGATTAAGGTAGAAATCCCGTCCAGGACATTCACAGTTTTTCTCAACCAAGACGAAAACGCAGCAGGATTGCAACTCACTCATTTGCGATGAACTGACTTAAAGTTAGTCGTTCGTGCTCGGAAAAGCAGCCAGTCCAAAAGTGACCATCAGCGTACGTCACAGTTACCCTGCCGTAATAACTGGTCCCGAGCAAAATCCAGCAGATATTGAAGCTTCAAAAGGAATTGAGTTACATAGAAACATAGAAACATAGAAAATAGGTGCAGGAGTAGGCCATTCGGCCCTTCGAGCCTGCACCGCCATTCAATGTGATCATGGCTGATCATCCAACTCAGTATCCCGTACCTGCCTTCTCTCCATACCCCCTGATCCCTTTAGCCACAAGTGCCACATCTAACGCCCTCTTAAATATAGCCAATGAACTGGCCTCAACTACCTTCTGTGGCAGAGAATTCCAGAGACTCACCACTCTCTGTGTAAAGAATGTTTTCCTCATTTCGGTCCTAAAGGAATTCCCCCTTATCCTTAGACTGTGACCCCTTGTTCTGGACTCCCCCAACATCGGGAACAATCTTCCAGCATCTAGCTTGTCCAACCCCTTAAGAATTTTGTAGGTTTCTATAAGATCCCCCCTCAATCTTCTAAATTCCATCGAGTACAAACCGAGTCTATCCAATCTTTCCTCATATGAAAGTCCTGACATCTCAGGAATCAGTCTGGTGAATCTTCTCTGTACCCCCTCTATGGCAAGGATGTCTTTCCTCAGATTTGGAGACCAAAACTGTACGCAGTACTCCAGGTGTGGCCTCACCAAAACCCTGTACAACTGCAGTAGAACCTCCCTGCTCCTATACTCAAATCCTTTCGCTATGAATGCTAACATACCATTTGCTTTCTTCACTGCCTGCTGCACCTGCATGCCTACTTTCAATGACTGGTGTACCATGACACCCAGGTCTCGTTGCATCTCCCCCTTACCTAATCTGCCACCATTCAGATAATAGTCTACCCTCATGTTTTTGCCACCAAAGTGGATAACCTCACATTTATCCACATTGTACTGCATCTGCCATGCATCTGCCCATTCACTCAGCCTATCCAAATCACCCTGCAGCCTCCAAGCATCCTCCTCACACCTAACTATACCCCCCAGCTTGGTATCATCTGCAAATTTGGAGATGTTGCATTGAATTCCCTCGTCCAAATCATTAATATATATTGTAAATAGCTGGGGTCCCAGCACTGAGCCTTGCGGCACCCCACTAGTCACTTCCTGCCATTCTGAAAAGGACCCGTTTACTCCTACCCTTTGCCTCCTGTCTGCTAGCCAGTTCTCTATCCACATCAATACTGAACCCCCAATACCGTGTGCTTTAAGTTTGTATGCTAATCTCTTCTGCGGGACCTTGTCGAAAGCCTTCTGAAAGTCTAGATATAACACATCCACTGGTTCTCCCTTATCCACTCTACTAGTTACATCCTCGAAAAATTCTATCAGATTTGTCAGACATGATTTACCTTTCGTAAATCCATGCTGACTTTGTCCAATGATTTCACCACTTTCCAAATGCGCTGCTATCCCATCTTTAATAACTGACTCTAGCAGTTTCCCCACTACCGATGTTAGACTAACTGGTCTGTAATTCCCCGCTTTCTCTCTCCCTCCTTTTTTAAAAAGTGGGGTTACATTAGCTACCCTCCAATCCTCAGGAACTACTCCAGAATCTAAGGAATTTTGAAAAATTATCACTAATGCATCCACTATTTCTGTGGCTACCTCCTTGAGTACTCTGGGATGCAGACTATCTGGCCCTGGGGATTTATCGGCCTTCAATCCGTTCAATTTACCCAACATCACCTCCCGGCTAACCTGGATTTCACTCAGTTCCTCCATCTTATTTGACCCCCGTTCCACTGCTATTTCCGGCAGATTATTTATGTCTTCCTTAGTGAAGACAGAACCAAAGTAGTTATTCAATTGGTCTGCCATGTCCTTGTTCCCCATGATCAATTCACCTGTTTCTGACTGCAAGGGACCAACATTTGTTTTAACTAGTCTCTTTCTCTTTACATATCTATAAAAACTTTTGCAGTCAGTTTTTATGTTCCCTGCCAGTTTCCTTTCATAATCTATTTTCCCTTTCCTAATTAAGCCCTTTGTCCTCCTCTGCTGGATTCTGAATTTCTCCCAGTCCTCCGGTAGGCTGCTTTTTCTGGCAAATTTGTATGCCTCATCTTTTGTTTTTATACTATCCCTGATTTCCCTTGTTATCCATGGATGCACCACCTTCCCCGATTTATTCTTTTGCCAAACTGGTATGAACAACTTTTGTACTTCATCCATGCAGTCTTTAAATACCTTCCATTGCACATCCACTGTCAACCCTTTAAGAATCACCTGCCAGTCTATCTTGGCCAATTCACATCTCATACCTTCAAAGTTACCTTTGTTCAAGTTCAGAACCCTTGTTTCTGACTTAATTTTGTCACTCTCCATCCTAATGAAGAACTCAACCATATTATGGTCACTCTTGCCCAAGGGACCACGCACAACAAGACTGCTAACTAACCCTTCCTCATTACTCAATACCCAGTCTAGAATAGCCTGCTCTCTCGTTGGTTCCTCCACATGTTGGTTGAGAAAACTATCCCGCATACATTCCAGGAAATCCTCTTCCTCAGCGCCCCTGCCAATTTGATTCACCCAATACAGATTTTGAAAGAAAAAAGTTCAAATTTATTGTTCAATTGGGTGTGAAAAATTCTGCAATTTCCAGTGCCAGATTCACACCAGAGTTACATTGGCGGTTGTTTGGCCTAGATTATTAGATCATGAGACATGGGAGCAGAATTATGCCATTCAACCCATCCAGCCAGCTCCGCCATTCGATCATGGCTGATCTGTTTTCCTTGTCAACTGCATTTGTCTCCCTTCTTCCCGTAACCGGAATCATGTCCCCGATGTTGGGGGGAGTCCAGAACCAATAGGTGCAGGAGGAGGCCATTCGGCCCTTCGAGCCAGCACTGCCATTCAACGTGATCATGGCTGATCATCCCCAATCAGTACCCCGTTCCTGCCTCCTCCCCATATCCCCTGACTCCGCTATCTTTAAGAGCCCTATCTAACTCTCTCTTGAAAGCATCCAGAGAACCGGCCTCCACCGCCCTCTGAGGCAGAGAATTCCACACTCAAGGGGCCACAGTTTAAGAATAGGGGGTAAGCCATTTAGAACGGAGATGAGGAAATACTTTTTCACACAGAGAGTTGTGAATAGACAATAGACAATAGGTGCAGGAGTAGGCCATTCGGCCCGTCAAGCCAGCACCGCCATTCAATGTGATCATCCACAATCAGTACCCCATTCCTGCCTTTTCCCCATATCCCCTGACTCCGCTATCTTTAAGAGTGGATTGGCAGTGGAGGCCAATTCTCTGGAAGCGACCAGCAAAAGGTGTGACTCTTTGGGCAACTACTCATGACCATACAGGCGTCACAAAGAGTCGAACCTTATTCAAGTCGCCGCTGGATCTTCAACATCTTGAACATTTTCGGCGACCCGCTGTGACTATGACGGGTGCCGGCAAGTTGTCGAAAAAATTGCGTAAGTGGGACAGGCCCTTAACTATACAGTTAGAACGTAGAAGAGTACCGCACAGGAACAGGCCCTCTGGCCCAGGCAGAACATGATGCTAACGCCAAAACCTATCAGCCTGCACATAATCCATACACCTCTATTCCCCACACACCCATGTGCCAATCCAAATCAGGATCGAACCCAGGTCTCTGGAGCCATGAGGCGGCAGCTCTACCAGTTGCACCACCATGCCGCGCATTCTTCCCACCCACCCCTCCGCAGCCTCTGGCACTTTTCTCCCCGAACTGAAAGGTTTGTTTGTGTCGGGCCCTGCAACTGACACTGTCTCTGGGAAAGCATTATTCACAAAATAGGGTTGCTCTGAAATTAAGATTGCTGTCGTATCTCTTTAAAGTTTAATCTCTCAATACGTGCATGTCGTGTTATGAAGTATGAAAGCATTGCGGACAGATATCACAGCTTCAGTGAGAGATAGTGATGTAATCAGCTAGCTACAATCACTGTATTTTACAAGAAATCTCAAAGAGGAACTGCGTGCGATTCTGCACAATACGCTGGTGCAGAGGTCAGGAATGTAATTATACTCGATAGTGCAATTTGAAATTGCACATTCGATGAATCAACTCATAGACATCAGAACGGGAATAATTAGAATTTAACACGTCGGTACAAGATAATTCACTGGTGCGATTTCTTTGTAATGCCAACAATACATAAGTGCCGGACACAATGGCGGTAGTGGAACAGCAATGATAATGATACAAATGATGTATCTCAATTAGAGTGATTTGATGGATACCTCATCAAACGCTCGGTTGGGTTTCTGTTCTCTTGAAGATGGCAATGATCTCGGCAAATCTGTCCATGATAATGGATTTGCAGATGGTCTTCAGATGGCTGTCACACACGCTGTGTGGATAATGAGACGGGAGAATGGGGAGAGGACGCACGCTGCAACCATTTTGAATAAGCACATGAATCATAACGTGAATCACGACACTTCCAAATCTTCAGTCTTGTCATTTCTCACTGGATGGCAGGCACGGGATTTAAAGATAGCAAATTTGCAATCGCCATTAATTTTAATCGTACAAAGATATGGTATGAAATATAACCGACTCGGTTTTTTTTCCTTCAGCGCATCGTAACATTGCAATGACACAGAGGAAGTTGGCGCACTTCACGCTGCCTCGGCAAGGCCAGCAGCATTATCAAGGACCGGTCTCACCCCGGTCACTCCCTCTTCTCCCCTCTCCCGTCAGGCAAGGGGTACAGAAGTTTGAAAAAGCGCAGCGGTACGGTGGCTACGCAGCGGTAGAGTTGCTGCCTTACAGCGCTAGAGACCCAGGTTCGATCCTGACTGGAGTCTGTACGTTCTCCCCGTGACCGCGTGGGTTTTCTCCGAGATCTCCGGTTTCCTCCCACACTCCAAAGACGTGCATGTTTGTAGGTTAATTGGCTTGGTATAAATGTAAAAACAAATTGTCCCGAGTGTGCGAGGGATAGTGTTGTTGTGCGGGGATTGCTGGTCGGCAGGGGCTAGGTGGGCTGAAGGGCCTGTTTCCGCTCAGTATCTCGGAACTAAACTAAACTAAATATGGACTGCAGCAGTTCATAGCTTTCTCAAACTGAAAACTAGACTTGCTAATGCTGCCCTCGTCCCACAAAGAATTACAAAAACTGCCGTGCACGAGACCCGCGTGGTACGTGTTTGAATTCAAGGTTTGACAAGTTGGGACAAGTAGGAGAATTACAGCTATTAAATGTCAACAATGTTCTTGTTCTCAACAACTTGGCTAAGGTCCACGATAAATTGTGAAATTGGACGCGGCCCAGACCATCGCACAAACCAACCTCCCTTTCACTGACTCCATCTACACCCCGCGCTGCCTCTGCAAGGCCAGGAGCATCATCAAGGACCAGTCTCACCCCGGCCACTCCCTCCTCTCCCCTCTCAACTCAGGCAAGAGGCACACAAGTGTGAAAACGCACACCTCCAGATTCAGGCGCAGGTTCTTCCCAGCTGTTATCAGGCAACTGAACCTTCCTATCACCAACTGGAGATCGGTCCCAAGCTCCAACCTATCTCATTGGAGCGCCTCAGACTATCTTTAATCAGACTTTACCTTGCACTAAACGTTATATCCGTTATCCTGTATCTGTACACAGTGGTGGCTTGATTGTAATCATGTATAAACTAACCTAAATTTTAACCTAAACTAAACACATTTAAATGGCACTTTATGCCAGTTTTAGTTCCCCTGCTTCGTAGAAACATTGGAAACATAGACAATAGGTGCAGGAGTAGGCTATTCGGCATTTCGAGCCAGCACCGCTATTCAACATGATCATCCAAAATCAGTACCCCGTTCCTGCTTCTCCCCATATCCCTCTTGAAAACATCCCGAGAATTCCACAGATTCACAACTCTCTGGGTGAAAAAGTTTTTCCTCATCTCAGTCCTAAATGGCCTACCTCTTATTCCTAAACTGTGATCCCTGGTTCTGGACTTGCCCAACATCGGGAACATTTTTCCTGCATCGAGCCTGTCCAATCCCTTAGGAATTTTACGTGTTCCTATAAGATCTCCTCTCATCGTTCTAAATTCCAGTGAATACAGGCCCAGTCGACCCATTCTTTCATCATACATCGCTACGGGTAGATTAGGAGATCAGGAATTAATTTATCGGGAATACATTCCTTGTTAGGAAGTTCTGCAAAATAATGGACTGAATTAAGAAATAATCGATGACGCGAGATGAAACTGGAACCTGCGTTGTGCGTCACGATAAATACAGCAATATCACGTGGCACGTCCCAAACAGCCGTGTTCATACAGGAGTCGTTTCTGCTTGACTTGTGAAGTAATGGGCAAAGGTCCTACAGCGAGCAAGACAGACCACTCGATGGAAAAGACGTAGTACGGTCATGGGCAGATTCGTGGGCTAATTTCGGCCCCGTTTCCGTAACCGGCTTCCGTCTCCGCACCAAAGATCCCGTAGCGGAGCAAAGATAACTAGTGCGGAGACGGAAGCCGGTTACGGAAACATCCTCGTATAAATAAAAGTTGTTTGATAAAAATCTTCTCCTCATTTTCAGAATTATAATTTATTAACACAAACTGTTCCCCCGCAACGTTGATTACACTGCGGGTCAGGTCGGGTTACGGAAATGTTCCGTTTCTTGCGTACTACACGTCAGCCAATTGCATTTAGCATGAGTGGGCTATCTTGCTCCGCTATAGGATCTTTGGTAATGGGTGTATAAAAAGATACTTAATTTTAAGAAATACATTTGAAGTGTTGATCTCATTGTCAACCTTTCATTCCTGCTCTGCATTTGCCACCCACTCTGTGTGTGGAGAGCCATCTGTTAACGCCTTCATTAAGCTTTCTGATGAGATTCACACCTTCTGGCTGCTAACACTTGAAACTCATATGGTGCATTTAAAACAGGAGCTGTAATAAAGAACACATCCAAGGTGCAACAGCTTAAAAGATTCAGTAATTTGCCGTTAATTGTAGCCTGTGTGTCTTTTTATAAACTTTGAGACTGTTGCCACGGGGCGAGCCAGATTATGAAAGAATAACTCCACAAAGGAGAACAGGCAGACGCAACGGAGAAAGCTACCAATTGATTCCCTGAACTCCGCCTGACAGCGGGGCAGTCGCGTCTGGAGTTCCCTCTAGATGTTGCGGTGTCTCCAATGAACCACAGGCCTAGAATATAAAGTTGTTATAATAGTATCATATCTATATAAAGTATATAGGGTACACAAAAGGCTGGAGAAACTCAGCGGGTGCAGCAGCATCTAAGGAGCGAAGGAGATAGGCGACGTTTCGGGTCGAGACCCTTCTTCAGACTGGTCAGGGATCAGGGAAACGAGAGATATAGACGGTGATGTGGAGAGATTAAGAACAATGAATGAAAGATATGCAAAAAAGTATCGATGATAAAGGAAACAGGCCATTGTAAGCTGTTTGTAGTGTGAAAATGAGAAGCTAGTGCAACTTGGGTGGGGGAGAGATAGAGAGAGAGGGAATGCCAGGGCCCGAGGGCTGAGGGAGAGGTGGGAAGGGGAGGAGACAGCCAGGGTTAACAGAATTGAGAAAATTCAATGTTTAAGCCCAGAGGATGCAGACTCCCCAAGCGGAATATGAGGTGCTGTTCCTCCAACTTGCGGTGTTGCTCACTCTTGCCGTGGAGGAGGCCCAGGGCCGAGAGGTCGGATACGGAATGGGAGGGGGAGTTGAAGTGCTGAGCCACCGGGAGGTCGGGTTGGTTATTGCGGACCGAGCAAGCGGAGGTGTTCGGCGAAACGATCGCCAAGCCTCCGCTTGGTCTCACCGATATAGATCAGTTTCTATCTTATTATCTTATATTTGTGGATAGCATGCAGAACAAAGCTTTTCACTGCACCCCGGTACAGGCGACAACAACGAACTTGAACTTGCAGTAGCTAACTTAGTCTGAACAAGGGTCTCGTCCCAAAACGTCACCCCCGTCCCTTCTCTCCAGAGATGCTGCCTGTCCCGCTAGCTACTCCAGCATTTTGCATCTACCTTCAGTGTGAAGCAGCATCTGCAGTTCCTCCCCGTACAGTTGCCTGCAGGTTGGTGAACACACTGTATGTGATGGATGGAAACTTTATTGTCATTCAGACCTTTCGGTCTGAACGAAATTTTGTTGCCTGCAGTCATACATATAGTAAATAACAAAACACACGATAAACACATATTTAACATCCACCACAATGAGTTCACCAGACACCTCCTCACTGTGATGGAAGGCAAAAATCTTGTCTTTGTCTCTTCCCTTCTTGTTCTTCCTCTTCCTCTGCGCTGAGGCGGCCCAGGCCTCCGATGTTGTGACCGCACCGGGTGATGTAAGTAAGTCCCGCGGCTGAACCGCGCTCCGGAAACGGGCCGGTTCAACTCCGCGGCCCGGGGCGGTCGAAGCTGCCGAAGCTGCCGCCCTCCAGTCCAGCGGACGCAGCTGTTGCCGCGGGAGCTCCAGAAAAACAGGTCATCAATCTGTGACCTGTGCGCTCCCGACGATGTCGTCCACTGGGCCCGACGCCGGGCCTCCGAAGTCGCTGCCGCCGCCAACAGAAGGCCGCACAGCTCCAAGTCGGGCCGCCGGAACGCCGGAATGCCTGAACCCGCCGCAGCCCCGAAGTCGGCCAGCCCCGCTCTGGTGAGTCCTGGCTGCCTCTGCCTCCGGAGCCTCGAGGTCGGTCGCAGTTGGAGGCTGCCTGCTCCGCCATTAGGCCTCAGCGCAGACGGAGACGGGGGATACGACAAGAAAAGTCACGTCCCCCCCAAAAGGAAGAGACCAAAACGTTTCTCCCACCCCTCCCACACACATACACTACATAATAACTCAAATTAACACGCCATACAAGACAAGAAAACAAGACGCTTGGAGTGGAATCTACACCCCTGCGGCCAGCATCATCTCCACCTCCATCATCTCCTGTTTGATGCCAGCTCCTCACACCGCCACTAGGTCTCTGTAAATTACTGCTGCAGAGTCTCTACTCTCTGTTCGAAAGGCGGCAGGCCCTGATAACATAGCAGGGCGGGTGCTCAGGGAATGTGCTGATCAGCTGGCACATGTCCTTACGGACATATTTAACACCTCGCTGAACCAGGCTGTCGTCCCATTATGTTTCAAGACTGCCACCATCATACCTGTGCCAAAAAAATCCAACATACAATGTCTCAATGACTACCGCCCTGTAGCACAATGATGAAGTGCTTCGAGAGGCTGGTCAGGGACCACATCACCTCCAGACTCCCCTCCACACTCGACCCATACCAGTTTGCTTACAGGCCAAACCGCTCCACAGAGGACGCTATATCCTCCGTGCTCCATCTGAGCCTGGAACATTTAGAGGAGAAAAACACCTATGTGCGAATGCTGTTCGTGGATTTCAGTTCAGCATTCAACACCATTATCCCCCAGCACCTGATAAGCAAACTGGTTCCATTGGGCCTCGGCACCCCCATGTGTAACTGGCTACTGGACGTCCTCACTGACAGACCTCAGTCTGTGAGGGTTGGAAATAACACCTCCAATACCATCTCTCTGAGCACCGGCTCCCCTCAGGGCTGTGTCCTGAGTCCACTGCTGTTCACCCTGATGACTCACGACTGTTGTGCCAGGTTTAGTACAAACCACATCATGAAGTACGCAGATGACACAACAGTGGTGGGCCTCATCAGGGACGACAATGAGCTGGCTTACAGGGAGGAGGTGAAACAACTGGTGGACTGGTGCAATACGAACAACCTGATCCTGAATGTCGAAAAAACAAAGGAGATTATCGTCGACTTCAGGAAAACCCGGCACAGTCCCACACCACGTCACATCAATGACAGCGATGTGGAGGTGGTCAGCAGCACTAAGTTCCTGGGGGTGCAGGTCACTAACAGTCTGACCTGGTCGACTAACATCTCATCAACTGTTAAGAGAGCGCAGCAGCGGTTGCACTTTCTGCGCCGGATGAGAAGAGCTCATCTCCCCCATCCCATCCTCACCACTTTCTACAGGGGCACCATAGAGAGTATTCTGACCAGCTGTATCTCTGTCTGGTTTGGGGACTGTAGAGCCTCCGACTGGAAGTCTGTGCAGAGAGTGGTGAGGACAGCGGAAAAAATCATCGGGACCTCTCTCCCCTCAATCGGGGATATTGCGACCAAACGTTGCGTGTTTAAGGCCAGCAGTATTATAAAAGACCCCACACATCTCCATCACGGTCTATTCACTCTGCTGCCCTCGGGAAAAAGATACCGCAGCATAAGGAGCAGAACATCGAGGTTCCGCAACAGCTTCTTCCCACGAGCCATCAGACTCCTGAATGCCATGTAAATGGGCTGCCACCATTGTCTATTTACCCTTTTCATACATACCTATCCTTCGGTTAATTTATTGTGTTGCACAGGGAGCCAAATGCAACGTAATTTCGTTTGGAACTGCATATATCAATGTATTTCTAAATGACAATAAAGTTTGTTTGACTTTGACTTGACTTGTTCTTGCCACATATAGTGGATAGGTATATGGACGGGAAGGGAATGGAGGGGTATGGTCTAAGTGCAGGTAGATGGGACTAGGGGAAAATAAATGGTCGGCACGGACTGGAAGGGCCGAGAGGACCTGTTTCCGTGCTGTAATTGTTATATGGTTATATCATCAATAAATAGCTGGGAACGTCAGTACATTAGGAAGAACTGAACAACCGTTTGCTCTCTTCATTAATAATAAGATGCATATATTCCTTCTGGTAGAATGACATGGTATAGCACACATTAGAAATCGGTTTACGCTACCTTAGAAAAACATTCACGGACAAGGTCCGGATTTCCAAATAGAACAAAGTATTTAATGCTTTACTTTTGACGAGATTCAGCGTGGAAACAGGCACTTCAGTACACCAAGTCTGTGCCGGCCAGCGATCGCCCCGTACACCAGCACTATCCCACACACTAGGGACAATTAACCTTCAAACATGTACGTCTTAATAGTGTGGGAGGAAACCGGAGCACCCGGAGAAAACCCACGCAGGTCACAGGGAGAACGTGCAAACTCCGTACAGACAGCGGCGGTAGTCAGGATCGAACCCGGGTCTCTGGCGCTGTGAGGCAGCAACTCCACCGCTGCACTGCCCCACTTCATGTCATTCTGTAAATGCGAGCTGTCCTTATAATTGATACAAGATTGTTTTACTTCATGAATGTAGAAAGAAGGAACTGCAGATGCAGATTTAGAAAGAAAATTCAAAAAGTGCTGGAGTAACTGAGCAGGTCGGGCATCACCTCTGGAGAACACAAGTGCGCCGAGGATGTGCCAAGGATGAGTCACACCCTGGCCGCTCCATTCTCCCATCGGGCAAACATAGACACATAGAAACATAGAAATTAGGTGCAGGAGTAGGCCATTTGGCCCTTCGAGCCTGCACCGCCATTCAATATGATCATGGCTGATCATCCAACTCAGTATCCCGTACCTGCCTTCTCTCCATACCCTCTGATCCCTTTAGCCACAAGGGCCACATCTAACTCCCTCTTAAATATAGCCAATGAACAGGCCTCAACTACCCTCTGTGGCAGAGTTCCAGAGACCCACCACTCTCTGTGGGAAAAAAGACCTTCTCATCTCGGTCCTAAAGGATTTCCCCCTTATCCTTAAGCTGTGACCCCTTGTCCTGGACCTCCCCAACATCGGGAACAATCTTCCTGCACCTAGCCTGTCCAACCCCCTAAGAATTTTGTAAGTTTCTATAAGATCCCCTCTCAATCTCCTAAATTCTAGAGAGTATAAACCGAGTCTATGCAGTCTTTGTTCATAAGACAGTCCTGACATCCCAGGAACCAGTCTGGTGAACCTTCTCTGCACTCCCTCTATGGCAATAATGTCCTTCCTCAGATTTGGAGACCAGAACTGTACACTCTGCAAAAGGTATAGAAGGGTGAAAATGCGCTCCTCCAGATTCAGGGACAGCTTCTCCCCAGTCTTCCCAGGCTCTCGGACTATCTTTGATCGGACTTTACTGGCTTTACCTTGCACTAAACGTTATTGCCTTATCATGTATCTGTACACTGCGATGGCTCGATTGTAATAATGTGTTGTCTTTTCACTGACTGGTTAGCACGCAACAAAAGCTTTTCACTGTACCTCGGTACACGTGACAATAAATAAACTAAACTGAACTTGAACATGGGCAGGACGCGTTTCGTGTCAGGACCCTTCTTCAGCCTCCTGTCAGACTTCAGTTTGGAAGCAAGGTCCCGACCCGAAACGTCACCATACGCATGTTCTCCAGAGGTGTTGCCTGACCTGCTGAGTTATCCCAGCACTTGGTGTCCTTTTTTAAAATTCATGAATGTTGGTCCTACAATATTCATTCGTTCAATAGCCCTTATTTATTGGGCAATTTATTAAACATAAACGAGTCTGAAGAAAGGTCTCGACCCAAAGCGCCACTATAATTTCTCTCCAGAGATGCTCTCTGACCCGCAGAGCTACTCAACCTTTTTGTGTCCATCTTCGGTTTTAACCAGTATCTGCACTTCCTTCCTACGGAATTGCTTTAATGTTGAAGTGACTTATTTATTAAGTACTGGTTCCATGTTTTTATTTATTTCTCTCTTTACCTGTTGAATTGGAAAACAGCCTTGTGCTTTTTTGTGTCAGCACTCGTGCATGCGGTCCTGTCTCAGATGCAAAGCCCAGCATGGCTTCCCAAACCTGTTTCCTATTATTCTCTTGCAAAAGGTTTTGACTTCACATCTCAGCTGAGGCTGTGCATTCATTCTATATTTTCCATGATTACATACACCGCTAACCCATCACAGACTCCATTAAAAAAGCCCCGACTCATCACACAATGATACTCTCCATCCAAGTGTAACAAAATGGTAAAACTCTTTGGAGTGCGGGAGGAAACCGGAGCACCCTGAGAAAACCCACGCGGTCACAGGGAGAACGTACAAACTCTGTACAGACAGCACCTGTAGACGGGATCGAACCTGGGTCTCTGGCGCTGTAAGAGGGCAGGTCTACCGCTGCGCCACCCTATGAGCTAAATGAATCCTAGAACAGAGTGGCACGCTGGCGCAACGGTAGAGCTACTGCCTTGCAGCGCCAGAGACCTGGGTTCGATCCTGACTACAGGGTGCTTGTCTATACGTTCTCCCCATGACCTGCGTGGGTTCTCTCAGTGATCTTCGGTTTCCTCCCACACTCCAAAGACATGAAGGTTTGTAGGTTAATTGGCTTGGTTATAAATGTCTAAAAAATTGTCCCTAGTGTGTGTGCGTGTGTGTGTGTAGGGTAGTGTTAATGTGAGGGGATCGCTGGTCAGTGCCGACTCGGTGGGCCGAAGGGCCTGTTTCCGCGTTGTATCTCTAAACTAAAGATACATCCACAACTTTGCCCGTCAGAAATACAGATCAAAGGCAGCACTAAATTAAATGCCATCCTTGTCTCATAAAAGTGCGGAATAGTGCACGACGCGGACTTTAACACCGGGAGCTGCGGTCCTTTGCCGAGGGTCGCCAGCGGAGTTCCGACCGCGAAGCTCGCCGTCTCCGGTAAGAAGAGGCCGACTTGGGAGCTCCGTGCCGCGGAGTGTTCCGATCCATCCCGACGCCGGAATTTGGATCATCCCGACGAGAGGGCTTGGACATCGGACCATCGGCAACAGCGACTGCGGAGGGTTCAAAGGCCCCGACCATGGGTGAACAAAGGAGGAAGATGACTAATGTCCAGCACAGTGAGGAATGTGGGTTCCACTGTGGCGGATGTGTATGTTACATTTTATTTTATGTGGCTGTGGGTATTGTTGCTTCTCACTTAGTATGACTGCATGGTAACTCAAATATCACTGTGTACCTCCCCCCCCTTGACTCCATTCAAGGACCCAAGCAGTCGTTCCAGGTGCGACAGAGGTTCACCTGCACCTCCTCCAACCTCATCTATTGTGAGACCAAGCACAGGCTTGCCGATCGCATTAACCAACCTGATCTCCCGGTGGCTCAGCGCTTCAACTCCCCCTCCCATTCTGAATCCGACCTTTCTGTCCTGGGCCTCCTCCATGGCCAGAAATTGGAGGAGCAGCTCCTCATACTTCACTTGGGGCAGTCTGCACCCCAGTGGCTTGAACATTGACTTCTCCAATTTCCGGTAGCCCTTGCTGTCTCCTCACCCTCTCAGCTCTCCCTCAGCCCTCAAGCTCCTCCTCTTCCTTTCTTCTTCTTCCCGCCCCCCCCCCTCTCCCTGCATCGGTCTGAAGCAGGGTTTCAGCCCGAAAACGTCGCCCATTTCCTTCGCTCCATAGATGCTGCCTCACCCGCTGAGTTTCTCCCAGTACTTTTGTCTATCTTCACCGTACCTTAGTTGGTTAAGTGACAATAAACGCGAACTTGAACTTGAACGTGAAATGACGGAGATTCCTTTGCAAGAGTTGAGCCCAGTTTCCCCCATTGGAACCAAGAACAACGAGAGGAAAAGTGCTGTCCTTTCTACATCATTAGTGCTTTGCTGGCCAAGAAATGAAGCGACGCTCTTGCTTGAAGTTGAATGCAACAATCACATGCATAATAAAATCCGCCAGGTACTGGTAGTAACAACTATTTCATTTGTTGGATCAGGAATTCCGAACTTGTAAAAGACCAATTAGAAGCACTCAATTACTTTTTATTGGCTTTATCATATGGTCTCATAAAGATGACTCAAACATTGATCATCATTCAACGCTCCACTGTAATCTAGAATCTAAACTACTTATATAGTCCATTTGGGTTAAAATAGTGAAAATATACTAAGGAAGGATAATTGTTTTCTGATTATCGTTCAACTATTAGTGCATAGTGGCAGTGTTCCTTCTAAAAAAAAACGTGCTTGCAATTAAATACTGTGCCTAAGCTATTATGGCATTAAGGAGGCCCTCGCTCACTGGGTCACCATTGCAAGTTCACAGCTTTGAAAGCTAATGCGTTTTATTACAGACCTTAATCCACAGGGTGTTCAGGACTTGTAACGCAACTGTTGAAATGAATACGTGTTAGTGGTCAATTTAATTAATCTGAGCGCTGCCTGGATACACACTGGATAATTTTGATGATGCAGACTTCAAACATGCTGAGTTTCAAAATCACATATGAATAATTTATCCCAACAGTAACCGTCACTTTGTGATGCGGAAAACCCTGGGAACGCAGTCGGATGCAGCATCGTCCCACACGACTACTTAAATAATAATTGCCATTGGGTATGAATGCAACTCAAAGCCCCATTTGCTTTTTTTTCCTCGTGGATTTCACACTGGAGGAGGAGATGCGCGCTTTCAAATCTTCTCATCAAACAAGATCTAAGTTTGTGTGCGGGAAGGAACTGCAGATGCGGGATTAAACCGAAAATAGACACAGAGTGCTGGAGTAACTCGGTGGGTCAGGCGGCATCTCAGGAGAAAAGGAATGGGTGAAGTTTTGGGTCGAGATCCTCCTTCTGAAGAAGCCTCCGTAAATTGTCCCTAGAGTGTAGGGAGTGGATGTAATGTGTCAATATGTGATTCGGTTCCATTCTGTTTTGTAGTTTTATCTTGCACAATCTGCAAGCATCGCCACTTTTCATTTCACTGCACATCTTGTATGTGTAGGTAATGAATAAACTCGACTTGAACTAATGTGAACTAGTGTGATCGACGGGCCACGAGCGGCCGGAAGATGGGTTTCGACCCAAAATGTCACCTATTCATTTTCGCCAGAGATGCTGCCTGACCCGGTGAGTTACTCCAGCTTTTCCTATCTATCTAAGATCTAAATTGATCTATCTATCTATACATAACTAAAACACTGATCTTGTGCTCTTCCGGTTTGCATGCGACGCCCTTTCCTGCACCATCGCCGCACTGATTGGCTTTGTCCACTGTCAGTCACTGGCAACCGCTCGCGCCGGCCCCCGCCCACATCTGCCTGTCGCATCCAGTCGGCGCAGCCTCCGGTCAAGGCAACCTCCAGTCAGAGGAGTGTCGAGGAGGCGGAGAAGGTGCTGGGGGATGAGGGGAAATGAGCTGTACCTGCGCAGTTGGGGGCTATGGGGGGAATGGAATATTATGTTGGGGGAGTAGGTTGCGTTGGGGACCAGGACTCCCGTGTGACAGGGACCCACCTGGTCCCACTCAGTCTAGTACTTCCTAAAATCCTCTGTGTGACCTTGACAACCAGATTTTAAGAGATTATTATCATTAATTATTTGCATAGTTCTATTGTTTATCCGTCTTTGATGCTTCCACGCATCTTATCAACTAAGATGTGATCATTTCCTTCTGCCTAAATTGCTAAAACATTGGCGTATTGAAAGTGAAGAGTTGGCCAGGACATTTTGTGTCGGGGCCCATCTTCAGACTGAAGACTCGTTGAGTTCCTCCAGCACTTTTTTGATTTGGTCGAGGTTTAAGCATCTGCAGTTCCTTGTGTTGCTCACCTGCTAAGAACTTAAACTAAATGTTGAGTATGACCTAATCCCAATGAGTGATAGATTGAAAGATACAGCGCATGGATACAGGCCCTTCGGCCCACCAAGTCCACGCTGACCATCGGTTCACACTCGTTCTAGGTTATCCCGTTTTCTCGTCCACTCCCTGCACACTAGGGGCAATTTACCGAAGCTAATTAGCCTCTAGACATGCGCATCTTTGCGATGTGGGAGGAAACCGGAGCACCCAGTTATTGGGAGAACATGCACGCTCCACATAGACAGCACCCGAGGTCAGCATTGAACCAGAGTCTCCGGCACATGTGAGACAGCGGCTCTGCCTCAACCAGCTGTGCCTCAATGTGACCAGTCTTGAAGAAGGGTCTCGACCCCGAAACGTCACCCATTCCTTCTCTCCAGAGATGCTGCCTGTCCCGCTGAGTTACTCCAGCATTTTGTGTGTTTATCTTTGTGCCTCAATGTAGAACTGGGAATCTGCAGACTATCACAGACAGTCATCAAATAATCATTTTTAAAAAAAAGCATGTTGAAGAGGGGACTGCAGATGCTGGAAAAATCAAAGGTCGATAAAAATGCTGGAGAAACTCAGCGGGACAGGCAGTGTCTATGGAACGAAGGAATAGGCTCACTTCCCCCCCTAACACAGGGAACCTCAGTGGGTCTTCCCCTTACCCCTTAAACCATGTGACCCCAGCTCCTCCCCACCCACAATATAGTCCTCATACCCCTCTCCTCCCTGCCCACCCATCCCCCCCTCCCCCCCAACCAGACATTAAAACAGACAAAATGGTTTAAAATGCACAAAGTTGGGTTGCCAAAGCTGGGACCAAATAAGCAAATTTTCCACTGAAAATCTCTGGATGAAGCACCCACTTACAGGCATTCACAATCTGTCTTGTCAGTGCGGTCTCCGCTGCGCTGAGACAGCTATAAATCTTGTCACGCTTCAGCTCCAGCACTTAACTGCTGAATGCCGAGTTATTTCCCCATGTCACAATGGAGGTCCTCTGCTAAAAGAATAAGTGATGCAGAGGGATTATGTTTCATGTCACTCCTGGCAATGCCAACAGAGTAACTGCACTTAGCGCACGGCAGAAGGCAGAGAAACGGACTAGTCCGCCAAGACCCCGACTCCTCCTCATCGTTTGAACGAGGCAGTGAATGTGGTCTCGCCACATATTTTGTCTCAGATCCAGTTGAGGGCCTGTCCCACGTGCCGATTTTTTTCGGCGTCATATCAGTGTCGCTAAAAAAAAAATTTTGAACATTCCAAAATCCAGGGACGAGAAAAAAAAGTTGCGACACTTGGAGAAAACCCAGCGCGTCACACGTCATCGCGCCGCATCACAGCGCAGTCAGTGATGCCAGCCGTCGACGAGAACCTTTGCTCAGCCCATCTGGACCTACCTGATCTCCCGTTTGATAAAGGCTTTAATTCCCCTTCCCATTCCCACACAGACCTTTCTGTCCTCTGTCTCCTCCATTGTCAGAGTGAGGATAAACGCAAATTGGAGGTATGAATATTGATTTCTCTCATAGAAACATACAAATCAGGTGCAGGAGTAGGCCATTCGGCCCTTCGAGCCTGCACCGCCATTCAATATGATCATGGATGATCATCCAACTCAGTATCTCGTACCTGCCTTCTCTCCATACCCTCTGATCCCCTTAGCCACAATGGCCAAATCTAACTCCCTCTTAAATATAGCCAATGAACTGGCCTCAACTACCCTCTGTGGCAGAGAGTTCCAGAGACCCACCACTCTCTGTGTGAAAAAAGTCCTTCTCATCTCGGTCCTAAAGGATTTCCCCCTTATCCTTAAGCTGTGACCCCTTGTCCTGGACCTCCCCAACATCAGGAACAATCTTCCTGCATCTAGCCTGTCCAACCCCTTAAGAATTTTGTAAGTTTCTATAAGATCCCCTCTCAATCTCCTAAATTCTAGAGTGTATAAACCGAGTCTATGCAGTCTTTGTTCATAAGACAGTCCTGACATCCCAGGAATCACTCTGGTGAACCTTCTCTGCACTCCCTCTATGGCAATAATGTCCTTCCTCAGATTTGGAGACCAGAACTGTACGCAATATTCCAGGTGTGGCCTCACCAAGACCCTGTACAACTGAAGTAGAACCTCCCTGCTCTTGTACTCAAAGAATAGAAGTATACTCTCACTTCAGGTAGTCCCGGCATTCCCTCTCTCTCTCTCTCTCCCTCCCCCACCCAAGTCGCACCAGCGTCTCCTTTTCGCTCCACAAACAGCTAACAATGGCCTGTTTCCTTTAACATCGTCACTTTTTTTGCAAATCTTTCATTCATTGTTTCATTCTTCAACAAAGCAGCCAGCGCCTCGCCCTCAGCAACTCCCAAGTCTGCTGGGACTGCATTTAAATAATCGCTTGTTTAGTCTCCAGTGATCAACACCGAGGGATTTCTATTTGCCGGCATTGAAATTTTAATAATCTGCCTTGTGTCTAAAGATTCTTAATCAATCTAATTGATTGGGTTTAATGAGTCTTCCAGGCACGACATGAACTCCGCATGTGGTCAACGCTACTGATTAATCTGCCGGTTTATTATGCTATAAAATGAGTGCCATCAAAACAGATCGGCTGCTCCAAGCTGGGACTCGGCTAACGTAATGGTGTCCTCACACGTGCATTTTCACCATGTCATAGCTTCCCCATCTTCACCATCACCTTCATCCTAGGGATGGTGAAGCAACAAAATAGTTCACAAGTTATAGGGGTAGAATTAGGCCATTGGGCCCGTCGAGTCCACTCCGCCGTTCAATCATGGCTGATCTCTGCCTCCTCATCCCATCTTGCTGCCTTCTCTCCGTAACCCTTAACACCCGTTCTAATCCAGAATTTGACCATCTCTGCCTTAAAAATATCCGCCGACTCGGCCTCCACAGCCCTCTGTGGCAACGAGTTCCACAGATTAACTAACCTCTGACTAAAGAAGTTCCTCCTCACCTCCTTTCTATAAGAGCGCCCTTTAATTCTGAGGCTGTGACCTCTGGTCCTACTGTCCCACCAGTGGCAACATCCTTTCCATGTCCTCTCGCAAAGAGGTCCTTCTGCAGTTGTACAGGGCCCTGGTGAGACCACACCTGGAGTTTTGTGTGCAGGTTTGGTCTCCAAATTTGAGGAAGGACATTCTTGCTATTGAGGGAGTGCAGCGTAGGTTCACCAGGTTAATTCCTGGGATGGCGGGACTGTCATATGCTGAGAGAATGGAGCAGCTGAGCTTGTACACTCTGGAATTTAGAAGGATGAGAGGGGATCTCATTGAAACATATAAGATTGTTAAAGGTTTGGACACGATAGAGGCAGGAAAATGTTCCTGATTTTGGGGGAAACCAAAACCAGGGGCCACAGTTTAAGAATAAGGGACAAGCCATTTAGAACAGATATGAGGAAAAACGTTTTTGCACAGAGAGTAGTAAGTCTGCGGAATTCTGTGCCTGAGCGGGCGGTGGAGGCCGGTTCTCTGGATGCTTTCAAGAGAGAGATAGATAGGGCTCTTATAGATAGCGGAGTCAGGGGATATGGGGAGAAGGCAGGAACGGGGTACTGATTGGGGATGATCAGCCATGATCACATTCAATGGTGGTGCTGGCTCCTGCACCTATTGTATATTGTCCAATATAGTATGGTCGTACAGCCAGAACACTCAAACAAGACCCATGCAGGCACAGGGAGAACTTGCAAACTCCATACAGGCAGCACCCATAGTCAGGATTGAACCCTGGCGCTGCAAGTCAGCAACTCTACCGCTGCGCCACCGTTGCCACCCAATTGCAGCCGTTGTGCAATAATGCTCAACTACAGTGGCTAACAATACTTTATTGGAGAATTATTGATTGCACACATAAGAAGGTAGAAGACGAATGTGGATGAAATGTCCTCCTCAGTCCGTTATACAACTTCCCCTTCCTCCACCTCGGTTTCTGATCCATTTATCTCTCGCCTGGTACAACTTTGCCCTCTTACTTTGAAGCTATGCACTCTAGTCATTGACACTTTCACCGGGGGGGGGAGGGGAGAGGCTCTGACTGTCTGCCCTATCTATGCCAGTCATAAATCTAGAACCTTCCATCAGTTCTCCCACCAACTTCTGACTTTCCAGGGAACGGCAGTGCAGGTTTGTCGAACCTCTCCTTGTAGCTGAGACCCTCTGATCCAGGCAGCATTCCACAAAAAAACTCATCCAAAAAAACCCAGTCCTCACCGTCCTAAGGCAAATCAGCCACAGGCAAACTTCCGAGCCTGCATCCGCTGTTCCAGGCGTCAATTTCTCTACATCGGCGAGACCAAGCACAGTTTCAGCGATCGTTTCACTGAACACTGCGGCTCAGTCAGTCTAAACCTACCTGATCTCCCGGTGGCTCAGCACTTCAACTCCCCCTCCCATTCCCAATCTGACCTGGGCCTCCTCCATTGTCAGAGTGAGGCCCAGCGCAAATTGGAGGCCCAGCACCTCATATTTCGCTTGAGTAGCTTACACCCCAACGGTATGAAGGTTGACTTCTCTAACTTCAGATAGCCCTTGCTTCCCTCTCCACCCCCTCCCCTTCACCCACCAGTCTTACTGTCCCCGACTACATTCTATCTCTGTCCCGCCCCCCCCCTTCCCTGACATCAGTCTGAAGAAGGGTCTCGACACGAAACATCGCCCATGCCTTCTCTCCAGAGATGCTGCCTCACCCGCAGAGTTACTCCAGCGTTTTGCATCTACCATATCTATTTACCCAGTGCTTCTGTTACATATTCTGTTACTCCCAGAGTACTCAAGGAGGTAGCCACAGAAATAGTGGATGCATTAGTGATAATTTTGCAAAATTCCTTAGATTCTGGAGTAGTTCCTGAGGATTGGAGGGTAGCTAATGTAACCCCACTTTTTAAAAAAGGAGGGAGAGAGAAAGCGGGGAATTACAGACCAGTTAGTCTAACATCGGTAGTGGGGAAACTGCTAGAGTCAGTTATTAAAGATGGGATAGCAGCGCATTTGGAAAGTGGTGAAATCATTGGACAAAGTCAGCATGGATTTACGAAAGGTAAATCATGTCTGACAAATCTGATAGAATTTTTCGAGGATGTAACTAGTAGAGTGGATAAGGGAGAACCAGTGGATGTGTTATATCTAGACTTTCAGAAGGCTTTCGACAAGGTCCCGCATAAGAGATTAGCATACAAACTTAAAGCACACGGTATTGGGGGTTCAGTATTGATGTGGATAGAGAACTGGCTAGCAGACAGGAGGCAAAGGGTAGGAGTAAACGGGTCCTTTTCAGAATGGCAGGCAGTGACTAGTGGGGTGCCGCAAGGCTCAGTGCTGGGACCCCAGCTATTTACAATATATATTAATGATTTGGACGAGGGAATTCAATGCAACATCTCCAAATTTGCAGATGATACCAAGCTGGGGGGTATCGTTAGGTGTGAGGAGGATGCTTGGAGGCTGCAGGGTGATTTGGATAGGCTGAGTGAATGGGCAGATGCATGGCAGATGCAGTACAATGTGGATAAATGTGAGGTTATCCACTTTGGTGGCAAAAACATGAGGGTAGACTATTATCTGAATGGTGGCAGATTAGGTAAGGGGGAGATGCAACGAGACCTGGGTGTCATGGTACACCAGTCATTGAAAGTAGGCATGCAGGTGCAGCAGGCAGTGAAGAAAGCAAATGGTATGTTAGCATTCATAGCGAAAGGATTTGAGTATAGGAGCAGGGAGGTTCTACTGCAGTTGTACAGGGTTTTGGTGAGGCCACACCTGGAGTACTGCGTACAGTTTTGGTCTCCAAATCTGAGGAAAGACATCCTTGCCATAGAGGGGGTACAGAGAAGATTCACCAGACTGATTCCTGGGATGTCAGGACTTTCATATGAGGAAAGATTGGATAGACTCGGTTTGTACTCGATGGAATTTAGAAGATTGAGGGGGGATCTTATAGAAACCTACAAAATTCTTAAGGGGTTGGACAAGCTAGATGCTGGAAGATTGTTCCCGATGTTGGGGGAGTCCAGAACAAGGGGTCACAGTCTAAGGATAAGGGGGAATTCCTTTAGGACCGAAATGAGGAAAACATTCTTTACACAGAGAGTGGTGAGTCTCTGGAATTCTCTGCCACAGAAGGTAGTTGAGGCCAGTTCATTGGCTATATTTAACAGGGCGTTAGATGTGGCACTTGTGGCTAAAGGGATCAGGGGGTATGGAGAGAAGGCAGGTACGGGATACTGAGTTGGATGATCAGCCATGATCACATTGAATGGCGGTGCAGGCTCGAAGGGCCGAATGGCCTACTCCTGCACCTATTTTCTATGTTTCTATGTTTCTATATTCTAAATATTGTTTTAATCGTTCATGTCACCCATTGTGAGGAAATCTAAGCAAGTTATCAGGGAGAAAATTCGAGCCACAGAGTGATAGAGTGTGGACACAGGCCCTTCGGCCCAACTTGCCCACACTGATCAACATGCCCCATCTACACTAGTCAAGAGTCTAGAGTGTTTTAATGTCATATGTCCCAGACGGGACAATGAAATTCTTACTTGCTGCAGCTCAACACAATATGTGAATGTGTAAACATTGTATATAACAGGGGACAAAAAAAAGTTAAATAAATAACAAATATAGTGCAAATAACAAATAATAATATTGTATTTTGCAGTTCAGAGCTCCGAGCTTATTCGTTGTGTTAATAGCCTGATGGCTGTGGGGAAGGGGCTGTTCCTGAACCTGGACGTTACTAGTCCCACCTGCCTCGCTTTTGGTCCATATCCCTCCAAACCTGTCCCATCCATGTACCTGTCTAACTGTTTCTTAAACGCTGGGATGGTCCCTGCCTCAACGACTTCCTCCGGCAGCTCGTTCCATACACCCACCACCTTTTGGTCTGAAAAAGTTACCCCGCACATTCCTATAAAATTCTCCTCATCTATTTACCGAATGTAAACCTGTGAAGCATTTCACAATTTAGTCATCAGCTTTTCCGCATTGAGAACTTTTTTGGCGCCGCTTTCCTCGAACGCACGCAGAGACGACAGTTCTTTATTCACATAAACATTCTGAACTATTGTAATTAAGAAAGTAGCTGCAATAACAGATGTTTTGTGCTTTCATTCCCCAAGACAGCGCACAATGCACCAGTTGTTGAAACCAAGAATTAAATTAGTTTAATTACTTGAAGCCAGCCCACGTCATTATTAATGGAGATACCACTTTACAATTAATGAACACTATTTGCGGTGAAACTTATTAACCGTCTTAACACAGAAACATTGAGCAAGGTTCATGCTTACAGTAATTCTGTCGAGAAGTCTTGTCCCACCGGCACGCAGAGCTGCAGCACGAGGAAGCGCTGGATAAGACCAACTAACATGGAAGACAAACAGAAATGCAGAAATTACCTCTTTTTACCATGCATGATAGTCAATGAAGTACAACTGCTCAAATGAAGACAATCCACGGACAATTACATCAGTGGGAAGAAAATGCAGATGCCAGTTTACACTGAAGATAGACAAAATTCTGGAGTAACTCAACGGGTCAGGCAGCATCGCTGGAGAGAAGGAACGGGTGACGTTTCCGGTCGAGACCCCTCTTCGGACAGAGAGGCAGGGGAGAGGAGAACGAGCGATATAGACGGTGATTGTGGAGAGAGAGAGATATAGAAGAGATGAATGAAAGATACGCAAAAATTAACGATGATCGAGGAAAGATGGAGCCCACAATGGTGTCTGAAGATTGAGGGGGAAAGGGGGGGGGGGGGGGGGGGGAAATGGGTGCGAATCCAGAGGTGGGGTACGGGGGAGAGGGGATGTCCACACAAGTCTGAACAAGAGTCTCAATCCTAAACATCACCTATTCCTTCTCTTCAGAGATGCTGCCTGCTCTGCTGAGTTACTCCAACATTTTGTGCCTATCTACAATTGAATTAGCATAATTAACCAAACTTCAAAATATTGGCCAGACACAAAAACTGGAGTAGCTCAGCGGGGACAGGCAGCATCTCTGGAGAGAAGGAATGGGTGACGTTTCGGGTCGAGACCCTTCTTCAGACTTCTCTGTTGACTCCTCCCACTTCTTCCATCCAAGGTGTAGCTATGGCCACCCACATGGGCTCCAGCTACGACTGCCTCTTTGTAGGGTATGTTGAAAAATTCCCTGTTCCAGGCGTACACTGGCCCTATCCCCAAACTCTATCTCAGTCACATTGACGACTGCATTGGTGCTACCTCCTGCACCCATGCAGGACTCATGGACTTCATCAACTTCAACACCAATTTTTAAAAAATCTATCAGACTTCAAAATGCCAGCGACACTCTATCCGACTTTCTCAATAATCTGCTCCGTACAATATTCCGTGTAAGAAAGAACTGCAGATGCTGGTAAAATCGAAGGTAGACACAAAATGCTGGAGTAACTCAGTGGGTGAGGCAGCATCTATGGAGAGAAGGAATGGGCGATGTTTCAGGTCGAGACCCAATGGTAACTCAGCGAGATGTTTCTATCGATTTTAGAAACTATTTTCCCTATTTTCTATGTTTCTATAGAGTTAGATGGAGCTATAGGGGCTAGTGGAATCAAGGGATATAGGGAGAAGGCAGGCACGGGTTATTGATTGGGGACCGTCAGCCATGATCGCAATGAATGGCGGTGCTGGCTCGAAGGGCCAAATGGCCTCCTCCTGCACCTATTTTCTATGTTTCTATGTTCCAAGGGTCTCGACCCGAAACGTCGCCCATTCCTTCTCTCCATAGATGCTGCCTCATCTGCTGAATTACTCCAGCATCTTGTCCTTCCCTTCAATACAATATTCAATTTTCTTCTCAAGTACCAACGTCCTGCCTGAACTGCAAAATAGTCTTTAAGAGCATAAATTACTATACTTCCACGTTTAATTTACATTTGTTAGAATTTCACTGTTCCATTTGGAAACTTAGCAGGATTCCAGCAGCTTTGATTTGTCTATGAAATGCTGCATTTTCAAGGCAGCTCAGTTAAGATCCCTTTGAAAATATTTACAGTAATTGGAGCGCCATGCTGCCCTTTGCATTGAAAGCATCAAACACCAAACGGGTAATTAGATTGGGCCGCACTGGTAATAATTGCTGTTCTGTTCAAGAGGACTCTCTCGAACTTCTACAGGTGCACAGTAGAGAGCCTGCTGACCGGTTGCATCGTGGCCTGGTTCGGCAACTTGAACGTCCAGGAGCGGAAAAGACTGCAGAAAGTTGTGACCACGGCCCAGTCCATCACCGGCTCTGACCTCCCCACCGTCGGAGGGATCTATCGCAGTCGCTGCCTCAAAAAGGCAGCCAGCATCATCAGAGACCCACACCACCCTGGCCACACACTCATCTCATCATTGTCATCGGGAAGAAGGTACAGGAGCCTGAAAACTGCAACGTCCAGGTTCAGGAACAGCTTCTTCCCGACAGCCATCAGGCTATTAAACACGGCAACCTCATAAGCGATGAACTCCAATAGACTATCATTATTGCACTGCTATTGTGGGTTTTTTTAGTTTTATTATATTATTTATTATGATTATATATTGTGCTGTGCCCCAGCAAGTAAGAATTTCATTGTTCTATCTGGGACACATGACAATAAAACACTCATGACTGATGATCGGAAAATAAAACAGCATTCGCTACAGGAGCTGCAGTATAGATGGAGCCTGATGGCTATTTCAAGGATTAAAACAACAATACCAGTCGCTGGGTGGTGAGTTTTGAAGCAACGTGGATAAATAATATCCCGCTGTTAAATCATGTTAAAATCATGAGGGGAATAGATCAGGTAGATGCACAGACTCTCTTGCCCAGAGAAGGTGAATCGAGGACCAGAGGACATAGGTTCAAGGTGAAGGGGAAAAGATTTAGTAGGAATCCGAGGGGTAACTTTTCCACACAGAGGGTGGTGGGTGTATGGAACAGGCTGCCAGAGGAGGTAGTTGAGGCTGGGACTATCCCAACGTTTAAGAAACAGTTAGACAGGTACATGGATAGGACCGGTTTGGAGGGATGTGGGCCAAATGCAGGCAGGTGGGACTAGTGCAGCTGGGGCATGTTGGTCTGCGTGGGCAAGTTGGGCCGAGGGGCCTGTTTCTATGCTGACCCGCGTCCTATACATTTGCGCAATATAATCCAAACAATCTTGAGGGCCTCGTATAGTAAACGGCACTGCACTTGACCAAAGTGCCCTTATTTAAGACTTGGCAGATACATGCAGGAAATGCATCATTACACCATCAAAACCGGCAAAATAATATTTTCACAATGTACCTCATTGCTCCACACAACCTTACTATGGTTAATGCAAGTTTCAAATGAGGCAAAAAGCTTGTAACTATCTCACTGGAAAGGCTTAATATATATATATATATATATATATGCACCCATTTGACGGGCTTTTAAATTATTGCTGTTATACCATATAATATAACCATATAACCATTACAGCACGGAAACAGGCCTTCTCAGCCCTTCCAGTCCGTGCCAACCATTTATTTTCCCCTAGTCCCATCTACCTGCACTCAGACCATACCCCTCCATTCCCTTCCCGTCCATATACCTATCCACTTTACTTTTAAATGTTAAAATCGATCCTGCCTCCACCACTTCTGCAGGAAGCTCATTCCACACAGCCACCACTCTCTGAGTAAAGAAGTTCCCCCTCATGTTACCCCTAAACTTCTGTCCCTTAATTCTCATGTCATGCCCTCTTGTTTGAATCTTCCCTACCCTCAATGGGAAAAGCTTATCCACGTCAACTCTGTCTATCCCTTTCATCATTTTAACGACCTCAATCAAGTCCCCCCTCAACCTTCTGCGCTCCAAAGAATAAAGACCTAACTTGTTCAACCTTTCTCTGTAACTTAGTTGCTGGAACCCAGGCAACATTCTAGTAAATCTCCTCTGTACTCTCTCTATTTTGTTGACATCCTTCCTATAATTAGGCGACTAAAAATTGTACACCATAAGACACCGCAATTAATGTTCAAATCGCAAGGCACAATCTTCCCCCAACATAAACACCTTGCAGATGGTAGCACAGGGGTAGAGTTGCTGCCTTACAGAACCAGAGATCCAGGTTCAATCCGATCTCAGGCGCTGTCTGTACAGAATTCGTACGTTCTCCCCGTGACCTGCGTGGGTTTTCTCCGAGATCTTCAGTTTCCTCCCACACTCCAAAGACGTGCAGGTTTGTTGGTTAATTGGCGCCAGTAAAATTGTAAATTGCCCCCTAGTGTGTGTAGGATGCGTGTTAATGCGTGGGGATCGCTGGTGGGCGCAGACTCGGTGGGCCGAAGGGCCTGTTTACATGCTGTCTCTCTAAACTAAGCTAAACTAAAATAAAAACCTTTGCTGGTTGAAGGGGGAGCGTTAGTTGAGGAACACCATTCGAAATATTAACTCAATTTCTCTTTTTTGTGAATGGCCGCCAGTATATTTATGTTCTTGCTTCAGGCTGCCACAGTGATTTTGCTTAATCCTGGAATCATCGCCCCGAATGGTGTCAGCTCTACCTCTGTTCCACTGTATCACCCACTGTGCAGCATGCTGGCTTGTGGCATATTTTGGTCTCCTAATTTGAGGAAGGACATTATTGCTATTGAGGGAATGCAGCGTAGGTTCACCAGGTTAATTCCCAGGATGGCGGGACTGTCATATGATGAAAGAATGGGTCGTCAGGGCTTGTAATTGCTGGAATTTAGAACATTGAGAGGGGATCTTATTGAAACATGTAAAATTCTTAGCGGTTTGGACAAGGTAGATGCAGGAAAAATGTTCCCGATGTTGGGGGAGTCCAGAGAAAGGGGTCACAGTTTAAGAATAAGGGGTAAGCCATATAGGACTCGGATGAGGAAAAACTCTTTCACCCAGATAGTTGCGAATGTGTGAATTCTCTGGATGTTTTCAAGAGAGAGCTAAGGGCCAGTCCCACTTACGTGAATTTATCGGTGACTGCCGGCACCCGTCATAGTTGCAGTAGGTCACTGAAAATGATCAACATGTTGAAAATCCAGCGGCGACCAGAACAAGGTACGACTCTTTGGGCGTACAGGCGTCACTCTGCGATGTGTCGACACGTGATGCCTGTATGGTCATGAGTGGTTGCCCCAAAGAACGATCATATTGAATGGCTCGAAGGGCCAAATGTTTCTATCTAATTCGCTGAGATTTCCAATCTCTCAACGGATGGCAGGAGCCACCTCCAAGCACCTGCAGACTGAGATGTGGACAGCACAAAGGGGGATGGCCCATGGGACAAGGGAAGTTGAAGATGGATAGGCAATGACGGCAGACAACACGGGGACTGAGTTTAGGTTCAACAGCGAGGGCTGGCAGCAGTGGCGTTCTGGAGAGGTCTCGACCCGAAACGTCACTGATTCCTTTTCTCCAGAGATGCTGCCTGACCAAAAGCCTCTTAAACGCCACTATCATATTAGCCTCCACCACCATCCATGGCAGCTTGTTCCAGGCACCCACCACCCTCTGTGTAAAAACAAAACTTGCTCTTTGTAAATTTAAAACTTTTAGTTCTGACTGTCTTTCATTCTTGATCGGCATCAGCCCACAGATATTAAGTTTACAAATTTGTAATTCTTCTTTTCATAAACACTGATTGTGGATGATCAACCATGATCATATTGAATGGCACTGCTGGCTCGAGGGGCCGAATGGCCTACTCCGGCACCTATTGTCTGCTGTCGTAAGAGGAGGAAGAGTAACATGTCCTTCCGTCCACTGAGTCTGCACTGCCAGCCATCCCTGCACACTAACACTATCCTACACGCACTAGGGACAATTTTACATGTTTTTCATACCAAGCCAATTAACCTACAAACCTGCACGTCTTTGGAGTGTGGGAGGAAACTGAAGATCGCGGAGAAAACCCACACAGGTCACGGGGAGAACGTGCAAACTCCGTACAGGCAAGCAAGCAAGCACGCGTAGTCAGGATCCAATCCGAGTCTCTGGCGCTGTACACAGCAGCTCTACCCCTGCTCCACATAGTGCCAAAAATGTATGCATTAAAAAAATGGAATGCAGTGTTGATATTAAATATCAGATACATTTTATGCTTTTTCAAACTGATAGAAACGCTTAGGAGAACCTCTTAACTTAAAGAACTTTCACCTCTTGCTCTGGAACATTGCAGGAGTTGCAGTTTAGTTTGGAGATACAGTGCGGAAACAGGCCCTTCGGCCCACCGAGACCGCACTGGCCAGTGATCCCCGCACACTAACTCTATCCTACACACGCTAGGTGCAATTTACAATTTTACCAAGCCAATTAACCTACAAACTTGGGGTTACACAAAAAGCTGGAGAAACTCAGCGGGTGCAGCAGCATCTAAGGAGCGAAGGAGATAGGCGACGTTTCGGGTCGAGACCCTTCTTCCAGAGGGGTCATCTGCTCCTTAGATGCTGCTGCACCCCCTGAGTTTCTCCAGCTTTTTGTGTAACCCTCGATTCTCCAGCATCTGCAGTTCCTTCTTTAACAACCTACAAACCTGTATGTCTTTGGAGTGTGAGAGGAACGCAGATAAAACCCACGCAGCTCACAGGGAGAACGTACAAACTCCATACAGACGGCACACGTAGTAAGGATCGAACCCGGGTCTCCAGAGCTGTAAGGCAACACTCTACCACCGTTGTGGTGGGTTCATGCATTGGTTCTAATTTGTTTGGTTCAATGTGACGTTGGTAGAAGATTTAAATGGGGTAGAAATGCGTCATCTGGTCCTCATGCTGAACGCACCATATGACAATATCTGGCAGTAATCTCCGGTTCCGCTACTTAGTTCCACCGATTTCAATGGAACATCTGCAGCAGCCTATAATATATTTAGATTTAATCTAATTGGTCAATTGGAGGCTGTGCTTTTCGTTCAGACTTCGACACTGCCGAGGGTGAATTTAAAATAGATTGGAGAAGTCTCATTGTTCACACGTTACCGACACAAAGGAAACGCTGGAAATCTTTCAGATTACTTTTAGTTTCGTTTAAGGTGGGCAAAAATGCTGGAGAAACTCAGCGGGTGAGGCAGCATGCATGGAGCGAAGGAAATAGGTGACGTTTCGGGTCGAGACCCTTCATCAGTCTGAAGAAGGATCTCGACCCGAAACGTCGCCCATTCCTTCGCTCCACAGATGCTGCCTCACCCGCTGAGTTCCTCCAGCATTTTTGTCCACCTTCAATTTTTCCAGCATCTGCAGTTCTTTCTTAAACATTTAGTTTAGTTTAGAGATACAGCACGGAAACAGACCCTTCGGCCCACCGAGTCCACCCTGTCCAGCGATCCCCGCACATTAATACTATCACACACACACACACACACACGCACACGGGAAAATTTACCAAGCCAATTAACCTGCAAACCGGTACATCTTTAGAGTGTGGGGGAAACTGGAGATCCCGGAGAAAACCCACATGGTCAACGGGGAGAACGTACGAATTCCGTACAGACAGCACCCGCAGCCAGGATTGAACCCGGGTCTCTGGCGCTGTGAGGCTGCAACGCCACCGCTGTGCCTCCGTGCCACCTTTTTTTCTCTGCCGGGTGAACGGGTGAGCAAGTGTCATTCACAGTTATCGCTCAACAGTAAAAAAACAAGCTTTGCACGCTCCTTCTGATCGGGAAACGACAAAATAAAAGCAGAGGTGCAAGAAACAACTAAAATAAAAACACAATATGCTGGGTTGTTGAATGGGAGTGAAAAGCACCAACGTTTTGTTTCAATAGGCAATAGATAGCAATGTTACAACATTTTGAGATTTAAAAAATCAAGTCTGCAATTTATCCCATCGGATACAGCATAAAAAGAAGTTTAATTTGATACCTAATTCACTTTCATATCTTCAGTATTAAACAAGTTATGGCCATTTTCATACTCAGAAATTAGCATCTTGTTCTCTATTGCTTTTCCATTGACTTAACTCAAAAGCTGTGATCAAGGACAGTCAAAAGCCCATAACTTTCTTAAAAATTAAGAGAACTGAATGAAATTTTCAGTTATTATAGATTGAAGCATTCTGAAACAAATATGAAACAATCTTAAAGAAGGAACTGCAGATGCTGGAGAATCGAGGGTTACACAAAAAGCTGGAGAAACTCAGCGGGTGCAGCAGCATCTGAGGAGCGAAGGAGACAGGCGACGTTTTGGGTCTGAAGAAGGGTCTCGACCCGAAACGTCGCCTATCTCCTTCGCTCCTTAGATGCTGCTGCACCCGCTGAGTTTCTCCAGCTTTTTGTGTAACCCATGAAACAATCTTACTTGGATGACCTGAAATTAAAGCATATAATTAGTTAGTTACCGAATTGTAGCTAATTACAAAATTCAATTACTAGATCTAAACATCTATCCATTTCTTAAGAAAAGGTTAACATTTTTAAAAAAACGTAAGTGCCCAAATAACATTCACACAAGAATTCACAATATAACATGATTTTTACACTTTTGTAATGAATTTATAGGCCAAATTGCAGGAATTTAGTGTTTAATTCCCATAAATTAATGGCCATTTAAATCATCTTGCGAGTGGGTTTTTGTGGAACGCGATGGATTGGAACGTTGCGGTTTGCGGTGAATTTAACCCCCAGTCGGCAGGAAAAATACTGCCGGTTCGTATATTTTTTAGTCGCCTTTTTGCAACATGCAATTTTGATTAAAGGCTTCCGAAGAAGCACGTTTATGTAAAAATAAACTGTGTACCTTGTTTTGTCCCCTACGTGAGATCAATTCCGTGGTCGGCATTCACGGCTTTAGAAGATGATTTTTAATTTACTCATGCTAATACATTATCCAGCGTAGTTTAAAAATAACTCCATAAAACAAATGTCGGAGCGATTTCTCTTCAGCAACTAAACCCCCTGAGATGAATCGGTTTGAATGGTCTGGAGTAAATGGCATTTTAAACCCGCCCCCCTCTCAAAGGCGCCAAAGAACTGCAGCGCCGCTAAAGGTAAGTTTTGTAACATACCTACAATAGACAATAGATGCAGGAGTAGGCCATTCGGCCCTTCGAGCCAGCACCGCCATTCAATCTGATCATGGCTGATCATCCCCAATCAGTACCCCGTTCCTGCCTTCTCCCCATATCCCCAGACTCCGCTATCTTTAAGAGCCCTATCTAGCTCTCTCTTGAAAGTATCCACAGAACCTGCCTCCACCGCCCTCTGAGGCAGAGAATTCCACAGACTCACAACCCTCCGTGTGAAAAAGTGTTTCCTCATCTCCGTTCTAAATGGCTTACCCCTTATTGTTAAAATAACCTTGAACTCCTTGTTGCCTGCACGTCTTCTTGTTGTTTATGATAGCGTCTGTAACATATTATATTTACAGTATCTGTGTTGGAAGGAACTGCAGATGCTGGCTTAAACCGAAGATGAAAACTAAAAACTGGAGTAACTCAGCCGGTCAGACAACATCTCTGGTCTCGACCCAAAACGTCACCTATTCCTTTTCTCCCAGAGATGCTGTCAGACCCGCTGAATTACTCCAGATTTTTGTGTCTGATGTTTACATTGCTGTTGTGCTGCTACAAGTAGGAATTAAAAAAAAAAAAAAAATTTTTTTTAAGATATTTGTTTGCATTTCAAGTCAAGTCAACTTTGTCACATACACATACCTGACGTACAGTGAAATGAAAATAGCAATGCCTGTGGGATTGTGCAAAAACAGAACCAACAGTTTTTTAAAGATGTTTTGAGGATGTATAGAAATATCACATATATCGGCCTAAGTCTTAAAGATCTTTTTAGTTGGAACAAGGCACGACTAGTTAAAGGAACGTGCTGTGGGTAAAACTCTGTGATGGATTTGTGCTGGATTGACGCACCAGGTGGGACTAATGTCGTTTATACATAAGCCCTTATGGAATTGAGGCAAATGAGAAGGGATTTGCTAGACATTTTTCTTTCTCTGCGGTGTGTAAAGATAACAGCCTACCGTGGGCCTGAAATTCCCAAAGGGGTTTCTGTAAAACGTGGCAAGATTCCTGAAGGCAGCCTACGATGTTTCTGATTTATATATCAAAAGGCTAATGGGTAATAGCTTGGATCTAACTTTCTTAATTACACTTAACGGCCTCCGGCAGAGTTTGCAGTAACTAGTTCAAAAAAGCCCATTTACCAAATTCTGACGGATGACTTACACGGAACAATAAAAGAACATGTCAAAACACGGCGTGCGAGACAAATGAATTCTGAAACCACAATGTAAAAGTTCATTCACGCAAATTGGGAAGTGACCAAACTACTTACAGGGATTACAACTTCTGCTGGATCAGAAGAAGGAAAAGCATCACAGCGAGTCCCACCGCAAATTGGAGGAGCAGCACCTCATATTTCGCTTGGGTAGTTTACACCCCAGCGGTATGAACGTTGACTTCTCCGATTTCAGGTAGTCCCTGCTTTCTCCCTCCTTCCCCTCCCCTTCCCAGCTCTCCCACAGCCCCACTGTCTCCGTCTCTTCCTTCCGCCCCCACCACCCCCACATCAGTCTGAAGGAGGGTCTCGACCCGAAATGTCACCTGTTCCTTCGCTCCGTAGATGCTGCCTCACCCGCCGAGTTTCTCCTGCATTTTTGTCTATCTATTACAACAATGGGTGTCATTTTCAGTGGATTTGATCCTGGAAGGCTGGACATGATACTTCCAACACCGCCCCCAGCAGTTCCTGGCACTCGACACCCTCTGTTTATGTTACAAAAAACTTGCCCCACTTATTTGCATTAAATGTTACCCCTGTTTAAGCTATGCCCTCCACCATTTGTTAGAAACATAGAAAATAGGTGCAGGAGGAGGCCATTTGGCCCTTCGAGCCAGCACCGCCATGCATTGTGATCATGGCTGATCGTCCCCAATCAATAACCCGTGCCTGCCTTCTCCCCATATCCCTTGACTCCACTAGCCCCTAGAGCTTTATCCAACTCCCTCTTAAATCCATCGAGTGATTTGGCCTCCACTGCCCTCTGTGGCAGGGAATTCCACAAATTCACAACTCTCTGGGTGAAAAAGTTTTTTCTCACCTCAGTCTTAAATGACCTCCCATTTACTCTAAGACTGTGGCCCCTGGTTCTGGACTCACCCAACATTGGGAACATTTTTCCTGCACCTAGCTTGTCCAGTCCTTTTATAATTTTATATGTTTCTATAAGATCCCCCCTCATCCTTCTAAACTCCAGTGAATACAAGCCTAGTCTTTTCAATCTTTCCTCATATGACAGTCCCGCCATCCCAGGGATCAATCTCGTGAACCTACACTGCACTGCCTCAATCACAAGGATGTTCTTCCTCAAATTAGGAGACCAAAACTGTACACAATACTCCAGATGTGGTCTTACCAGAGCCCTATACAACTGCAGAAGAACCTCTTTACTCCTGTACTTAAATCCTCTTGTTATGAAGGCCAACAGGCCAAAACTGTACACAATACTGTAGATGTGGTCTCACCAGAGCCATGTACAACTGCAGAAGAACCTCTCTACTCCTGTACTGAAATCCTCTTGTTATGAATTAACCCGCTGAGTTACGCCAGCATTTTGTGTCTATCTTCGATTTAAACCAGCGTCTGCAGTTCCTTCCTACACATGATTTTATTAATTTCCGTTTCCAGACAAGTAGACAGCCAGAAACTGTTTCCCCTAGGATGGAATACATCGACAAGCAGAACCTTGTTGCCCAGGATGGAAACATCAAATGCTAGAGGAAACTTAAGCAGGGAAAACATTTATTTGACATAAGCGGGGCAAGTTACACAGAGGGTGGTGAGAACCTGGGACTGCTTGAGGTGGTGGTGGAGGCAGATACAATCATGGCATCTATGAGACTTTTGGACAGGTATATGGATATGCAGGGAATGGGGGGGATATGGTAGATAAGGGTTGGTCGTGGCATCATTGCTAGCACAGCCAGTACGGGGTGAAGGGCCTGTTCTTGTGCTGCACTGCTATATGTTCTAGCAGGCGAACAAATATTCCATTAAAATCATTAAGATATAACACAAAGATAAAATTTAACGTTAGGTAGACAAAAATGCTGGAGAAACTCAACGGGTGAGGCAGCATCTACAGAGCGAAGGAATAGGTGACGTTTTGGGTCGAGACCCTTCCTCAGACCATTTGAACATTGGTCATTTGAAGAATCTGTTAAGCCCAAGGATTTATTTGAAAGTTATGAATTGATACAATATTGCCATTATGCATTTGATCCTTGAAGAGCTGACCAGTTAATGAAAGCACATGGACTCTGATGGACACATACCCAGTACAAAGCGTGCCATAAATAGCTCACACAATTCTTGAAGGGAAGATTTGGAAAGAAACGTCTCGGGGAACCATGGATAATTGAAACCTTAATCCTTTCACAAGTGTTTAAAGTTTTAGTACAAACAGAATCAAAGGCATTTCAGTACAGAATGTTTCTGTACACCTGCCAAAAAAGAGCTCATCTCATGTTTTTGCTGTAGGCTTTATAACCTTATAGGTTCCAGCACTTCAAGTATGCATTTCATAGGTTTAAAATGAGGGCGGGGGGGGGGGGAGAAGACTTAATAGGAACACAAGAGGTAACTTTTTCATGCAAAGGCTGGTGGAACGAGCTGCCGGAGGAGGTAGTTGACGCAGGTACTATTGCAAACGTAAACCTTTTAGATAGGACAGGTTTATAGACAATAGACAATAAACAATAGGTGCAGGAGTAGGCCATTTAGCCCTTCGAGCCAGCACCGCCATTCAATGTGATCATGGCTGATCATCCCCAATCAGTACCCCGTTCCTGCCTTCTACCCATATCCCCTGACTCTGCTATCTTTAAGAACCCTATCTCGCTCTCTGTTGAAAGTGTCCAGAGAACCGGCCTCTGAGGCAGAGAATTCCAGAGGGTTTTAGAAGGATATGGGCGAAACGCGGGCAGATGGGACTAGTGTCGATGGGGTACGTTGGTTGGTGTGGGCAAGTTGGGCCGAAGGGCCTGTTTCCACTCTGTATGACTGTCTCCAAGCGTTTTTGGAACATATGATGACTGAGTTCCAGATGTCCACTAGTCTTCCCTTTTAATCTTCCTACTCATTATTTCACAAACGAGTCCCTAGTTTTTGACCTGAAAAACCATGAAACGAGATGCCAGAGGAGGTATTGTTTAAGAAAGAACTGCGGATGCTGGAAAAATTGAAGGTAGACAAAAAATGCTGGAGAAACTGAGCGGGTGAGGCAGCATCTCTGGAGAGAAGGAATTGGCGACATTTCGGGTCGGTTCTGCACCTTCGCTCAGCCCGCGTGAACCAACCTGATCTCCCGGTTGCCGGACACTTTAATTCTCCTTCCCATTCCCACACTGACCTTTCTGTCCTCGGTCTCCTCCATTGTCAGAGTGAGGTTAAACTCAAACTGGAGGAACAGCATCTCATATTTCGCTTGGGCAGCTTACAGCCCAGTGGTGTGAATATTGATTTCTCTAACTTCAGGTAGCCCCGGCATTCCCTCTCTCTCTATCTCTCCCCCACCCAAGTCGCACCAGCTTCTCATTTTCACCCAACAAACAGCTTACAATGGCCTGTTTCCTTTATCATCGATACTTTTCTGCACAGCTTGCATTCATTGTTCTTTATCTCTCCACATCACCGTCTATATCTCTCGTTTCCCTGATCCCCGACCAGTCTGAAGAAGGGTCTCGACACGAAACATCACCCATTCCTTCTCTCCAGAGATGCTGCCTGTCCCGCTGAGTTACTCCAGCATTTGTGTCTATCTTCGGTTCAAACCAGCATCTGCAGTTCCTTCCTACACATGCTGCCTGACCCACTAAGTTACTCCAGCGCATTGCCTTTTGCTCAACACACACGCAAATCTCCTTCACACTGTGTTTCTCAGCCATTATTCGTCCGGTAACTGTCTACAAAGATCACCCATCTAAATACAAATGTTCATCAATTAAAAATCTAATAAACGACACGTTTGCAAAACCAATTGAATGCATGGAAGAAATAATCAGAATGTTTTTTTAAAACTGGCAACAAGCCAGAGGTAGCGATAAATTTGTAAGGCCATAGGTTTCTTGGAAATAAAACACTTGAGAATTATTCTGAGTTCAGAGGGAAAAAGTGGTATTAAAATGTAATAGTTGCCAGCAGCGCTCCCCTGACAGATGCGTGAGGCCTTTCACAGCTGTTTGCTGCCTGACCCACACAGTTACTCCAGCAGTTTGTGTCTTTTTGTTTTTGCGAAAAACAGCGCCTGCAATTCCTTGCGTCAAGATTGTTTGCAATCACGTTCGGACGGCACGGTGGCACAGCGGTGGAGCTACTGCCTCACAGGGCCAGAGACCTGGGTTCCATCCCGACCGCGGGCGCTGTCTGTGCGGAGTTTGCACCTTCTCCCCGTGACCGCGTGCGTTTCCTCCCGGTGCTCCAGTTTCCTTCCCACGTCCCACAGACGTGCGGGTTTGTACGTTAATTGGCTTCTGTAAACCGCGTGTGGAGCGTGGGATGCGGAAATGGGAACCACACAGAGCTAGTGGACGGGTGAATGATGGTCCGCGCAGACTCGGTGCACGAGAGACCTGTTTCCATGTTGGAACTCTGAACTAAACACTGGTTGAGGAATTCCCCCCCCTTACTCTCCCACATGTATCCTGCTCACGCCGGTGAAATACAGTTAATTTCCCCTGTAGAGCGGACGTGTGGAGTTTGCACGTTCTCCCTGTGACCGCGTGCGTTTCCTCCGGGTGCTCCAGTTTCCTCCCACAGCCCAAAGACGTGCGGATTTGTCCGTTAATTGACCCCTGTAACTTGCCCCCCTAGTGACTGTGAAAGCTGGGTGACATAGAACTAGCGTGGACTCGCTAGTCCCAAACCCACTCCGCTAGACACAAACCCACTCGGTTAGACCCAAACCCACTCAGCTAGACCCAAACCCACTGCGCTAGACCCAAACCCACTCCGCTGGACCGATACCCACTTGGCTAGACCCAAACCCACTAGGCTAGACCCAAACCCACTCGGCTGGACCCAAACCCACTCGACTAGACCCAAACCCACTCGGCTAGACCCAAACCCGCTCGTCCAGACCCAAACCCAGTCGTCTAGACCCAAACCCACTCGGCTAGACCCAAACCCCCTCGGCTACACCCAAACCCACTCCGCTAGACCCAAACCCACTCGGCTACAACCAAACCCACTCCGCTAGACCCAAACCCACTCGGCTAGACCCAAACCCACTCGGCTAGACCCAAACCCACTCGGCTAGACCCAAACCCACTCGGCTAGACCCAAACCCACTCGGCTAGACCCAAACCCACTCGGCTAGACCCAAACCCACTCGGCTAGACCCAAACCCAGTCGGCTAGACCCAAACCCACTCGGCTAGACCCAAACCGGTACAAAGTTCTTCCAAAACCAAACTCCTTGTTCACTGGTCTAGAAGCCTCTTTTTCAGTCCAACAAACATTTTTCCTCTGCGCACCCTGCCTGAGCTGGTAGCGAATTTCCAATGTACAGAAGTATCTTGCAGTGTGAAACATTAAATAGGTGGCTAGACAAAGCCTTGGGCTCCATCCATTATTTCTGAACTTGTGCATTGATTGTTATTCTACAAATATTATGTGCAAAATGATCCATTTAATAAATCTTCCACTACTTACGCGAGTGCTTGCTGTCTTTGGGTAACTGCATCTTGTTTCGTTGACAGCTTCCTTCCAGTACATAAACATAGCTCTTCACTTCCTTGTCAAAAACCTGAAGGGAAAAAGTGGCATTTGAGTTGAGTTTAGTTTAGTCTGTGGTCACGTGTACCGGGGTACAGTGAAAAGCTGTTGTTGTGTGCTGACCAGCCAGCGGAAAGCAACACGGGTGCAAAACATAGTTTAGTCTAGAGATACAGCGCGGAGACAGGCCCTTCAGCCCACCGGGTCGGGGCCGTGCTCACTAACACTATCCTACACCCACCTAGGGACATTTTTTTTTACACTGACACCAAGCCAAGTAACCTGCAAACCCGCACGTCTTTGGAGCGTTGGAGGAAACCGTAGATCTCTGACAAAGCCCACGCAGGTCACGGGGAGAACGTACAAGCTCCGTGCAGACAGCGCCCGTAGTCGGGATCAATCCCGGGTCTCCGGCGCTGCATTCGCTGTAAGGCCGCGCAACCTCACATAGAAGCATAGATGGTAGACACAAAATGTTGGTGTAACTCAGCGGGACAGGCAGCATCTCTGGAGAGAAGGAATGGGTGATGTTTCGGGTTGAGACTTCAGACTGATGTCTCGACCCGAAACGTCACCCATTCCTTCTCTCCAGAGATGCTGCCTGTACCGCCGAGTTACCCCAGCACTTTGTGTCTACCTTCGATTTAAACCCTCATTTGTAGTTCTTTCCTACACATAGAAAATAGGTGCAGGAGTAGACCATTCGGCCCTTCAAGCCAGCACCGCCATTCATTATAATCAGGGTGATTATCCAAAATCATTCCTGCTTTCTCCCCATATCCCTTGATTCCGTTAGCCAGAAACAAAAACATTCTGACTATGCTCATCTAATTTGAGGAAGGACATCCTTGTGATTGAGACAGTGCAGCGTAGGTTCACGAGATTGATCCCTGGGATGGCGGGACTGTCATATGAGGAAAGATTGAAAAGACTAGGCTTGTATTCACTGGAGTTTAGAAGGATGAGGGGGGAATCTTATAGAAACATGTAAAATTATAAAAGGACTGGACAAGCTAGATGCAGGAAAAATGTTCCCAACGTTGGGCGAGTCCAGAACTCAGGGGCCACAGTCTTCGAACAAAGGGGAGGTCATTTAAGACTGAGGTGAGAAAAAACTTTTCACCCAGAGAGTTGTGAGTTTATGGAATTCCCTGCCACAGAGGGCAGTGGAGGCCAAATCACTGGATGGATTTAGGAGAGAGTTAGATAGAGCTCTAGGGGCTGGTGGAGTCAAGGGATATGGGGAGAAAGTAGACACGGGTTATTGAAAGGGGATGATCAGCCATGATCACAATGAATGGCGGTGCTGGCTCGAAGGGCCAAATGGCCTCCTCCTGCATCTATGTTTCTATGTTTCTATAAAATAAAAAAGGCTGGAGCACAATAAGAAAGGGAAATAACAGTTAATGGATTAGCATCTGTAAAAACCGAGAACATTATAACCAAGAAATAAATCTGGTTCTCAGACAAATATGGTCTACACAGGAAAATGGATTATGGCTTTTACCCCCAATTTAAATTTGGGATGAAGGATGATTTTATACCACTTGGTGAGTTGTCTCCAATGCAAATGCACATACCTGTTTGAATGTTAACACCGGAAGGTACAAATGGAAAGTTAAATTTACTATTTACAACGCCTTGTAATGTCTTTACGCCTTATCTCCCACTGTAAGGTCATATCTAAATGTCCTGGAATTTATGTTCAAATGCTTCCATGCATCCGATAGCTGTAAGGTTACTAAGCCCACAGAGCATCCAATTACATGACATGATCATCGCATTCATCAAACTAAGTTGACACAGATAATTACTAATTACAGAATTCAAATGTTGTACCTTATGTAATTAAAGCGCAAACTGAAACAAAGTCAGCAATGAGGGCCGGTGGTGCTGGTGTATTAAGGAAAGACACAAAGGGCTGAAGTTTGGTTTAAGGGCCTGTCCCACTGTACGAGGTAATTCAAGAGCTCTCCGAGTTTTAAAAAAAAAATCAGACTCGTGATAGGTATGTAGAATGTACGTAGTGGCTATGTCAGAGCTCGTGGATGTCCCGTAGCGGCTCGTAACATTAACGGCAGGTACTCGGGAAACGCGGTAACTCGTGAAGTTTTTTCAGCACTGTGAAAAACGTCGTAATTTTACGGTAATTATGGTAATTCTCCGAGTTCGAATCAGGGGAAACTCGGGAGAACTCTTGAATTACCTCGTACAGTGAGACAGGCCTGTTAGTTTAGTTTATTGTCACGTGTACCGAGGTACAGTGAAAAGCTGTTTTGTTGCCTGCTATACAGTCAGCAGAAAGACCACACATGATTACATGTGGGTGGCACGGTGGCGCAGAGGTAGAGCTACTGCCTTACATAGAAACATAGAAAATAGGTGCAGGAGTAGGCCATGCGGCCCATCGAGCCTGCACCGCCATTCAATGTGATCATGGCTGATCATCCAACTCAGTATCCTGTACCTGCCTTCTCTCCATACCCCCTGATCTCTTTAGCCATGAGGGCCACATCCAACTCCCTCTTACATATAGCCAATGAACTGGCCTCAACTACCTTCTGTGGCAGAGAATTCCGGAGATTCACGACTCTCTGTGTGAAAAATGTTTTTCTCATCTCGGTCCTAAGAGATTTCCCCCTTATCCTTCAACTGTGACCCCTTGTTCTGGACTTCCCCAACATCGGGAACAATCTTCCTGCATCTCGCCTGGCCAACCCCTTAAGAAATTTGTAAGTTTCTATAAGATCCCCCCTCAATCCTCTAAATTCTAGCGAGCACATGCCGAGACTATCCAGTCTTTCTTCATATGGAAGTCCTGACATCCCAGGAATCAGTCGGGTGAACCTTCTCTGTAGCAGACTCCCTCTATGGCAAGAATGTCTTTCCTCAGATTAGTAGACCAAAACTGTACGCAATACTCCAGGTGTGGTCTCACCAAGACCCTGTACAACTGCAGTAGAACCACCCTGCTCCTATACTCAAATCCTTTTGCTATGAATGCGCTTTCTTCACTGCCTGCATGCCTACTTTCAATGACTGGAGTACCATGACACCCAAGTCTCATTGCATCTCCCCTTTTCCTAATCGAGCACCATTCAGATAATAGTCTACTTTCCTGTTTTTGCCACCAAAGTGGATAACCTCACATTTATCCACATTGTACTGCATCTGCCATGTATTTGCCCACTCACCTAACCTATCCAAGTCACCTTGCAGCCTCCTAGCATCCTCCTCACAGCTATCACTGCCCTCCAGCTTTGTGTCATCCGCAAACTTGGAGATGCTGCATTCAATTCCCTCGTCCAAATCATTAATATATATGTTAAATAGCTGGGGTCCCAGCACTGAGCCTTGCGGTACCCCACTAGTCACTGCCTGCCATTCTGAAAAGGACCCGTTTACTCCTACCCTTTGCTTCCTGTCTGCCAGCCAGTTCTCTATCCACATCAATACTGAACCTCCAATACCATGTGCGTTAGGTTTGCATACTAATCTCTTATGTGGGACCTTGTCGAAAGGCATTGGAAAGTCCAGATATAACACATCCACTGATTATCCCTTATCCACTCTACTAGTTATATTCTCAAAAAATTCTATAAGATTCGTCAGACACAATTTACCTTTCATAAATCCATGCTGACTTTGTCCATTGATTTCACCACTTTCCAAATGTGCTGCTATTCCATCTTTAATAACTGACTCTAGCAGTTTCCCCACAACCGATGTTAGACTAACTGGTCTGTAATTCCCTGTTTTCTCTCTCCCTCCTTTTTTAAAAAGTGGGGTTACATTAGCTACCCTCCAATCCTCAGGAACTACTCCAGAATCTAAAGAGTTTTGAAAAGTGAAAAATGCATCCACTATTTCTGTGGCTACTTCCTTAAGTACTCTGGGATGCAGCCTATCTGGCCCTGGGGATTTATCGGCCTTTAATCCATTCAATTTACCTAACACCACTTCCCGGCTAGCCTGGATTTCACTCAGTTCCATCTCATTTGACCACCGGTCCCCTGCTATTTCCAGCAGATTATTTATGTCTTCCTTAGTGAAGACAGAACCAAAGTAGTTATTCAATTGGTCTGCCATGTCCTTGTTCCCCATGATCAATTCACCTGTTTCTGACTGCAAGGGACCTACATTTGTTTTAACTAATCTTCTTCTCTTCACAGATCTATAAAAACTTTTGTAGTCAGTTTTTATGTTCCCTGCCAGTTTTCTTTCATAATCTATTTTCACTTTCCTAATTATTCCCTTTGTCCTACTCTGCTGGACTCTGAATTTATCCCAGTCCTCTGGTAGGCTGCTTTTTCTGGCTAATTTGTATGCTTCATCTTTAGTTTTGATACTATCCCTGATTTCCCTTGTTATCCAGAGATGTACTCCCGCCCTTGATTTATTCTTTTGCCAAACTGGGATGAACAATTGTTGTAGTTCATCCATGCGGTCTTTAAATGTCTTCCATTGCCTATTCACCGTCAACCCTTTAAGAATCACTTGCCAGTCTATCTTGGCCAATTCACGTTTCATGCCCTCAAAGTTACCTTTCTTTAAGATCAGAACCTTTGTTTCTGAATTAATTATGTCACTCTCCATCCTAATGAAGAACTCAACTATATTATGGTCACTCTTGCCCAAGGGGCCACGCACAACAAGACTGCTAACTAACCCTTCCTCATTACTCAATACCCAGTCTAAAATAGCCTGCTCTCTCGTTGGTTCCTAAGTCTTATGAAAGATAGTCCAAGGATCTCCAATAAGGTGGATGATAGGTCAGGACCGTTTTCCAGTTGGCAATAGGATGGTTCAATTTCCTGACAACAGCTCAAGCAGCATCCATGGAGAACATGGAGAGGTGACGTTTCGAGTCAGGACCCTTCCTCAGTTTCACCCCTACAACCAGTCTGAAGAACGATTCCAACCCAAAACGTCACCCATCCAACCACAATAATAAAACACATTGTTTTAAAATATGCCTCTGGGATTAGACAGAACTATGAAACAGTAACTATGGCTTAATATACAAGGAGAATATCACACAACAAATCTCAGATATTTCAGTGCGAGGCCAGTTCAAATGATGCTTCCCTTTATCCATCTTCCCGATTGTGCTGAAGATGGCTGTGGACAGAACTGAAACACTGCACGTTGCAGAAACCTCAATGTTGCCCCTTGAGGTTGGGGAGAGGAAACACAAAAGGGTGATAACTGCAGAGTGTATCCATTGAGTCCACTACTGTAGTGCATTTCCTGTTGCTTTGCCACTTTAATTCAAACAAGTGAAAATCAAAATAGTTTATTGTCATGTGTCCCTGACAGGACAATGAAATTCTTTCTTTGCATAGCACAACAGAACATAGTAGGCATTGACTACAATTATATACATAAATACACACATGATTGAATAAATTGATAAAGTGCAAATAACAGATAAAGGGGTATTAATGTTCATAGTTTTGTCCGAGCCAAGTTTAATAGCCTGATGGCTGTAGGGAAGTAGCTGTTCCTGAACCTGGTCGTTGCAGTCTTCAGGCTCCTGTACCTTCTACCCGAAGGTAGCAGGGAGATGAGTGTGTGGCCAGGGTGGTGTGGGTCCTTGATGATGCTGCCGGTCTTTTTGAGGCAGCGACTGTGATAAATCCCCTCGATGGAAGGAAGGTCAGAGCCGATGATGGACTGGGCAGTGTTTACTACTCTTTGAAGTCTTTTCCTCTCCAGGGCGCTCAAGTTGCCAAACCAAGCCACGATGCAACCAGTCAGCAAGCTCTCTACTGTGCATCTGTAGAAGTTAGAGAGAGTCCTCCTTGACAGACCGACTCTCCGTAATCTTCTCAGGAAGTAGAGACGCTGATGAGCTTTCTTAATAATTGCATCTGTGTTCTCGGACCAGGAAAGATCTTCAGAGATGTGCACGCCCAGGAATTTGAAGCTCTTGACCCTTTCAACCATGATGATATAAACAGGACTGTGGGTCCCCATCCTACTCCTTCCAAAGTCCACAATCAGTTCCTTGGTTTTGCTGGTGTTGAGGGCCAGGTTATTGTGCTGGCACCATATGGACAGTCGCTCGATCTCTCTTCTATACTCTAGACTCACCCCCATCAGTGATACGTCCCACAACAGTGGTGTCGTCAGTGAACATGATGATGGAGTTCACACTATGACTGGCTACGCAGTCATGAGTATAGAGTGAGTACAGCAGGGGGCTGAGCACGCAGCCTTGAGGTGCTCCCATGCTGATTGTTATCGAGTCGACACATTTCCACCAATACGAACAGATTGTGGTCTGTGAATGAGGAAGTCGAGGATCCAATTGCAGAGGGATGTGCAGGGACCCAGTTCTGCGAGTTTGGTAACCAGCTTGGAGGGGATGATTGTGTTAAATGCTGAGCTGTAGTCAATGAATAACAGCCTGACATATGAGTTTTTGTTGTCCAAGTGGTCCAGAGTGGAGTGGAGGGCCAGCGAGATCGCGTCCACCGTTGATCTGTTGTGGCGGTAAGCGAACTACATTGGGTCCAGGTGTTTGTCGAGGTAGGACTTGATTTTCGCCATGATCAACCTCTCGAAGCACTTCATCACCACAGGTGTTAGTGCCACAGGTCGATAATCATTGAAGCACGTCACCTTGCTCTTCTTGGGCACCGGTATTATTGATGCCCTTTTGAAGCAGGTGGGAACCTCACAACTCAGAAGTGACAGATTGAAAATGTCTGTAAAAACTCCAGCCAGTTGGTCCGCACAGGTGTTTAGGACACGACCAGGTGTACCATCAGGTCCGGACGCTTTTCGAAGGTTCACCCCTCCGAAGGATTTCCTGACGTCGGCGTCTGTGACTGAGACTGAAATACCATCACAGCGAATAGGGGCTCGGGAAGGCATATCGGTGTTCTCCCTATCAAAGCGTGCGTAAAACGCATTGAGCTCATCATGGAGTGATGTATCGCCGACATTCGAGCTGCCTCCTGGTTTTGCCTTGTAGGAGGTGATTGCATTCAGGCCCCGCCACAGCTGCCGAACATCTGTCTCATCCTCCAGCTTGGAGCAGAAGTCCCTTTTGGCCTTTTTGATGGCCTTACCGAGGTCGTATCTGGACTTCTTGTAGACCACTGTATCATCAGACATGAATGCCCGGTGTCTGGCCTTCAGAAGAGTGCGGATCTCACAGTTCATCCAAGGTTTCTGATTGGGAAACACTCGGAAGGTTTTTGTAGGGATGCAGTCCTCCACACATTTCTTAATGAAGTCTGTAACGACTGTGGCGTATTCATTCAAGTCTGTCGCCAAGTCCTTGAACATAGCCCAGTCTACAGACTCCAAACAGTCTTGTAGTTGTTCTTCTGCCCCCGCCGACCAGCTCTGTACTGTCCTCACCTCTGGGGGTGCGCTCTTTAATTGCTGCCTGTAGGCAGGAAGAAGCAGCACCGCGGTATGGTCGGATTTACCGAAGTGAGGGCGAGGGATAGAGCGGTAGGCATTCTTGATGGTGGTGTAGCAGTGGTCGAGGGTGTTCAGTCCTCTGGTGCAGCAGGAGACATGTTCTCCACCAAACTCCAGTAGCTGCAAGTGTATCAGCAACTGCATAGACACAAAATGCTGGAGTAACTCAGCGGGACAGGCAGCATCTCTGGAGAGAAGGAACGCATGACGTTTTTTGGATTGAGACCCTTGTTCTGACTGATGTCTCGACCCGAAACGTCACCCGTTCCTTCTCTCCAGAGATGTTGCCTGTCCCGCTGAGTTACTCCGGCATTTTGTGTCCAACTTCAATGTAAACCAGCATCTGCAGTTCTTTCCTACACACAGTGTACCAGCATGTTTAGTTCCTTAAGGGCCTGTCCCACATGTCGGCACCCGTTATAGTCGCAGCAGGTTGCCAAAAATTTTCAACATGTTGAAAATCCAGCAGCGACCAGAAAAACGTACGACTATTTGGGCGACTACACACGACCATACAGGCGCCATCACGCGACATGTCTGAGTGCAGAATTCAAAACTAATTAAAATTACTCTGCAAAATCCACAACTGTAAACATGTAAACCTTTAGGCAAAGACGTGGGCTTTATTTATTATTTTTCCATAGTCAATGGAAGATATAACGCAACCTCTAAAGCTTCGGAGTCACGTGAGTGACTACGTGAAGAACCCCGTACAGCCGTTGGCGTGTCATTACGTCAGACGCTTTGGTGTAGTCGGCCGGTTGGAGCAGCAGAGCTCCTCCAAGCGGTAAGTTTAAAACGGAAGGTAACTTTTCAAACTTTTTCAGTGTTCATTTTCTGTAGCAGCGGTTGTCGATACTCTGTTTAGTGATGTTACAGAAAGTGGAGAAGGTGTCGGCGAGGCGCTCCGCAGCAAACAGGGTCGATGACCAGGATAGCATCGTTAGTGGAGGCCCGCTTAGCTCACCTAGTCCGACGCCAGCTATGGAGCTAGCGATACCGGACCCGCTGCCTGTGAGCAGCGTGGCCACGGCAGTAGGGCGTAAGGCTACTGGAAAATCAAATAGGCCCGTGGACCCAGAGTCGGGCCTGGAGGTTGTAGCCTCAAAATGAGACACTGTTTGCTCACGGCTCTCCCAAGTTGAGATTTTATTGCAGAAAATGCTCGACAGGGACGAACTCCGTGAGGAGGAGTGGTGCCCATGCCAGGCTAGTGGAGAGCCTGTGCTCGCAGCGCCTATAACAGGGCTGCAAGAATATCCTACCTTTGAGGACGAAATTATACCGGTGCAGTTTGCTGATGCCGAATCAGTGGTGGAGGAAAGCCATAAGGGAATACAGCTGGAAATTATCCCTAATATTGCAGAAACATTTGCAGTGCCTAGAGAGGCAGGAGAGCCGTTAGGGGAGGAGTTGGCTTCAGCCATACAGTATATGCTCTCTCACCAGCTACAGGAATTGGCCATGGGTGAGGCGGCTAAAATATATGAAGCCCCTATCAACTGCGGTTTACTTAAGGTGCCGATGGTCAACCATTAGATCTGGACACAGTTGGGTGTGTCAGCCAGGGCTCAGGAATTAAAACTTCAGAAGGTACTAAAACTACTTTCAGCAGGGCTTGCAGCATTTGCCGTCACAGTAGATAAAGGGCATATGTCGGAAGCCCATCAAGATGCACTGGGACTCCCCTGTAGTGCTTATTTTGAGATCAATAACATCAGAAGAAGTGCTATAAGGCCAGTTATCAATCCCAATCTGGCGTCTTTGTGCAAGCCGCCCAGCGTACAACCACCCAATCTTTTATCTGGAGGAGATCTCGCCAAGTGAGTCAAAGAGTGTCATGAGGACGCTAAAACGATGGGCCTCATTAAACCGGGTGGCAAACAGGGGAAGAGGATTTTTCCTTACCGGCGGGGTACCAAGTCGGACACAGGGGAAGGAACCAGCCATTCAGGTCCGCAGTATCGGAACTGGCAGGCTGCCACTGGTGTGAAGGGAAGGATGACTTTTCCTACAAAGGGCCGGGGCCAACAAGCTCAGCCACGACATATGCAGGTGAGAAAAATGTATCTTAAAGAGAATGAATCAAGTAAAATAGATGTTCAAATTGGGGGGAAATTACATTTGTTTCTCAAACAATGGCAGGAGATAACATCAGATTCATTTATACTTAACAGTATTGAAGGGGTAAAAATTGAATTCTACTCTACTGTGTGTCCACCTAATCAGCATGTTCCAAGTCGGAAACTTATATTTTCAGAAGAAGAAAATTTGCTCATACAAGCAGAAATTAATACATTACACAAGAAAGGGGTGATTGAGAAGTCAGTTCGTCAAAGTCGTCAGTTTGTGTCAAGTATTTTTCCTAGGTCCAAAAAGACTGGGGATATATAGAATTATGTTGGATCTGACAGGTTTGAACACAGTTGTTTGTTATAGGCATTTCAAAATGGAACCCTTTTCCACGGCCAAACATCTTGTTTCCAAAGGGTGTTAAATGGCCAGCATTGATTTAAAGGATGCATATTATTCAGTGTCTATTCATGGTGACGATAGGAGGTATTTGAAATTTATCTGGATGACTCAGTTGTGGCAATTCAAAGCACTGCCTAATGGGTTAACGTCAGCTCCTAGATTATTTACTAAATTGTTAAAACCTGTTCTAGCATTGCTCAGAGCTCAGGGGCATGTGGTAATGGCCTATCTAGACTATATTTTAATTGTTGGAAAGACTCATGCTGAAGCTGAGTCACCTGTTTCAATTGTTAAACTCACTTTTGAACAATTAGGGTTCGTCATTCATCCAGATAAATCCAAATTATCACCAGTTCAAATCATTGATTATTTGGGATTTACCATTAATTCAAATCACATGTTGGTAACTTTGCCTAGGGACAAATTGCAACAGTTAATTGAGGATTGTGTTAATCTCCTTAGAGAACAACGGCCTTCAATTAGACAAGTAGTCAGTTTAATTGGTAAATTGGTGGCTGCTTTTCCAGCTGTGCAGTATGGTCCTCTGCATTATCAACAATTACAACGATCAGGCACACAAGTGGGCCATTTTGACAGGCCTAAGCAATTGTCAGCTGGGGCAATTTCCGACATTCAATGGTGGATTGTAAATGTTTCAAAAAGTTCTAGGAAGGTTTTGGTGGAACCACCTTCCGTAATATTACAGACTGATGTAAGTGCGCTGGGTTGGGGTGCAACATATATGTCTTCCAGTTGTGGAGGCAGATGGAATACTGATGAGACATCCCTTCTTCAATTAAGAGGGATCAATTATTTAGAGCTGTTAGGAACCTGGTATGAGCTTAAAGCTTATTGCTCTGCTAGGAGGGACTTTGGCTGTGCAGGATCAGATTGACAACACCAGAGCAGTGGCATATGTAAACCACATGGGTGGAGTCAAGTCACAGTCTTGTGATAGACTGGCTAATCAGATCTGGAGCATTGACCAAAATATCTGGCTTTCAGCAATATATTTACCAGGTAGATTCAACACAGTAGCTGACATTAGGTCATGCCAATTCAATGATAACATAGAATGGATGTTAAATTAGGACATATTTAATCAGTATGGAATGCCAGATATTGACTTGTTTGCATCTAGACTAAACCATCAGTTGCCCAGATATGTTTCATGGGAACCAGATCCTGGTGCAGCAGCGGTGGATGCTTTCTCGCTGCATTGGGGTGGAATGTTTGTTTATGCATTTCCCTCCATTCTGTCTCATCAGTAGATGCTTGCAAAAGATCATGCAGGACTCTGCTTCAGGAGTATTGGTAGTGCCAGATTGGCCTACACAACCATGGTTTCCTCTCGTATTACAAATGGCTAGTCAGCCTCACATGATTATTCCCAAGCATAAAAATCTATTGGTAAATCCAGTTACTGCCGATCAACATGCTTTACATGATCGTATTGATCTGTTAATTTGCAGATTTTAAGGAGGCCATACCTGGGGAGAGGTCTGTCTGATCGTACTGTGGATGTTCTCACGTTGGCCTGCAGGGATAGTACCCAGAAGCAGTACATCACCTCGATAAGGAAGTGGGAGCAATTCTGTCTACACCAGAATATTTCATATCAAACTGCAGGGATCACAGATGTATTGGAGTTCTTGTCTACTCTTTATTTTGATCAAAAATTAAGCTATAGTGCGATCAATACAGCCAGAAGCGCTTTGTCTTCTTATTTACCCATGAATTCAGAGTTACATTCAGTAGGGACACATTTGTTAGTTTCTCGATTTATGAAGGGAGTTTTCAATTCTAATCCTCCTAAAGCCATGTATGCCGGTATTTGGAATGTGAGTGAAGCTCTTGTGCTTCTTCGCCAGTGGGCTCCAGTTGCAAGCCTATCTCTAGCCAAATTAACCATGAAAGTGGTCATGCTTATGGCGTTGGTTTCAGCCCAACATGTGCAAACATTGCAAAAGTTTGCAATCCGGAAGTGGCGGCCCTGCATGGCAGCTGCGGCTCACCTGCAGTCCGTCTGTTTTTTATTTTATTTTTGTCTTTGTGTCTGTTTTTAGTGATTATTTTGCTTTATTAGGCTGTGTGTGGGTGTGTGTGTGTGGTGGGTGTGTGTGTGTGGGGGGGTGTGTGGGGGGGTGTGTGGGGGGGTGTGTGTGGGGGGGTGTGTGTGTGTGGGGGTGTGTGTGTGTGGGGGTGTGTGTGTGTGGGGGTGTGTGTGGGGGTGTGTGTGGGGGTGTGTGTGGGGGTGTGTGTGGGGGGGTGTGTGGGGGGGTGTGGGTGTGGGTGGGTGTGTGTGGGGGGGGTGTGTGTGTGTGTGTGTGTGTGTGTGTGTGTGTGTGTGTGTGTGTGTGTGTGTGTGTGTGTGTGTGTGTGTGTGTGTGTGTGGGGGTGGGAGAAACAGGGTTTTAGTCTCTCCCTTCGGGGGGATGCAACTTTTCTTGTCGTGTCCCCCGTCTCCGTCTGTGCTGAGGCCCTAATGGCGGAGCTGGCGGCCTTCCAGCAGCGGCGGCCCGGCTTCAGAGGCGGCCTCGCTTTTGGGGCTGCGGTGCTCCAGCGGCGACCTGGCTTTCTGGGCTGCGGTGCTCCAGCGGCGACCTGGCTTCGGAGATGTGGTGCTCCAGCGGCGACCTGGCTTTCGGGGCTGCGGTGCTCCAGCGGCGACCTGGCTTTCGGGGCTGCGGTGCTCCAGCGGCGACCTGGCTTTCGGGGCTGCGGTGCTCCAGCGGCGACCTGGCTTCGGAGATGTGGTGCTCCAGCGGCGACCTGGCTTTCGGGGCTGCGGTGCTCCAGCGGCGACCTGGCTTCGGAGATGTGGTGCTCCAGCGGCGACCTGGGTTTCGGGGCTGCGGTGCTCCAGCGGCGACCTGGCTTCGGAGATGTGGTGCTCCAGCGGCGACCTGGGTTTCGGGGCTGCGGTGCTCCAGCGGCGACCTGGCTTCGGAGATGTGGTACTCCAGCGGCAACCTGGCTTCGGGGATGCGGTGCTCCAGCGGCGGCCTGGCTTTTGGGGCTGCGGTGCTCCAGCGACGTTCCAGCGGCGACCTGGCTTTGGAGCTGCGGTGCTCCAGCGTTCCAGCGGCGGGCCCTGTGGCGGTGTTCCGGCATTCCGGCGACGGCTGCCCGTTTTCGGAGGCTACGGCTATGTATGACTGCAGGCACGAAATTTCATTCAGACCGAAAGGTCTGAATGACAATAAAGGTAATTCAATTCAAAAACTACGGCTAGACAGAATGCAGGTGTCGGCAGTGCCATTACTTTTTATGTCTATGATTTGCTTAAACATAGTAGAATAGGCTAAACAGGATGTAAGATTGTGGTTTCAGCATACCCCACAGATGCTCGCCTGTGTGTAGTATCACATTTATCTCGTTACATTGAGGCCACCAGAGCCCTACGAGGAACAGAGCCTGCATTATTTATTAGCCACAAAATACCACACAGTAAGGTGTCGGTGCAAACAATCTCAAGGTGGCTAAAGCAGGTTCTGGGTAGTGCTGGGATTGATACTGATAAATTCAAATCTCATTCCACTAGGGCGGCATCAACTTCTGCGGCAAGGGCGATGGACGTGCCTATAGACCATATCCTCGCGGCCGCAGGATGGTCCAGTGAGCTGACCTTTCAAAAGTTTTACCATAAGCCAATTTCAAGGCTGGGGGTGTTTGCTGATTCTGTTCTGAGTTCTGTTATAGTTTCCCCCTGAGTTAGAGGGGTTGTTATGGTTTCATTGGTAAATAAACTATTATTCATTTAACAAATGGTATCATTGATGCATTATTGATTATTAACGACTTTGAGTTAATCGATGCAGTGTGAATGCCAGATTTGGGTCTGTGGCATGAAATCACAGTGCTTTGAAGTCTTCACGTAGTCACTCACGTGACTCCGAAGTAAAATAGTAAAGTTAAACGAGAATTTACCAGTTTGAAGTGTGATCTTTATTTTATGAGGAGTTACAATGAGGGATTACCTGCCCTCCGTTCCCAACCCTCCTAAATATAATCTGGTAGTTCTAGTCTTTGTTATTTTACCATTATACATCAGTCATTGTTACCTGTGATTTCACTCCGCTGCTTTGAAGATTGACGCACCAACGGCTGTACGGGGTTCTTCATGTAATCCCTCATTAAATAAAGATCAAACTTCAAACTGGTAAGTGCTCGTTTAATCTCACTATTATCCACCGTTGACTAGGAATAGATGATAAATACACTTATTTATCCAAAGCTGATTTAAGACTTGGGTGAAACTTTTCCTTTTAGTTGCGTTTAGCAGTTTATCACTCTGCCTTGTAGGCTGCCCAAGCCTGTGGGAGCTTAGAACAGCTGATTAATGGGCAGTGTGTCTGTCGTCTCTTATTTAATCCAATTAATTTACTATATTGATTTGGTCTCAAACTGCCACTAAACTAGGATGGAGCTGAGCTCCCCCACTGACAATGGAAATAGTGCTGTTTAGGATTGGCCATTTTTGGCTCAGACAGTAAATGAAAAGTACAAAATTAACACCGTCCAATAAAAACTGTTTGAGGCGGGGGGGGGGGGGGGGGGGGTTGCAAACAAGTATATTAATTAATCAGTGCGTTTAAAGCAGCTAGCAGTAGTGAAACATAGCGTGTGGGAAACTGCCTTACACATTAGATCTGGCCTGTGAGGGAACATCAAAGATGCACATCTGACTATCTCTCGGCCCTTCCCACACTCACCTCCCATCCTATAGAGTGGCACAGTGGCAGAACCAGAGTCCCAGGTTCGATCCTGACTACGGGTCATGTATGTAGGGGGTTTGTACCTTCTCCCTGAGACCTGCCTGGGTTTACTCTGGGGGCTCCGGTTCCCTCCTGCACTCCAAAGAGCTACAGGCCATTGTTTAGCAAGCAACAAAAACCTTTTACTGTACCTCGGTACACGTGACAATAAACTAAACTGAGTTTTGTAGACTAATTGGCTTGGTGTAATTGTAAATTGTCCCTGGTGAGCAGGATAGCATCAGCCGATGTGGACTCGGTGGGCTGAAGGACCCGTTTCCAAGCTGCATCGCTAAAGCCTAATCCGGTTCCTCATTTCCATTTATCCCCCTCCATTTTGCCCTCTTCCACATATCTCCCTCCCTCCGACTTCACATTTCAATCCTCCTCTCCCTGTCCGACACCCTTTTGTCACTTTGACATCTCCAGCCTTTGTCGCCGACTCCACCCATCTGCCAATCAAGCCATCCCCCACCCCCTTCATCTGTATCCACCTATCACTTACCACAAGGGTTCCCAACCTGGGGTGTATTTTGCCTTCCCAGGGGGTAAATTTGTTGATTCTGGTATGTATTTTGTACATCTTTTTTCTCATTGACTGACTGTGTTTGGTTCTGGTATACCGGTATCTGTGCATCATTAGTTGTGCATAAATAAGTGAAATAACGTTGTTATGTGCTATTAAAGTTGCCAGGGGTAAAAGGTTGGGAACCCACGACTTACCAGGATAGAAACAAAATGCTGGAGTAACTCAGCGGTACGGGCTGCATCTCTGGAGAGAAGGAATGGGTGACGTTTCGGGTCGAGACCCTTCTTCAGACTATCACTTACCATGCTTTGTCCTGCCCACATCTCTCTTTCATAGCTTTCACCCCCCCCCCCTCCCCAAATCAGTCTGAAGAAAGATCCCGACCTGAAAGGTCACCTATGCTTTCCCTCCACAGATGCTGCCCGACCTGCTGAGTTCGTCCAGAACTTTGTGTTTTGCTCAAGAAACCAGCATGTGCAGTTCTTAGCGTCAGCATAAAAATGACAGCATGTTTCCGCTGTTCTTCCAGATACAAAATATTCTGTTATTCTGCCTAGTATCCAGCCTCTGCTCACTTGGCTCATTTGATCTGATATTTCTGACATCAGGAGCACAAGAAAACATCCTCGAAGAACATATGAAAGACTTGGTATTTAGGTTAGATCACAAGGTGGTGTGAATTTTATACCTCCAGACTTCACTAAGATGAGATGTTTGATAGATCAGACACATCCCTTAATTTAATCTTTAAGAAGAACTGCAGATGCTGGAAAAATCGAAGGTAGACAAAAATGCTGGAGAAACTCAGCGGGTGAGGCAGCATCGAGACCCGTTTTCACACTGATGGGGGGGGGGGGGGGGGGGGGGGGGGAAGGAGAAAGGGAAGAGGCGGAGACAGTGGGCTGTGGGAGAGCTGGGAAGGGGAAAGAGGGAGAAAGCAGGGACTACCTAAAATTGGGGAAGTCAATGTTCATACCGCTGGGGTGTCAACTACCCAAGCAAAATATGTCACTGTACCTCGGTACATGTGACACTAAACTAAACTGAAACGGTTTATGTTTCCTCCTCACTATCTCTGCTTCTCCACAGCCTTATGCCAATGAATTCCACAGATTCACCACCCTCTGACTCATGAAATTACTCCTCATCTTCCTGAAGGGACGTATTTTAATTCTAAGCTATGGCTTCTGGTGCTAGACTCTCCCACTAGTGGAAACATCCTCCCCACGAAGTGGCGGCGCTGCCTGGCAGCTGCGGCTCGCCTGCAGTCCTTCTGTTTGTTTTCTTTTCTGTTTGTTTTCTTGTGTCTGTTTAGTTAAATTTTTGTTTATTAGGCTGTGTATGTGTGTGTGGGGGGGGCGGGCGGGGGGGGGGGAGAAACAGGGTTTTAGTCTCTCCCTTCGGGGGGGATGCAACTTTTCTTGTCGTGTCCCCGTCACCATCTCCGTCTGTGCTGAGGCCCAATAGCGGAGCTGGCGGCCTCCGAGCTGTGGCAACGTTCCAGCGGCAGAGGCGGACCTGGCTTCAGAGCTGTGGTCCTCCAGCGTTCCATCGGCGGACCCGGCTACAGAGCTATGGGTATGGCGTTCCAGCGTCCCGGTTTCGGAGGCTCGGCCACGGGCCTGGTGGACGACAACATCAGAGGCCTGGATCTCCTCAGCGCAGAGGGAGAACAAGGAGGGAGGAAGACAAAGACTTTAAGACTTTTGCCTTCCACCACAGTGAGGAGGTGCCTGGTGAACTCACTGTGGTGGATGGTAAATATGTGTTTATTGTGCGTTTTGTTTTTTATTATATGTATGACTGCAATGGCAACGACATTTTGTTCAGACCGAAAGATCTGAATGACAATAAAGGATACTTTGACTTTGACATCCACTCTATCCAAGCCTTTCACTGTTCGGTAAGTTCCAATGAGATCTCCCCACAACTTTCTAAACTCCAACGAGTACAGGCCCCGTGATGTCAAACGCTCATCATATGGTAACCCACTCATTCCTGGGATTCCCTCTCTCCAGAGATGCTGCCTGACCCGCTGAGTTACTCCACCATTTTGTGTGTTTCCTCAGTGTCAGCCAGCATCTGCAGGTCCTGCCTGCACATTATTCGGTGCTTCATTAGGTTTAAATGTATTATTGCCACGTGTGCAGATGCACACGGGTTTTGCATGCTGTCCAAACAGATCAGATATACCATAAATAGATAAGGCATGTTGGCCTTCATAACAAGAGGAGTTGAGTATAGGAGCAAAGAGGTAATTCTGCGGTTGTACAGGGCCCTAGTGAGACCACACCTGGAGTATTGTGTGCAGTTTTGGTCTCCAAATTTGAGGAAGGACATTCTTGCTATTGAGGGGAGTGCAGCGTAGGTTTACAAGGTACGCAGGTTCTACTCTGGAATTTAGAAGGATGAGAGGTGATCTTACAGAAGCATATAAGATTATTAAGGGATTGGACACACGAGAGGCAGGAAACATGGTCCCAATGTTGGGGGAGTCCAGAACCAGGGGCCACAGTTTAAGAATAAGGGATAGAACATTTAAAACAGAGATGAGGAAAAACTTTTTCACCCAGAGAGTTGTGAATGTGGAATTCTCTGCCTCAATTCTCTGGATGCTTTCGAGAGAGCTAGATAGGGCTCTTAAAGATAGCAGAGTCGGGGGATATGGAACGGGGTACTGATTGGGGATGATCAGCCTTGATCACAGTGAATGGCTGTGCTGGCTCGAAGGGCCGAATGGCCTCCTCCTGCACCTGTTGTCTATTAGGAATAGGAACATGTTATTGTCACCTGTGAGCCTATAGGCACAGTGAGATTCTTTGCTTGCCCCCCCCCCCATTGTCCATTGTTTTTCGCCCCTCTCCCCTCACGGCAGTCCCCCCCCCCCCCCCCCCAACCCATTGTCTAAACAGTCCAAACTCAGGTATAATAGATAGAGCCAAGGGGGAAGATACAGAGTGCAGAATATCGATCTGAGCCTTGTAGCACAGGGAGGCACAATGAGGCGCGTCATTCTAATTCATGCTTAACACAATAAATTGCAGAGATGAGATGGCAAATATCCAAAACTTATTGACCCTAGCCATGTACAATGTTGCATTTTTAAAAAACCCACAAAAATACAACCAGCTACACGAGCGGAAGAGAGGACCCCGAGACCGCACATGATTCGGAGACATCATTAAACACGAATTGAAACCATGGCTTGACAACAAGGGATACAAACTGTTGCCACTTCCATTGATTATATGCATAAAGGTAGAGTTATCTGACACAAGTTATCTGTGAGATTTCATCTTTGATGTTCTGTCCGTTTTATGTAGCTGATATATTCATGGCGTTCTAAAGTAAAGTTATGCAGGCTGCCACGGGTAAATCTAGTGTCGCTGACAACAATATCAATCAGGTTGGCAAAAATAATTTGAAGTTGATGACGGTGAAAGTAGCACTCCAACGTGGATTAAGGAGGAGATGGGAAGGGGAAGGTTATTTATGTTAGTTTTTGTTACCATGGCTGCCTCTAAATCTGCTCAAGGTGTCTTATCCTGTATTCACTCGGGTCGAGATTGTAACCAAAAAAGGGAAAACCAGAAATGAAATGGAAAAATGAAAAACACAGATAAAATAACTTCAAGGGCTTGCTGCTAGACATTACAGAGAATTTGCTTTCAGATATTCAGAAAGAGCAGAGCCCGGGTCAGCACAAGAGCCAAATCAAACGACATCAATGGGCGCGTTGCACAGAAAATCAAAAGAACATCTGAAGAAATGGAAATGATCAGAAAATCTATTTTATGGGACACCAAAGGGCTAATTAGGAAAGTTCCTGTCATCTATATATTTCATCGTTAATGAAATGACAACGCAAATAACCGTATTTTATTTACTCCGCACCCCCATGTATATGATCGCTGTATAACTTCAAGTAGCCCTTGCTTTCCCTCTCTCTCTCTCTCTCTCCATCCACTCCCCCCCCCCTTCCCCCGACCAGTCTTAAGGGCCGGTCCCACCAGCATGCGACTGCATGCGGCGAGCGCGACCAAACGTGGTGGCTTGAGCCGTACGGCCTCGCTGGGCCAGTTCCACTTCGAACGGCGCAGGCGTCAGGAGTTGTGCGGGGCTGGGTCCCGACTTCATACTCACCAATCAGCTGGGCAGGAGGCGGGCCGAGTGAAGTTGGATGTCGCACGGCGTCGGGCGGTGACGTCATCGCGCAACGGCACGCCGGATGGTGACATCATCGCGCAACGCCACGCACTAGGCGTACGCCATCCAGACGCTGCGTACGGCGTCCAGACATTGTGTAGGGCCTCGCTGCGGACCTGTCGGGTGTTGCCACGAGGGATTTTGAACAGTGTCAGTTTTTCGGAGCCCCGCACGATGTCGGGAACGGCCCGGCACAACTCCATACGGCTCCGGCAATCAAGTTGGGACCGGCCACGCGAGGCCGTACGGCTCAAGCGACCACGTTAGTTCGCGTGCTGGTGGGACAGGCCCTTTACGGTCTCCGACTACATTTTATCTCGCTTGGGTAGTTGACACCCCAGCGGTATGAACACTGACTTCTCCAATTTCAGGTAGTCCTTGCTTTCTCCCTCCTCCCCCTCCCATCCCTAGCTCTCCCACAGCCCACTGTCTCCTCCGCCTCTTCCTCTCTTCGTCCCACCCCCCCCCACCCCCATATCAGTTTGAAGAAGGGTCTCGACCCGAAATGTCACCTGCCTCTAAATCGCTCCATAGATGTTGCCTCACCCGCCGAGTTTCTCCAGTATTTTTGTCTACTTTGATTTTCCCAGCATCTGCAGTTCTTTCTTAAACATTTTACCTCTGCTTGCTTTGTTGTTACCTTCTCCCAACTAACAGTGATCTATTCCCCATTTTCCTTGACCTCCATTCCCTTGGTCCTGTTTTCACATCTGACACTTCTTTATCTACACTTACTTATCCATGCACCGCCCACTGCCCTGACATCAGTCTGATGAAAGGGTCTCGACCCCGAAACGTCACCCATTCCTTCTCTCCAGATGCGCCGCCTGTCCCGCTGAGTTACTCCAGCATTTTGTGTCTATCTTCGATTTAAACCAGCATCTGCAGTTCCTTCCTACACATCTACACACTGTGACATGTTCCCACACTGTGGTTCAGATGATCGCTGATCACAGACTACCATTACATTCTGCCAGGACATTATTTGGTATCTATAAGACACCCGAGAGCCTTCATTACGAGTAGTCTTCAGACACGGAGTCTGGAACCCAGCGATATCCCGATAAACGAGCTGTGTTTTCCTCCCACATCCCAAAGACGAGCAGGTTTCTAGGTTAATTGGCTGCTAGTGGGTAGGGAGTAGATGTGAAAGTGGGATTACACAGAGTTAGTGTGAAAGGGTGATCGATGGTCGGCATGGACTCAGTGGCCTAAGGGCCTGTTTTCATGCTGTCTCTCTAAACTCAAACTAAACAAAATTGTTTGTTCCAATCATCCACTCCCACGCCCTCCCCTGTATCACTTGCTATTTATCTTTATATTTTGCGATCCAAAGATGCTGCCTGATCCACCGACTTCCTAGAAAAAAAATAGGTGCAGGAGTAGGCCATTCGGCCCTTCGAGCCTGCACCGCCATTCAATGTGATCATGGCTGATCATCCAACTCAGTATCCTGTACCTGCCTTCTCTCCATACCCCCTGATCCCTTTAGCCACAAGTGCCACATCTAACGCCCTCTTAAATATAGCCAATGAACTGGCCTCAACTACCTTCTGTGGCAGAGAATTCCAGAGACCCACCACTCTCTGTGTAAAGAATGTTTTCCTCATTTCGGTCCTAAAGGAATTCCCCCCTTATCCTTAGACTGTGACCCCTTGTTCTGGACTCCCCCAACATCGGGAACAATCTTCCAGCATCTAGCTTGTCCAACCCCTTAAGAATTTTGTAAGTTTCTATAAGATCCCCCCTCAATCTTCTAAATTCCAGCGAGTACAAGCCGAGTATATCTAGTCTTTCCTTATATGAAAGTCCTGACATCCCAGGAATCAGTCTGGTTTATCAACTGAGCACGTTTATCAGCATATTGCTGAGTTCCAGACTCCGTGTCTGAAGACTACTCGTAATGAAGGCTCTCTGGTTCCTCCAGCCTTTAGGTTTATTTTTGCACAGGTTCCAGCATCAGGAGTTTCTCGAGTCTCCATGTTCATTGATTCATAGAGTGTGGAAACAGGCCCTTCGGCCCAACCTGCCCCGTGCCTACTCGCTCCACCTGCCTGCGTTGGGCCCCATATCCCTCCAAACCTATCCTATCCAAGTACCTGTCCAAAGTACTTTGTGTTAGTACTTTGCTATTTTTTAAATCTGTTCTGTAGTAACCTGTTGCAGTCAAATTAGCACAGGTCCGTTTCCTGTATTTCAACAGTGGCACAATTTAAACGTACCTCATCGGGTGACATATACTGAGGGATATTCTGAAATAATATCTAGGTAGACAAGTCTTGTGCCACCAACTGTTTATCTTAAAACTTAAATAAAGCATTGCTCTTATAAAATATTATAAACAAATGTATGCCAAGCAGATGCAGTTAATACAATATTTTAAAATAGAATATTGGAAGCCATTTCACAACAAAAAAACATAACTCCTAATGTTGCCAATAACTTACTTTCTGCACTGTAGGGTTTCCACAAAGCTTCCATTTTGCAACTGGGTCTTTGCCTTGCGAGCTGAAGATTTCTACAAAGGCTCCTCCCTTTATTTAAAAGAAAGTTTTCCCAGCTTATTAAAGAGTTTTTCCTCCTAAATCAGTCATTAGGAAACACGTGCTTGCAGAGTATTACAGACTATTCAGCTAATATAACTGCACGAGTAAACGCTAAACGCTGTGTTTCAAATAGTATAAACTTTGTATAGAAAGGCAAAAATTGTTTTGAAATAGAAATGCAAAATTGTTTTATGACATGGTGGAAGTGGTAAAAATGTGTGTGTTACATGAAGTGGAAGATAAACATGGTTTAATATATTAAATAGAAAGGTAACATTGTTTTATTAAGGTGGAAGGTAAAATAGGATTATTACATTAAATAAGAAGATAAAATTGTTTTACTAAATAGAAAAGTTAATATAGTTTATGGATTAAGTGGACAGGTAGCATCGGTTCCCCACGGAATCCACTGGTCTGGCGTTTACAAGTCCATCCTGCACAAGGAACAGCAGGTGCTGGTTTACACAAAAGGACAGAGTGCTGGAGTAATTCGGCGGGACAGGCAGCATCTGTGGAGGACATGGCCAGGTGATGCAGCTCCTTCCAACAGAGAGGGGTGTGTGTGTGTTGCTGTGTGCGGGGTGGTTGTCCCCGGAGATGCAGCGTTTTGGGGGGTGCGGGGTGGGCATTCATTACCTGGTATTCGCTCTTGAACATGGTGCAGAGGCCGGGGGGCCGGGTCTGTCTGTGCCCGGGCCCCGGGAATGTCACTGTCCTGGGTCCGTCTGTGCCCGGGCCCCGGAAATATCACGGCCCCGGTCTGTCCTGGGTCTGTGCCCGGGCCTGTCCCGGTTCTTCTCTGCCCGGGCCCCGGGAATATCACGGCCCCGGTCTGTCCTGGGTCTGTGCCCGGGCCTGTCCCGGTTCTTCTCTGCCCGGGCCCTGGAATATCACGTCCCGGGTCTGTCCTGCGTCTATCCTGGGTTGTCCCCGGCCTGTGTGTGCCCGGGTCCTGGAATGTCACGGCCCAGGTCTGTCTTGGGTTTGTCCCGGGTCTGTCTTCGGTCTGTCCTCGGTGTGTCTGTGCCCGTGTCCCGGGTCTGTCTGTCTGTGTGTGTGTGTGTGTGCCCGGGCCCCGGGAATGTGACGGCTCCCCACCTGTCCGGGGTCAGTCCGTGCCCGTGTCCAGGGCCGGTCCGGTCCGGGCCAGCGTGGGCCCGCTGCAAGTGCAAGTGCAGATGTAGCGGCCGCTCCACCAATGGCGGCGCCGGGAGACCAAGCGATACTTTCCCGTCGCCATGGTGACCGGACGCCGCCGCCCGCCCCGCGCATGCGCACGCCCGCAGCGTGTGAGTGACAACTGGGGCAGGAGGAGACCGTTCGGCCCCTCGTCCCCAATCAGTTCCCCGTTCCTGCCTTCTCCCCATATCCCCTGACCCCTCTATCTTTAACCCTATCTAGCTCTCTCTTGAAAGCATCCAGAGAACCGGCCTCCACCGCCCTCTGAGGCAGAGAATTCCACAGACTCACCACTCTCTGTGAGAAAAAGTGTTTCCTCGCCGCAGTTCTAAATGGCTTACCCCATATGTGTAGCAATGTTACAAAATGTTGAGATTTTAAAAATCAAGTCTGCAAATTATCCCATCAGATGAAGCATAAAAATAAGTTTAATTTGACACCTAATTCACTTTCATATCTTCAGTATTAAATAAGTTATGGCCATTTTCATACTCGGAAATTAGCATCTTGTTCCCATTGCTTTTCCATTGACTTGACAAAAAAGTTGTGATCGAGGACAGTCAAAAGCCCATAACTTTCTTAAAAATTAAGAGAACTGAAAGAAATTTTCCGTTATTATAGATTGAAGCATTCTGAAACAAATATGAAACAATCTTACTTGGATGACCTGAAAATTAAAGCATATAATTAGTTAGTTACCCAATTGTAGCTAATTCCAAAATTCAATTACTAGATCTAAACATCTATCCATTTCTTAAGAAAAAAATTAACATTTTTTTTAAAGCCTAAGTGTCCAAATAACATTCACACAAGAATTTAGTGTTTAATGCCTGTAAATTAATGGGCATTTAAATCAGCTTGCGAGTGGGATTTTCTGGAACGCAATGGATTGGAACGTTGCGGTTGCGGTGACTTTAAACCCAATATCGGCAGGAAAAATTCTGGCTGTTCGTATGGGGAATAAATCACCATTTCGCAACATGAAATGTGCATTAAGGTCATCTTAACAAGCAAGTTTATATGAAAAAATAAACAACTTTCATTTACCTGTCCCCTACGTAACATCCGTCCCCGTTGTCGGCGTTCACAGCAGTAGGAGCTAATTTTTATTTTACTGCAGCGCTGAAATCGTCGGGCGATTTAAAAAATAAAAAATAAAAAAAAATTTTTTTTTTAACTTACCAGCAGTCGGAACGAATCTTTAGAAAAAGCTCGCACTCCGAGAAAATAAAGCTCCAGATGGCAAGGGGAAAACCGCATTTTAACCCTGCCCCCCCCCCCCCCACCCCTCAAAGGCGCCAAAGTCGTGCACACGGCCAGTGACAGAACTGCAGCACCGCTAAAGGTACGTTTTGTAACATACCTAATATGTGTGTGAGCCTGTGTGTGTCAGTGAGTGAGTGAGTGTGACTCTGTGAATGAGTGTGTGAGTGAGACTGTGTATGAGATTGTGTGTGTGAGTGAGTGAGTGAGACTTGTGTGAGTCAGTGAGACTGTATCTGTGTGACTATCAGTGTCTGTGTGTGATACTGTGTCTGTATGTAAGACTGTCTGTCCGTCTGTTTGAGTGTGAGACTGTGTGTCTGTCTGTCTATGTGTGTATGCAACTGTGTCTGTGTGACTGTGTGTCTGTGTGACTGTGTATGTGCAGCTGTGTCTGTGTGACTGTGTGTGCGTGTCTGTGTGTGAGACTGTGACTGGGTGTGTGTAATTGTGTGTTGTGAGACTGTGTGTGCGAGAGCTACTGTGTGTATCTGTGTGACTGTATTTGTTGTTCAAGATGTGGTCTCTTATACCTCTGCGAGACCAAGCACAGACTGGATGATCGTTTCGCGGAACACCTTCGCTCAGCCCGCCAGAACCGACCTGATCTCCCGGTTGCTGGACACTTGAATTCCCCTTCCCATTCCTACACAGACCTTTCTGTCCTCGGCCTTCTACATTGTCAGAGTGAAGCTAAACACAAATTGGAGGAACAGCACCTCATATTTCACTTGGGCAGTTCTAAATTGGTATGAACATTGATTTCTCTCACGTCAGGTAGCCCCGGCATTCCCTCTCTCTATCCCTCCCCCACCCAAGTCGCACTAGCTTTCATTCTCACCTAGCAGAGCTAACAACGACCTCTTTCCTTAATCATTGTTACTTTTTATCTTTTATTCATTTATTTTACTTCGGAGTCACGTGAGTGACTTCGTGAAGACCCCGCCAACACGCATGCGCGGCATATCGTCGCGCGCATTTGCTCACGGCAGCTGGGGGGGGGAGTGCGCTCCCTCAACCGGCTCCTTCAAAAAGGTAAGCAGCTGCAGGTAAGTTAACCTTGAGCTGGTTTACCGTTTTTTGTGTGGTCTGTGTGTTTTTTCAGAACCATGGAAGGAGGAAGAAGTGGGAGTCGCGTTCAGCGAGTGAAGTCCTCGGAGCTGCCCGCTACATCGGGAGCAGCTGAGACACCACCGAGGAAGAAGTCGCGGCAGTCGGGGAGCTCTGAGCAGCTGACCAAACCCGGCACAACCCCTCTGGCTAAGAAGAGGGTGTCCGCACAGGAGCAAGGGCTGGGAGACCCTGACTCCAGAACTCCAGTGCCCAAGACCAGGGCTGGAGGTAAGGCACGTGGGGCTCTTGGAGCAAGCGTGTCCGCGAGTGCATCCCCCCCTTTAAAGGTCCCTCGCGGGCAGAACAGGGGGGAAGCCTCGCTAAAGTCCAGCCTTGTCGGTACGGCAGGCAGGGACAAGCCACTGGGGAAACCTGCAAGGAAGCAGACCAGTGGCAATGCTGGCGTGCCGAGGATCCCTGTGGGGGCAGGATGTACCGGCACACCACCGGAACAGGCTGCCGTAGTGCGGGCCGGTGGCAGCAAAGTACGGTCCAGCGCCCCTGCTGAGGCGGGTAAAGCAGACCATGCGCCGCCACAGTCCCGTTTATATGTGGAACGCTGTGGTGGTAAGCCCGCACGGACATCAGAGAGTCCAGTTTCTGGTGCAAGTACTGACTCTAGCCCTCTTCCCTCCCATCAGACAGAGGGGCCGCTGCTGTCCAAACGACGGCGGACCAGCGGTGTGTCCGTGTGGGAGTCGCACAGCCCCGCTGGAGTGGGAGCTGGCGACTTCCCGGCAGTACATTCCGTGGGGGTGTTGACAACTGCTGGAAGCCCCGGTTCCTCTGGAGAGGCTGGGGAAGACGACCAGTGGCCCGCGTACAGCGGTGACGGTCGTATCGGCCGGTTGGAGCATATGGTGGAGGTGCTATATCAACGGGACCTGGAGCGTCAGGAACGGGAATCCCAGAGGTCTGGGAGCTACATGCAGCCGCCACCTTCTATCTCCCCGTCGCTTGAGAGCCAGCAAGGAAGTATGGGTGAGCCTGAGGAGGGAGAAGAGGTCCAGAACCCACAGGAAATGTTGGAGGCGGTGTCGAAATTTGGGTCACCTGCGGCGGCAGGAGGACCACTACATCCCAAAATAGCGGCGTCAATCGATTTCCTGACTACGCACCAGCTCCAGGATACCGTGCTCTCGGAAACAGTGGGGAAGTATAAGGCACCAGCAAACTGTAACTCCCTCAACGTACCGAAAGTGAATGCAGCAATATGGGGGAACATGTCGGCGAACACAAGGGTCAAGGAGGGCAAGCTCCAGAAAATCTTGAAGCTGCTGACAGCAGGTATCACGGCTTTTGCTCGGTCGCTGGATGCCACGAATGTGTCCGAGGAGCAGCAGGATGCGCTAGCGCTTCTGTGCACCACACAGTTTGAGATAAACTGTTTCAGGAAGAGCTCCATCCGGCCAAATTTGAATCCCAAATTTGCGGGATTATGCAGCACCTCCACCGCACCACCACCACCAAGGCAGTTGTTTGGGGAAGACCTGCCTAAACGCGTAAAGGAACTGGACGAGGAAGCCAAGACTGTGGGGATGATGAGACAGTCTTATTCATCCAAAACTCCCGGTTACACCAGGCAGCAGCCACGTTCCTCGTTCAGGCCCCACACATCGGTGGACCAAGGCCCCAGAACATATTCACAAACATATTCCTCGGCGGGGGCCCAACAGCAGAGGCCTTTTTTATTCCAAGGCCAGCCCAAGCCAGCTTGGAAGATGCGGCAACAGGGCCGCGCCACACGAGGAGCAAAGACACCACAGTCCAGACCCCGGCGCTAACCTTGGAGGTAAGGGGGCTTGGTTCCGTCCACAATGTAGCATTAGTAACCTCACCGGTGGGGGGACGGCTTCGGGGTTTCCGGTCTGCTTGGGATACCCTAACTACGGATCCTTTTATTTTACAAAGCATTCAGGGTTATGAGATAGAGTTTATTAATGGCAGAGATCCCCCTTCGCAACATGAGCCTAGTCGCAGATTTGCACTCTCTCAGTCAGAGAAGGAGCGGGCTCATGTTGAAATACTACGATTAGAAAAGAAAGGGGTGATACAAAAAACGACGCACGAGCCATTGGAGTTTGTTTCCAACATCTTTACTAGGGTTAAGAAGGATGGAGGCTGTCGGATTATCATCGACTTAACCCAGTTGAATGCCTTCGTACAATATCCCCATTTTAAGATGGAGACGTTTGAGACGGCCAAGCAGTTGGTTAGTCATGGGTACTTTATGGCTTGCATTGACCTGAAGGATGCGTACTATACAGTCCCTATTGCTAAACAACATCGGAGGTTCTTGAAATTTGTCTGGGAAGGTCAATTATGGCAATATATGGCTTTGCCTAATGGGATTACAACAGCGCCGAGACTATTTACTAAAATTGTCAAACCTTTATTGGCACATCTCAGGAAACAAAACCATATTATAATGGCATATTTAGATGACATTTTCATAGCAGGGAAAACCCTAGAGCACGCCCAGTTGGCAGTCTCGGCCGCTATATCTTTGTTTCAAAGAATGGGGTTTGTAATCCATCCAGACAAATCCAAGCTCAACCCTTCGCAGGTCATGGACTATTTGGGGTTCACTATAGACACTAACCAGATGAAAATCACGGTCCCAGTTGACAAAGTGGTGGACGTTCAACAAGCATGCATCAGTTTACTTGACAACAACAGGCCAACCATTCGGCAGGTTGCTAAGGTAATTGGCAAGCTGGTTGCCACATTCCCGGCCGTAAATTATGGTCCGTTGCATTACCAAAACTTACAAAAAAGTAAAATTCTGGCGTTAAAATTGAATACCGGACATTTTGACAGACCTATGCGCTTAGGCATAGGGGAGCAAACTGAGCTGGAATGGTGGGTTCATAATATTGGAGTAAGTTCCAAACCCATCATTCTCCCGAATCCCACGGTTCTGTTGCAAACTGATGCGAGTGCACAAGGCTGGGGGGCAACTGACACTATAACCAGCTGTGGTGGCAGATGGGACGCTCATGAGTTCACGCTTCTCCAAGTGCAAGGCATTAATTATTTGGAAATGCTGGGGGTCTTTCATGGACTGCGGGCATATTGCAGTAATTTGCGTCATGCACATGTCCGCCTTCAAATCGATAACACCACGGTGGTAGCCTATATAAATCATATGGGTGGTATCAGGTCAGTATCTTGTAATGATTTGGCAAATACAATTTGGCTCTGGTGCATCAAAAGGGGTATTTGGATATCAGCAACGTACCTTCCGGGGATACTCAATACGGTGGCGGACACCAGGTCACGAGTTTTTAATGATAACATTGAGTGGATGCTGAATCCCCTTGTGTTTGCTGAAATTGTGACAAAATTCGGTATGCCAGATATTGACCTATTTGCGTCTAGACTGAACCATCAGATACCAACATATGTATCGTGGGAACCAGATCCTGGGGCAGTGGCTTTGGATGCTTTTTCGCTCCACTGGGGGAAATGGTGTTGCTACGCTTTTCCCCCATTCTGCCTCATCAGTCGGGTATTACAGAAGATTAAATTAGACTCTGCATCAGGCATTCTGGTAATACCCGACTGGCCGACACAACCGTGGTACCCGGTGGTCTCTCAGATGCTGAAGCACCCGTGGGTGCGAATAGGAAACAACCCACAATTGGTTACTAATCCCGTCACTGGCGAGCCGCATCCGTGCCACGCCTATTTAAACCTGTTGGTCTGCAGGTTCTGAAAAGGCCTTTGCTGAACACGGGGATCTCACCGAGGGCCATGGATTTAATCGCTGCATCATGCAGAGCATCTACAAGGCGGCAGTACCTGACCCAGATCAGGAAATGGGAACTATTCTGTTTAAGGAAGAGTGTTACCTATGATTCTGCCACAATACCTGACGTCCTGGAATTCCTGGCGGGCCTCCACTATGATGAAGGGCTCAGCTATAGTACCATCAATAGCGCCAGGAGTGCGCTGTCCTCGTACCTTCCGGTAGGAGTGGGGACCATCAATCTGGTGTCGAAGTTTATGAGGGGTGTATTTAACACAAACCCTCCACGGCCCAGATATAACGTTGTCTGGGATGCAGGAGTGGTCCTGTCCCTGTTAAGATCATGGTCCCCCATGGCGGGGTTACCTCTTCACCAGCTCACCCTGAAGGTGGTCATGTTGATGGCGCTCACGTCTGCTCAGCGGGTACAGGCGCTTCAAAAGTTGCGCATTGACAATATGCTCTCTACCCCTGGGAAAATAACGTTTTACGTTGCAGACCTGCTGAAGCAGCATCGACCCGGATCTTTGGGGCTGCAGTTGGAATTCCAGGCGTACCCCTCTGATGCCACACTCTGCACAGTCACCCATCTCCGTTGCTACATTGAGTTGACCCGGTCGATCAGGAATTCGGAACAAGGACTGCTTATAAGCCACAAAAAACCACATCGCCGGGTGACAGTGCAGACGATCTCCAGGTGGCTCAGGGAAGTGTTGGATGCAGCGGGTATTGACACTAACTTGTTTAAATCTCATTCCACCAGGGCTGCATCCACATCAACAGCGAGGGCCATGGAGGTGCCCATGGATCACGTCCTCGCTACGGCAGGATGGGCCAGTGAGTCAACCTTTCAACGGTTCTACCATAAGCCATTGGCCGGACCTGCAACATATGCGGATGCAGTACTCAGGGCTGCTCCCTAATATCATTTGTCCCCAGTCAGGGGGTTTGTTTATGATTTGTGTTTAATAAATGTTAATTATTTTCAGATTGTCCAGTCTGGATTGCTTTAACAAACTTCCTCCATCAGGATTGCGGCAGTGTGGTAGCATGGGCGTTGTCCAGGGCGTGTAATCACAGAGCTTTGAAGTCTTCACGAAGTCACTCACGTGACTCCGAAGTAAAATAGTAAGATTAAACGAGAACTTACCAGTTCGAAGGTTGATCTTTATTTTATGAGGAGTTGCGATGAGGGATTTCGTGCCCTCCGCTCCCAACCCTCGATCATTATGTTCAGCTGGTTAGTTCGCAGTTTAATCTTAATATCCTTACTTTTCGTCGAGTCTGTGATTCCACACCGCTGCTTTGAAGGATGCCGCGCATGCGTGTTGGCGGGGTCTTCACGAAATCCCTCATCGCAACTCCTCATAAAATAAAGATCAACCTTCGAACTGGTAAGTTCTCGTTTAATCTTACTATTCTATACCTCTCTACATCACCATCTATATCTCTCATTTCCCTTTCCCCCTGACTCTCAGTCTGAAGAAGGGTCTCGACCCAAAACATCACCCATTCCTTCTCCCCAGAGATGCTGCCTGTCCCGCTGAGTTACTCCAGCATTTTGTGTCTATCTTCGGTTCAAACCCGCATCTGCAGTTCCTTCCTGCACACGAGGTCGGTATGGGAATGGGAAGGGGGAAATAAAATTGTACAGGCTGATATAAAACCACATCTTCATGCTTCACGGACGACACATTCAACAACTGAGAACTCGGACTACAATAAAACCTCACAGTGTAAGATTCACAATTGGTTTGCTGTTCCGTAACATGGCTCACGCCTGTTGCTACTTCATTCAAATTGCATTTCAGATATTTTCCGTTAGTGCCTCGAACCTCATTCAGTTGCATCGTTATAGCGGCCAGGTTGATTTCATTTCCATTCAAAGATTTTTTGTAATTGTGTGCACCCAGACTCACCTGAGGTGCAAATTACACCTGAATTACCTGGGAAATCGCTGGAAAATAAATTAATTGCAAGTTCACAGTGCCAAGTTGGTCAAAAAGGCAGAAATGTGTGAGGGTAATTAGAGCTTCCACCCCAGCGGTATGAACATTGACTTTGTGGACTTCAAATGTCGAGTTATGCAAACTATTTTGTTTTTACGGCAAATTTGTGCTGCCGCTAATTCAAACTTAACCAAATTTTTAACTAGTTTCCTTGATTAACATTTCCTAAAGCTCAAATAAATAGTAGGCTAGATTTTTCTGGAGCAGAGAAACAACTTCCAATCAGAACACATTCATGGGCTGAGTATAATTGGCATTTAAAGTAGAACTGCAACAACTTTGTGAAACTCAGTAATAGGGTAGTTATTCAATAGACAATAGACAATAGGTGCAGGAGTAGGCCATTCGGCACTTCGAGCCAGCACTGATCATCCCCAATCAGTACCCCGTTCCTGCCTTCTCCCCATATCCCCTGACTCCACTATTTTTAAGAGCCCTATCTAGCTCTCTCTTGAAAGCATCCAGAGAACCTTCCTCCACCGCCCTCTGAGGCAGAGAATAGTAAGATTGAACGAGAACTTACCAAGTTTGAAGGTTGATCTTTATTTCATGAGGAGTTGCGGTGAGGGATTTCGTGAAGAGCCCGCCGGCACGCATGCGCGACATTCTTCAAAGCAGCGGTGTGGAATCACAGAAACAACAACAGAAATGACTTGGCATAGTAAGATTTAAAGAGACTCTGATTACCAGCTGAAGATGATCGAGGGTTGGGAGCGGAGGGCACGAAATCCCTCACCGCAACTCCTCATGAAATAAAGATCAACCTTCAAACTTGGTAAGTTCTCGTTCAATCTTACTATTTCATTTCGGAGTCACGTGAGTGACTTCGTGAAGACTTCAAAGCTTCTGTGATTACACGCCCTGGACAACGTCCATGCGGACACACCACTAGCAAGGATGGATTGGAGTAAACAAGTTGATGAAACGAGGTTATACTGAAACACAAAGAAGATTTATTAATAATACAACAAATAACGCCCTTTTAATCAGGGACATCCCCACGTTCACACCCGGCGTTCAGCACGGCCTCTGCAAACTGAAGGGGAGCAGCAACAGGCTTATTATAGAAACGCTGGAACACAGCTTCATTCGCCCATCCTGCTGTGGCGAGGATATGGTCCATGGGTACCTCCATGACCCTCGCCGCCGACGTAGATGCAGCCCTGGTGGAGTGGGATTTAAACACATTAGTGTCAATACCTGCCTTAGCCAGGACGATCCGGAGCCACCTGGAGATCGTCTGGACTGTCACTCGATGGTGAGGTCGTTTGTGAGTGACAAGCAGGTACAACTCCATTCCTCTGATGCTCCTCGTCACCTTGATGTAGTAACGGATGTGAGTGGCTAAACATAGCCGAGCATCTGCAGGGTATGCCGGGAACTTCAGCTGCAGCCCTGTGCACCCAGGTCTATGCTGCTTAAGTAGCTCATCGATGAAAAAGACTACTTCTCCAGGGGTCGACGTCATCCTGTCAATACGTAGTTTGTGGAGCGTCTGAACCCGCTGTGCTGAAGTCAGCGCTAGTAACATCACCAATTTCATAGTGAGTTGGTCCAGCTGTAACCCTTCCATGGGTGACCACGACCTGAGCAGGGTAAGCACATCCCTGACATCCCAGGTGATGTTGTAGCGTGGTGTAGGCGGATTGAGATTGAATATTCCCCGCATAAGCCTGGACACTAGCCTGTTTGATCCAACCTCGATGTTGAGGTAGAATGATAGCGCACTCCTGGCGCTGTTGATGGCACTATAACTCAAGTGCTCATCATGGTGCAACCCCGCGAGGAATTCCAGGACGTCGGCTATGGAGACATCGTCATAGGTGATATGAGAGCGACTGCAGTAGGCTTCCCACTTGGTGATGTGGGAGAGATATCTCCGCCTGGTTGACTCTCGACAGGATGCTCCAATGGTGTTCATGGTCCGGGTGGTAAGGCCATACTGCATCCATGGCCTGGTCAGAACCTGCAAGCCAGTAATTTTAGATAGGCATGGCAGGGGTGTAACTCCCCTGAGACAGGGTGAGAAACCACATGCGGGCAACCCTCTAGAGGGACCCAAGGTTGACTAATCATGTCAGAGACCACCGGATACCAAGGCTGTGTAGGCCAGTCGGGTATGACAAGAATGCCTCTGGCAGAATCCATCCTGATTTTTTGTAATACCCGACTGATGAGGCAAAACGGGGGGAATGCATAGAAAAACCACTTCCCCCAGTCTAGCGAGAATGCATCAATCGCTAATGCCCCAGGGTCTGGTTCCCATGAAACATATGTCGGTACCTGATGGTTCAACCGGGACGCAAAAAGGTCGATATCCGGTTGGCCAAATTTGGCTGTAATTTGGGCAAATATTTGAGGATGCAGCATCCACTCAATACTATCATTGAATTTGCGTGACCTGGTGTCTGCCACAGTATTAAGCCTACCTGGCAAATAGGTGGCTGAAATCCAAATATCTCGATTAATACACCAGCACCAAATAGTATTAGCCAATTTGTCACAAGAGACTGACCTGGTACCGCCCATATGGTTTAAATATGCCACCGCTGTGGTGTTGTCTATTTGGAGACGGACATGAGTGCCACTAAGATGAGCACAATATGCCCGCAGTCCGTGAAATGCGGCAAGCAGCTCCAAATAGTTAATCCCTTGTACTAGCAACATGCTAGCTTCAAGGGGATCCCACCTGCCTCCACAACTAGAAGAGCTGTCCGCAGCTCCCCAGCCTAGAGAGCTTGCGTCAGTTTGCAAATATACCACCGGATTGGGCACAACAATGGGTTTGAATGCCCTGCCAATATTGGACACCCACCATTGGAGCTCAACCTTAGCATCAGAAGGCAGCTCCATAGGTCTGTCAAAATGACCAGCGTTCTTTTTTAACGCAATAATTTTGGCCCTTTGCAGGTTTTGATAATGTAAAGGCCCAAACCGGGCTGCCGGAAATAAAGCTATGATTTTCCCAATTATCTTAGCTGTATGCCGAATAGATGGTATACTGGCGGATGCGAGATCCTGACATGCAAGGGAGACATCCTCCACCTTGTGAAATGGAATGGTGGCCCTCATTTGAATAGAGTCCACCGTGAAACCCAAATAATCCATAACCTGGGATGGGTGAAACTTCGATTTTTCTGGATGAACTATAAACCCTAGTTGCTGAAATATAGTAACAGTTGCTAAAACAGCGCTTTCAGCTGCTTCCAGAGTATTGCCAATAATCAGAATATCATCCAAATAAGCCATGACAATATGATGTTCTATGCGTAATTTGGCCATAATAGGTTTAAGTAATTTAGTAAAGAGCCTAGGGGCAGTAGTAAGCCCATTTGGTAAGGCTCGATATTGCCAGAGCTGATCCATCCAGACAAATTTCAAAAATTTCCGGTGATGTTTCCGGATGGACACTGAATAGTATGCATCTTTTAAATCAATACATGCCATAAAGCAACCATGCGAAATCAGTGATTTGGCTGTCTCAAAAGTGTCCATTTTGAAATGTGTATATGTTACAAAGGTATTCAACTGGGTCAAATCAATAATCACCCGACAACCTCCATCCTTTTTTGGTCTAGTAAATATATTGGAGACGAATTCAATGGGCTCGTGAATAGTTTTCTCTATCACGCCTTTTTGTTCCAAACGAAAAATTTCAGCCGTGCCTGCTGCCTGCTCAATAGCAGACAGCGTAAACTTCCGTTTAGGCATATGCTGGGATGGAGGAATTTTGCCGTCAATAAATTCAATAGAATGACCCCGAACATTTTGTAACACAAATTTATCCGAAGTAACTGATACCCAAGCTTTAGCAAAGAACCGGAGTCGCCCTCCCACATGTGAAATTAAAGGGGCAGGGGAAAGAAACCCAGACCGCCTTACCTCCATGGTCACCGACGGTCCCTGACATGCTTGGGTGGCCGAGGAGGTGCTGGGTTGGGCTGACGATAAGATGGCTTCATCTTCCACTGGGGTCGCTGTGTGCCTGACCCTAAAAAAGACCGCTGCTGCTGGCCCTGTTGGTAGTAGTGCTGAGTAGTAGCATATGGTCTTGATGTTGATGCGACCGGACCTCGCGGTCGAGCAGGGGGAGCTTTTGGCACCATCGGTCTGGGGGCGATCTGAGATCGCATAAGTCCCACCGTTTTGGCTACCTCGTCCAGCTCCTTGACCCTCTTCGGAAGGTCTTCCCCGAAGAGTTGTCGGGGCGGTGGGGGCGGCGGTGGCTTACACAACCCTGCAAATTTTGGGTTGATAGACGGACGGATGCTGTTCTTCCGGAAATCGTTGATTTCATGTTGGGTGGCACATAATAGTGCTAACGCATCCTCCTGATCCAATGACAGGTCCGTTCCATCGACCGACCGCGCAAAGGCGGTAATACCGGCCGTGAGGAGTTTGAGGATCCGCTGGAGTTTAACCTCCTGATGGCGGACAGCCACGCCGATGTTGCCCCATATGGGCGTATTGACCAGTGGCACGTTGAGGGCATTACAGTTGGACGGGGCCTTGTGGCGCTGAGTGGCCTGTGAGAGTACTTCCTCCTGCAACCGATGATTTGTGAGAAAGTCCACTGTTGCTGCCAGCTTTGGCTGGAGCGGAAGTCCAGTTGTAATTGGTGCAGCAAATTTGGCTGCCACGTCCAGTAACTCAGCTGTCGGTGGCTCCGACGGTGTTGGGGTGGGGTCAAACCCTTCTTCCCCTTGTGGCTCGCTGATGAGGGAAACCGGCGAGGCGGCCCTGTGCCTGACGATATCCGTGGGTGCGTACTGCTGTTGATTATGGAGTACCAGCTCCAGCAGCCGCTCGATGCGGTCAATACGCCCCCCATCCTGAACACTCGGATGGTCGGAGTCCTCCGGCTCAGAAAACATGCCGGGGCTCCTATCATCGGCCCGCACCTCAGAGAAGTGATCTCGGTGCCGGAATGGATCGCTTTCGGCCGCCGCAGCGAAACCGTGCGAGTCCCGTGCGGGCAGGGTGTCCAACCGCCTCTTCTTGGCAGGAGTAGAAGCCGTTGCCACAAAGGGCCCTGACGGCTTGGGGTCGACTCCAGCAGAAGCATGGAGCGACGCCCGCACAGGCTTGCCGGCTGTCCGCATTTCGGACGGTGCCGACGCATGGTCTCGTCCTCCCATCCATGGGGGACTCGGCGACCGAGGCGGGACCGTACCCAAGCCCCCCGTCCCGGCGGCGGGGGTTGGGAGTTGGGTAGCAGACCTTAACGACCCAGGTCCCGCCGTTGCACCAGACCGCTCCATGGCGGCTGGTGGAGCCTTGGCCCGGACCGGGTTAGGCTTACGGGCGCCTCTGCTGCCTTTTAATGAAGGGCTAGCGGAGGGGGGTCGGGCCGCAGCACGAAACCCCTTCCCCGTTGTCGCCAAAGGCGAACTTGTGGCAGGGTCCACCCTTTCAGGAGGCACCCCGACGTCCTCCTCCACGCACTCCTCCTCGGAGCTGTGGCGACTCAGCGGGTCCCGACCTGCAGCAGCAGACGGCAATGACTTCCCCGCCTTCTTCCCGGCCCCAGGTGGAACCGATGAGGGCGCCGGGCCACGACTTCTTCGTCCAGACATTCTGAACACTCCAATCCGCACCCTTGCTGAAAGACAAAACCGACAGCAAGGGCCAACCAACTTAAGGTTAGTTTAACTTACCTAAGCGGCTCCTTTTGAAGGGCTGGCGAGGAGCGCGCCCCACCGCCAGCTGTCGGCAGCAATGCGTTGCGACGATATGTCGCGCATGCGTGCCGGCGGGCTCTTCACGAAGTCACTCACGTGACTCCGAAATGAAATTCTACAGACTCACCACTCGTTGTGAGAAAAAGTGTTTCCTGGTCTCTGTTCTAAATGGCTTACTCCTTATTCTTAAACTGTGGCCCCTGGTTCTGGACTCCCCCAACATCGGGAACATGTTTCCTGCCTGTAGTGTGTCCAAGCCCTTAACAATCTTATATTCTTTAATGAAATCTCCTCTCATCCTTCTAAATTCCAGAATGTACAAGCCCAGCTGCTCCATTCTCTCAGCATATGACAGTCCCGCTGAATAAATGCAAGATGTCTTTCCAAAACAAAAGGTAAACAAGTGGATTTTGGTCTGCAACTTATTGCAATCTACAGGATATAATTTGTTTGCCACATGTTGCTAATGCACCTTTGCATTACTAATTGATTCATTGAACGATACAGCATAGAAACCGACCCTTTGGCCCACTGAGACCACACTGACCACTGATCACTCATTCACACTGGTTCTGTGTTCACCCAGAGAGTTGTGAATCTGTGGAATTCTCTGCCACAGAAGGCAGTGGAGGCCAATTTGCTGGGTGTTTTCAAGAGAGAGTTAGATTTAGCTTCCCAGGCTAAAGGAATCAACGTACATGGGGAAAAAGCAGGAACGAGGTACTGAATTTGGATGAGCAGCCATGATCACATTGAACGATGGTGCTGGCTCGAAGGGCCGATTGGCCTACTCCTGCACCTATTTTCTATGTTCTATTTTCTATGGGTTAACTTCCTCTGTTTTCTCATCCACTCCCGACACACGAGAAGCAATTCAATGAGGGCCAATTAACCTACAAACCCGCACATCTTTGGGAAGTCGGAGGATATCGGAGCACCCAGAGGAAACCCACGCTGTCACAGGGAGAACGTGCAAACACCATACAGACAGCACCCGATGTTGGGATTGAACCAGGATCTCTGGCACTGTGAGGCAGCAGCTCTACCAGCTATGAGAGAGCGGTTATACCAGCTGTGCCACTGTGAACTGGTGGCACCCTAATAACTGCTCTGAATATTCTGATGCTGTTCATTTCTTCACCAAAAGGGGTTGTCCCACATGGGCGACCTAGGCTGCGAGTTTAGAAGAGTTTGCCCTGGACTCAAACTCGCAGCATGGTGGACACGAGGTACTAGGAGGTCGTATGAGGTGACTGGAACTCTCCTTCATGCTCGAGGCAGGTTCCTGCCTACTCGCGGACTAGGTTGCCCAAGTGGACAGGCCCTTAAATCTGAGTCCCGTAAAAAGCCAGGCTTAGCCCACATGATGGGTCAAACTGAGGATTATTCCATTTCACACCTAGCGTTGCAACTACAGTTGGTCTGTGTGTCAAGAATCAGCTGTTTTGACATCTCAGGGACCCCCCTGTGCTATTTACTTGTGTGTTGTCCTGCTGAATTTCACAGGTTGCAGTGCAACTAGTTTCACTGTCATCCTGCTTAATTTCCACTGTGTGTATCTACTCACTATCACCTTTTCCACAGCCAACAATGGACCTACTGGAGTATTGTGTGCAGTTTTGGTCCCCTAATTTGCGGAAGGACATTCTTGCTATTGAGGGAGTGCAGTGTAGGTTTACAAGGTTAATTCCCAGGATTGCGGGGTTGTCATATGCTGAGAGAATGGAGCGGCTAGGCTTGTATACTCTGGAATTTAGAAGGATGAGAGGGCATCTTATTGAAACATATAAGATTTTTAAAGGTTTGGACACGCTAGAGGCAGGAAACGTGTGCCCGATGTTGGAAGAGTCCAGAACCACGGGCCACAGTTTGAGAATAAGGGGTAAGCCATTTAGAACGGAGATGAGGAAACTTTTTCACACAGTGGGTTGTGAATCTGTGGAATTCTCTGCCTCAGAAGGCAGTGGAGGCCAATTCTCTGGAGGCTTTCAAGGGAGAGTTAGATAGAGCTCTTAAAGATAGCGGAGTCAGGGGATATAGGGAGAAGGCAGGATCGGGGTACTGATCAGCCATGATCACAGTGAATGGCGGTGCTGGCTGGAAGGGCCGAATGGCCTACTCCTGCACCTATTGAGCCAGCCTGTGCTTATTCCTGAAGAACAGAGAGCAGGAGGATAGAGACAGTGGTGACCAGGGACATGATGGGTGAGGAGCGAGGTCGGAGGAGCGGAGAGGGAACCGGGCTCTGGCCCACCGCGCCCTCGAGGCCGGCCGCGGGAGGCTCCCCCTCCTGTGGGGAACAAAGGCGGACGGGCAAGGAGAGGGACGTGGGTCCGCTGGACGATCCACACGTCCAAGGGAAGGCGACGGCTGAAGGCCCTGCAGCAGCCTGGGCCTCGCCTGGATTGGGCACCGCTCATAACCCCTGGAGCGCAGACTCCACGACATGGCGCCCCTTGCAGGCGGGATCAGTGGACTAATTCTGTACACTTTGCTAATTGAGGATGTGCTTAGATGTGGCAATATTCTACAGGGCTGTCCGTAAGAAAATACTTTCACTGTACATTTGTACTTTGCACCTGTGACACCAAATACGCCATTGAACTGTTGAATTGAACCATCTGAGAGTCCTTGATTCAATCACAGTGCACTCTCCATTTCAATGTTTCTCCGAACTGGCAAGTGGTTGAAAATATCCCTGGCAGATGAAAAATGGCAAGACTTGAAGATGATGAAATCCTTGTGGCACTCTGCAGTGAATAGCCTCTAACTTGAATACATTGCCTCGTCTCCTTCACCTGAGAAGAGGACTGCATAGGAGTTGATGACAGAGGTGCTACCATTGTGATCACCTTCAAGAAAGGAGATGTCCAAGTGCTGTATTTACACACATGCCAATCTCCAGGTAGTCTTATGGACCTGTCCCACTTTCGTGACTTTTGTTGAAAATGTTGAAAATCCAGCGCCGACCAGAAAGACGCTACGACTCTTTGGGCGACTGAGGAGACGACTCACGACCATACAGGCGGCACCCTGGCGACATGTCACGGGGTGAAGATTTACATTTAGATTAGATTAGATTTTTATTATCTGTCATTTGAACCTCAGAGAGGCTCAAACGAGATTCTGTTTCTACAGCCATACAAACAAAACAATTTGTACAAAACATACACACAATTCAATTCACACAAACATCCATCACAGTGAATCTCCTCACTGTGATGGAAGGCAAAGTCTTCTCTCTCCCCCGCACCATTTCTCTCCCGAGGTCGAAGCCCCAGGCGGGCGCTGGAATGTCCCGCGGCCATTGAGGCTGTGCCGGGCGATGTACGGCCCCGCTCTAGACCCAAAGGTCACAGTTGGAGCCCCCGGCGGGCGCTGGAATGTCCCGCGGCCATTGAGGCTGCGCCGGGCGATGTACGGCCCCGCTCCGGGTCGCTCCAACCCCGCGACACGGGCTGGAGAAGTTGTGTTGCGGGAGCTCCGGAGAGCGGTCTCTCACCCGGACCCACGAGCTCCCGATATCCCGACAGTCCACCGGCAGTAATCTGCAGCTGGAGCTGGAGCTCCGGAGTCGGGCCGCAGCAGCGAGCCACCACCGCTCCCCACACTCCGAGGCCGGCCAGCCCCACGACGGTGAGTCCGCAGCTCCGCAGGCTCCGTGACTGGAGCCCCCAGGTCGTCCCAGTCGGAGGCCGCTGGCTCCACGGTGCTAGGCCCCAACGACAACGGAGACCCGACAGGGAAAACGTTGGGTCTCCCGTGCGGGGAAGAGATTTTAAAAGTTTCCCCCTCCCTCCCCCACCCCCCACATATACACAGTTAGAAACATACAAAAAAAAACTACACAAACAACTACATTTAACTAGACAACATTTTTTTTAAAAGACAGACAGGCTGTAGGGGGCGCTGCAACGTGAGTCACGCCGCCACCGGAACCGGGTGACACTTGTATGGTCGTGAGTAGTCGCCCAAAGAGTCGTACCTTGTTCTGGTCGCCGCTGGATTTTCAACATGTTGAACATTTTCGGCGACCTGTAACGACCTACGACGGGCGCCGGCAAGTCGCCGAAAAAGTCGCGTAAGTGGGACAGGCCCTTTACTTTACTTTAGAGAAATAGCGCAGAAACGGGCCCATCAGACTGCCGAGTCCGCGCCGGCCAGCAAACCCCGCGGACAAGCACTATCCTACACACACACTAGGGACAATTTACAATTCTTTAACAGAAGCCAATTAAGCTGCTTCCAAGATGGAGCCCATTCCAGATGACTATCTATCTGCGTGCGAGCCACTGCAGCCAATCTACATTCACATATTACATTCGGTCCACACTCTGAAATCTTTAGTTCTCCAGCACCATTACTTACTTTAACCATGATCACTAAACCTTATTTCCTTATCATATATCTGTACAGTGTAAACGGCTCCATGGTAATCGCCTATTGTCTTTCCGCTGACTGGTTAGCACGCAACAAAAGCTTGTCACGTGACGATAAGCTCAACTGGACTGAACTGACCTACAAACCCGTACATCTTTGGAGTGTGGGAGAAAACCCACGCAGGTCATGGGGAGAACGTGCAAACTCCCTGCAGACAGCACCCGTGGTCAGGATCGAACCCGGGTCTCTGGCGCCGTGAGGCAGCAACTCTACCGCTGTGCCACCTTCCTCTGACACAGAAAAAGTCATTGCAATCATCTCGTCAGCCATATCCACCCAGTGCTTCTACTCAGAGGCTGTGGAAAGCATTTTGTCCGGAAACATCACAGTCTGGTTTGGGATCTGCTCTGCCCAGGACAAGAAGGCTCTGCAGAGAGTAGTGCGTTCGGCCCAGCTGCTATGGTCAGGCAAATGCCTCCGTTGCCATGCTGTGAGAATGGAGAGGGACTAGTGGAGGCTCTACAAGTGCGGGACCTGAGGCTCCTGTACCGCCTCCCTGATGGTAGGAGGGCAAACAGTTTCTTCCCAGAGGCCATTAGGACTGTAAACTCCTATCTCACCAGGGACTAAAGGGCCTGTCCCACCAGCATGCAACTCCATGCGATGAGCGCGACCTAACGTGGTCGCTTGAGCCGTCCGGCGTCGCGGGGCCGGTCCCACTTCGATCGCCGGAGCCGTGCGGAATTGTGCGGAGTTCGTCCCGACATCGCGCGGGGCTCCGAAAAACTGACTATGTTCAAAAATTCCGCGCGGCAACGGCTTGTCGGCTCGCAGTCACCTCGACGCATTACACACCGCCTCGACGTCTTGCCTCCGTGAACCTATTTGTAGGTGCCTCCGTGACCCTCTATGTGTGTGGCTCCGTGGCCCTCTGTGTGTGTGGCTCCGTGGCCCTCTGTGTGTGTGTGCCTCTGTTCCCCTCTCTGTGTGCCCCTCTCTGTCCTGGCGAACTTACCTTAAGACTTCGCTCCAAGTTCGCCTCACTTTGCGCCGCGTTGCGCCACTCACCCGACCTCCGTGCGGCCCTCGCTGCCGGTTTGGTCGTGCTTGCCGCATGCAGGCGCATGCTGGTGGGAACGGCCCTGTACAGGGATCACCCGACCTCCGCGCGGCCCCCGCTTCTAGTTTGATCGCGCTTATCGCATGGAGTTGCATGCTTGTAGGACAGGCCCTTAAATGTACTGGACCAATTTACTGTGGTGTCTTTTTAAAATGGCTGTTTCTTCTTTTGTTTCCTCCCACAAATATGTAAGATGTGAAAATGTGTTTCTGTTCCATTCTGTTTTGTAGTTTTTTTGCACAATCCTCGAGCATTCGCCACTTTTCATTTCACTGCACATCTCGTTTGTGTATGTGACGAATAAACTTGGCCAAATGATTTGGCCAAAGAGGTTCTCCCAGAGTCACACATGGACTCAGCTCATCAAGTGGCACAACAACAGATCTCATCTCCACTACACGACGAACCCAGGGAAAATGTAGGGAACGCAGCCACACCTCATGGGCGTTTTCATGAGAAACATTTAACTCCGTCAGCTGAGGTGGGATTGTGGAGAATTATGTTGCGATTCATTGCCATTTCACTTGTGCCACATGATGGCACTCTATGATCCTAACCAGCAGTTCCAGCAACTTTGCATTCTCACTGTGTTACACATCTAAACATGACCAGCAACAGAAGCCCCATGCCACCCAGCCAACTCTCTTTACAAACTTCATTGCTACAATACCTCAACAAACAGGCGGAACAGGAAACTATCTTGTAAATAGGCAATTTACAAACTCTAAAAGTGTTCAACACATTTTAATGATAGCACAAGGTATTACATATATCCTCAAATACTGGCTACATTCTTCTAGTGAACCGTATCCAGGAAGGGGAAGGCGTTATGATTGATGTTAACTAGGCGGGGTTAATGGTACTGAGGTAACTATGTTATTGGTTGCATGCAAAACCATCTACATCCTTCCCCTTAGAAAATTTAAAAGAAACAGACCGTTGTCACTACAACAGAATTAAACAGAATTAAACAGAATCGCCATAACGAACAGGTGGCTTGCTGATCCGGCCCGAGCGCGTACGGATGCCTCCCCCTTCCCCCGGAGGAGCAGAAAAAACAGGGGGACCCGAGACAGCAGGGGAACCAGGGAAGGGCGGTGGGGTTGGAGGAACAGCGGAGGGAGAACCGCGACCGCCAACAGGTGACCCGCGCAGAGGGGAACCGGGCGCTCGATATGGGGACCGAGGCATGCAGGGAACGCTGGCTGGGACAGGAGCCGGCTGCTGGTATGAGAGCGGCGGGGCATAGGGGCCCGGGGCCTGCGGCTTCGGCTCATTAACCGCAAGCAGGTGTTGTCGGCTTCTACGGTAGATGGTTCCCTCATAGTCGACCAGATACGAACGAGGTGAGTCGGCCACCCCAACCACAGTAGCCAGACGGGAGTGACCACTGGCGGTTTGCAATCGAACAACCTGTCCAGGCAACAGAGGATCGAGTGGTCTGCACGACCGATTGTGGGAACGCCGCTGGCTGTCATGTTTCTCTTGAATGCGCTTCTGCACAGAGGCAGGCTCCAGCACCCGAGGTTTCAGCTGGCGCTGGGCAATCGGGATGGTAGATCTGGTTGTTCTGGACATCAGACGCTGAGCAGGGGACCCCATGGCCGGATCTCTGGAAACATTCCTGAGGTTCAGGAGATCCAAATACAAATCAGAGTTAGACAGTCTCGCTTGTTCCATCAGAAGCTTGGCGCTGCGGACGGCCCGTTCAGCAAGGCCGTTGCTCTGTGGGTACTCCGGGCTGCTGGTGAAATGCACAAAATTCCATTTGTCAGCAAAACTTTTGAACTCACGGCTGGTAAACTGCCTGCCATTGTCAGTTTGCAGCCTGACAGGGGACCCAAACGTGGAGAAGTGTTTCCGCAGCTTCCGGATCACCATCTCCGACGTGAGGGATGTCAGCAAATCCACCTCGAACCAGTTTGAGTACGAGTCGACCAGGACAAGGTAGTGGTTACCACGCCACTCGAAGATGTCGGCAGCCAGCGAGGACCAGGCCAAGGCAGGAGCGGGCTGTTGCAGCAGGGGCTGTCGCTGCTGATGTGGAGCAAGACTGTTGCACGTGGAGCAGGCAGAAACACGGTCTCGAATATATTTGGCCATTCCAGGCCAGTAGAATTGGCACTGAGCGTGGGCGAGTGTTGCATCGACCCCGGGGTGTCCGCTGTGGGCTGCGCAGTAGTAAGAATCGAACAGGGAGGACGGGACCACCACTTTATGTCCCTTAACGATAACGCCATTCTGGAGCACCAGTTCGTCACGGACCAGGAAGAAGGGCTGTGTTTCAGGCGGTGCAGCGGAGCGCTTTGTTGGCCACCCTGATTTAATCACAGACGCAAGCCGTTGCAAAACTGGATCGGCAGCGGTGTGCTCGGCCAAAAGCTGCAGCTGCTTGGTGGGAATAAAATTGACGCCCAGTACGAGCAAGTCCTCTGTTTCGTAGGGGTGGCGAGCACAGGAGGCCCGCGGGGCGCGCGATAACGTGTCCGCGATGTGCATCTCGGTGCCTTTCTTGTAGACGATGTCGAAATCAAAGCGCTGGAGCTGCAGCATCATACGCTGCAGCCTGGCAGGGGCAGCATGAATCGGCTTGTTCAGGATTGTCACCAGTGGCTGGTGGTCGGTTTCGACTGTAAATCTGCTGCCAAACAGGAAGTCTCTGAACTTGGAGCAGGCAAACACCACCGCAAGTAGCTCCTTCTCGATCTGAGCGTACCGCTGCTCGGTGTCCGTCATGGTGCGGGAGGCATAGGAGACAGGATGTAACGATCCATCGACAGATTGGAGGCATGCCGCGCCCAGGCCGAACTTAGAAGCGTCACATGTGACGGTGATGGGGCGACTCGCATCAAAAAATCGCAACGTCGGAGTGTTAATCAGTTTCGAATTGAGACAGTCAAACGCCTGCTGGTGCTGTGGGAGCCAGACCCAGGCGATATCCTTTTTTGTCAGCTGCCGCAGGGGAGCACTCAGCTCACTGAGATTTGGTACAAACTTCCCAAGGTAGTTCACCATGCCCAAGAAACGTTGTAGACCTGGCACGTCGGTGGGGGCTGCCATCTCAGAGATAGCCGCTGCCTTCAAAGGGTCGGGTTTTAGTCCGTTAGAGGTGAAAACGTGTCCAACATACGTGACTTCTGAGACACAAAACCGGCACTTCTTTGGGTTCAGCTTCAGGTTGGCCTTTCGCGCCCGATCCAGGACGCGGCGGAGATTCTGGTCATGTTCGGCAATGTCCTTCCCATAGACTAAGATGTCATCCACGATGATGGCAGGCCCGAGAATATCTGCTCCATCGTTCGCTGGAACACCTCACTAGCGGAATTGATGCCGAATGGCATTCGCAGGAATTTGAATCTGCCGAATGGTGTGGCGAAGGTTGTCAGGTCGGAAGATGCTTTGTCCAACGGGATCTGCCAGAACGAGTTCTTAGCGTCTAGGACCGAAAAGACGGTGGCTTGCCCGACCTGAGCCGCCACGTCCTCAACAGACCGCATGGGGTAGTGTGGTCGCCTGATGGCAAGGTTTAAGTCCTTGGGGTTGATACACACACGTATTTCATTCTTGTCTTTCTTTATCGTGGCAACCATGGTGGGGACCCAATCGGTGGGCTCGCTGACCGCTTCTAGCACCCCCTTGTCGACCATGTTGTTAAGCATCGCCTCGACCCTGTCTTTCATGGCGTGGGACACCCTGTGAGGTGCGCGGACCACGGGTTGTACATTTGGGTCAATGGAAATATGGTATGTCAGTGGTAACTTTCCCAGGTCATCGTTGAACAGGTCCTGGTATTCTGCAATCGGGTTAAATGACAGTTGCACTTTGTGGACCGTGTGGTCGAAGGACACCAGGCCAAGATCTTGGCACGCACGGTTTCCCAGCAGGGTAACACAGTCAGAGTTCAAAACATAAAAAATCAAGTTTCTCGTGGCCTTCTGTAGCCTGCAAGTTAAAGTGGCCCTCCCCACAGGCCTGAGAATTTCTCCACCATAGGCATGCAGTGTAGCATTGTCAGCGACCAAGGCCTCATTAGTCCTTATCTTGTTGAAAAGATTTATTGACAAAACATTGACCTTTGCCCCAGTATCTAACTTCGCAAGGAAGGTTACATTGTTGACAGTCACAGACACGGAGGGATCAAGACGTTGGCCAGGTGCCTGGAGGAGGGTAAACACATTCGAATCCTCGGGAGAATTAATTGGATCTGCATCATAGGATTCAGCAACATCGGGCTGTGGGTTGGAACAGCTATCAGATTGTTTAAGCATGTTTAGACTGGGTCTGGAAATCTGTACCTGTCTCCCACGAGAACGGAATGAGCGGCAGGCAGAAGCGAAATGATTCAGTTTGTTACAAAAATTACAAGCCTTGCCATAGGCAGGGCACGTCGACCGTCTGTGGTGCATGTAGTTACAGTTAGGGCACCTTTTTGGGGGCACATCAGCAGGACCAGGGTTGGCACGCGGCAGAAAAGCATTGTTTCCCCTCTGAGGCGGGGCTCTACTAAATCCAGCCTGGTGAACAGACTTATCTCCCAAGTCCCGGTGATCATCTGGCAATACAACGACCTCAGACAATCTGCAGGTATGCATGGCTTTTTCTAACGTTAGATCTGGATCCCTAAGAAGCTCACATCGCAGCTTCTGGTCACGCATGCCAGTTACTAAAATGTCTCTAGTGAGCTGGTCTGTCATGTCACCGAAACGGCACCGCTGGGCGAGATAACGCAAATCGGCAATAAAACATTCAGCAGGTTCCTCCGGCAGCTGTCTCCTTGTAAAGAACCGTGCCCTCTCTAGAATGCGGTTCGAGGGCAGGTCACAAATCTCCCTGAACTTACGTAGCAGGCAAGCAGGGTCACTGGCAGATTCTGCAGGGGTAACCACCACGTTGTTGTCGTCCAGGACCGCTGGAGCATAGACGAAAGTTCTGGCTCTCTTCATGGCATCAGGTCCGACAAGGTTGAGTAGGAGGGAGGCTTTGAGGGAGTCAGGATCATTGCGGTGAGCGACGTTGACAAAGTGGGTGAAATCAATTTCAAACGTAGCCCAGCGCTCAGAAATATCAGCATCAAAGACAAGCTGCGCGGGCTTTCTGCACGAGGATGCCATGGTCAGAGAGATAAAGCACAAAAGGCACAAATCAAATAAAAGAAATAAAACCCGATGGACAGGTAGGCGCAAGTATCTTCCAGCTCCGACACCATGTAAATAAGCAATTTACAAACTCTAAAAGTGTTCAACACATTTTAATGATAGCACAAGGTATTACATACATCCTCAAATACTGGCTACATTCTTCTAGTGAACCGTATCCAGGAAGGGGAAGGCGTTATGATTGATGTTAACTAGGCGGGGTTAATGGTACTGAGGTAACTATGTTATTGGTTGCATGCAAAACCATCTACATATCTGATGTTCATTCCAGAACCAGGATCACCCCAATGGTACCTAGATTGTATTCTCCAATTTCCAATTATACCCCAACACCCTCTCTTTTTTTTTTTTTTTTTTTTCCATTTCAAAAACTTTATTCAACACAATCATAAAATACAACACATCAAAACATAATCAAAATCACACTATAACGAACAGATCATTGTAGCACAACATTACATTCATTGTTTATAATAGCCTCAACCCCACGCGGTGACCAGCGTTGACGGAAGGCCTCCAGCGTCCCCATGGACACCGCGTGTTCCCTCTCCAGGGACACACGTGCACGGACGTAGGCCCGAAAGAGGGGCAGGCAGCCTACTCTCGCCTGACCGTCGACCGCCCGCTGCCTGGACCCGTGAATTGCCATCTTAGCCAGGCCGAGGAGCAAACCGACAGGTAAGTCCCCCCCCACACTCGGCTCTCCCCACTCCCTGCCTTGTGTCCGAACACCAGGATTGTGGGGCTAAAATGCAGCCAAAACTTGAGGAACAACCCCTTCAGATAATGATATAGGGGCAGTAACCTCACACACTCCATATACACATGAAACACGGTCTCCTCCTCTCCGCAGAAAATACAAGCGGCAGACGAGCCCGTGAACCGACTCAAATGTTTATTACAAACCACCGCTCCATGCAACACTCTCCACCCCAGGTCCCCAATATAAAGGGGTACAACTCCCTTATAGAAGGACCCCCACTGGGGACCCCAGCCCTCGGCTGGTAACACCGTCCTCCATGGTGAGTCAGGACGGGAGACGAAGGCACGGTGGTTCAGAATGTGCAGGAGCATCCTATACAGTGCGCGTCTCTTCGCCTCATGAAATGGCATACTGGTCATCTCAGAAAGGCAGCTCAGATTATGTGGAGCCGGAGGCCGAGAAATATCCCGGAGCCTAGGCCCGAAGAGCAGATCAGACGGAGCGGGGGTAAGCTCTACCTGAACCACTCTAGGCTCGCGCCTCTCCTCGGCACCCACCATGACAGGATGAGGACCAGCCACACCCGCAGCCACAACATCCCCCTCTCCTTGTGGAACAACACTCTGGCTGAAAACAGCCAAATTCCTCACTCTGAGCACATCCCTGTAGAAGACAGGCAAGCCCCTCAGAGCGGGTCGACTGATGCCCGCCTCCGGGAGCCGCGAGACACCCCTTAGGCAACGACCCTGACGGAAAAAATACGTGGCCAGAGCGTGCCATCTGGGAGGGTTCTCTACATACATGTATCTCCGCAGAGTCCTGAGACGGAGAGCCGCCACCTGGGTACGCACGCATACCAAGGACTGGCCGCCCTCCTCTAACGGGAGACTCAGGACCGCAGCGGAAATCCAATGCTTCCTATTTCCCCAAAAGAAATCTACCAGCTTCTTCTGTAAAGCAGTTACAAATATAGAGGGTGGGACAAGAGTAGCCAGCCGATACCATAACATGGAGGCCACCAGCTGGTTTATAACCAGCACCCTCCCCCGAAAGGAGAGAACACCAAGCAGGCCTGACCAGCGCCCCAGCCGGGCAACCACTTTCGTCTCCAACTCCTGCCAGTTTACCGGCCAAGCATCCTCAGTGGGGCTCAGGTACACCCCCAGATAGAGGAGGTGCGTGGTGCTCCACGCATACAATGCCATCTCCTCTGGCAGGGAGTCTACCTGCCACTGACCCACTAAAAGTCCAGAGCACTTACTCCAGTTAATCCTAGCAGAAGATGCAGCCGAGAAAATCTCCTGGCAGTCACGCATCCTCCGCAGGTCACCAGGATCAGTGAACATAAGAAGTACGTCATCGGCATACGCCGATAGAATCACCTCAACCCGCGGGCCAGGTAGGGCCAGGCCTGTCAACCTCCTCCGAAGAAGACACAGGAACGGCTCCACACAGACCGAGTACAACTGGCCCGATATAGGGCACCCCTGGCGGACCCCCCTCCCAAAATGAAAAGGAGCTAGCACCGCGCCATTAACCTTCACAAGGCACTCCGCAGCAGCGTACAAAAGCCGGACCCGGGCCACGAAGTGTGGTCCAAACCCAAACGCTTGCAACTACCCAAATAGGTATTCATGCTCAACCCTATCAAAAGCCTTCTCCTGATCAAGAGACAGAAAAGCAGCTGACTCACCAGTACCCTGGACTAAATGAATCAGGTCCCTAACCAGGTGGATGTTATCCTGGATGGACCGGCCAGGGACTGTATAAGATTGATCAGGATGAATCAATTGATGCAGCATGGAGCCTAGGCGATTTGCCATTGCCCGAGCAAAAATTTTATATTCTGTACATAGGAGAGAGACTGGACGCCAGTTCTTCAACAAACGGAGTTCGCCCGTCTTAGGCAGCAAGACAACAACCGTCCTATGCCACGAGAGAGGCATCACTCCAGTCGCCAGGCTCTCCCCCAGAACCAACATGTAATCAACCCCTAGGATATCCCATAAAGCTCTAACAAACTCCACCGTCAACCCATCCAGCCCGGGGGACTTACCCCTCCTGAGCTGATGCAAGGCGCGAGTCACCTCCTCCAAAGATAAGGGTCCATCAAGAAGATCAGCCTCCTCCCTATCTACAGTCGGTAGACCCTCCCACAAAACTTGCTGAGCCTCCTCGCTGAAACCATCCGCAGAGAACAGGGACCCATAAAAGGACCTAACCAAGGCATTGATCCTCTCTGGATCAGTGACAGAGGAGCCGTCATCTGCAAGCAACTCCACGAGCTGTTTACGAGCTCCCCACCCCTTCTCCAGAGAGAAAAAGAAAGGCGACGCTCGGTCCAGATCATGCAGCATCTGGACCCGAGACCTCACGTATACGCCTCGGGACCGCTCAAGCAGCAGACTCCTCAAAACCTTCTTCTTCCTCTGAAACTCTCCCCATTCACTGGAGTCTTCACCAAACTGACCCAGGCGAGACTCAGCGTCCAGTATCTCCCTCTCAAGCTTCTCGACCGCTGAATCCCGCCTTCCGGTCGACCCCCATGTATACTCCTTACAAAAGAGACGGATGTGAGCTTTACCCACATCCCACCACTGCCTAAGGGAAGAGAAGCACCTCAGCCTCTCTCTCCACTTCACCCAAAACCGAGTGAATGACTCCCGGAAACACCGATCCTCCAGCAGCCTATTGTTGAAGTGCCAGTACGCGGACCCAGCCCGAGCGCACGCTGGATTAAAATCCACACGCACCAGACAGTGGTCCGAGCACGGCACCAGCCGCATTGAGGCCGCTGAGACAGGGGAAACAAACACTCGGGAAATATAAAACCGATCAATGCGGGAACCACCACCCTCAGACCTCCGCGAAAAAGCAGTGGAATCAGGGTGAAGGTCCCTCCAAGCATCAACCAACTCAAAGGAGTCAATCAAGCCTCTCAGCTTCTTTGCTACAGCAGGCGCACACTGAGTACCAGAACGGTCCCGCACCTCAAGTGTGCAATTAAAGTCCCCACCAAGGAAGACACACTCTCCCCTATCAATAGTGCCCAACAGAGCATTCATCTCCTGAAGTAGGCCAGCCTGCATCGTGCCGGAGCTAGGGGCATACACGTTAGTGAAATGCAACGGCATGCCATCCAGGCTCACGGCCAGATGGAGCAAACGGCCTGGCACCACTTCCTCCACTTTTAAAACGCTTGGCAGAAAATTTGGGGCCAACAGAAAAGCCACCCCACTCGAAGTCGAGCTGAGATGGCTCATATAGACCCCCCCTTCCCACTCCAGTCGCCAGGTAGGTTCGTCACTAGCAACGGTATGTGTCTCTTGCAGAAAACAAACCGCAAATTTCCCCTCTCTTAGGGCTGATAAGAGCTGAAATCTACGAAAACTCGCTCTACTCCCATTTAAATTTAATGTAGCTATTGTGAATGTGAAGGCACACTAGATTGAGAACCTCACACTCCCCGTAGACTCAAGAACTCCTTTTCTGAGGGCCTTCAAAAAACCCCGAAACTGCCCCAAATCCGAGTCAGGAAGACCACTATCCTTGTTGCCAAGGATAGCCTCGAGACTCGCAATCAAATCTAGACAGTCCCCCCACCGCCTTTTAGCAGCATCCCATCTTGTTTTGGGGGAGCGGCTTGTTTTTAGAAACTCTCGCACCTCAACAATAAGATTTGCCTCAGACACGGCCTTGGAGTCTGGGCTCGCAGCCAACCTGCTCACACCTGAATCAACAAGCTCAGAAAGACCAGAACTCTCTGACAAATCACCCTCTGTGCTACACCCACTGGCCGCATCGCTTTCCCCCTCCTCAGCCATGACACCACCCCCAGGATCAATGCTGGGGGTGGGTCCCGACACCCCTGCCTGACACTCGCAGCCCACTGAATGACTAGGCACGCTACCATCACCCTCCACGTCTGGGCCTGGGGAAGCAACAACAAGAGGCATCCCCAGGGCCTGTGGAGCACTGGCACCCTCGGAGTCTGAAAGAGGATCACGACCCAAAACAGCCCTGACCTCCACATCATCCAGAGTGCCCTCTCCACAGGCATCACCCAGAGAATCACCACCTGCTATTAAACTCACCCCAGACAACTCATCCGGTGAGGCATCCCGCCCCCCAGCACCTCCACTGGCACTGATATGGAGCACAGACTTGAACGACAACACCCCCGAACCTCCCCCCTCGGGCTGACTCTGCACATCCCCCGTCACAGAGGGCACACTACCAGGGGAGCCAACCACGTCACCTAGCGTGCTAGCACCCTCAGTAGGCCTCTGAAACGAGGGGACCTCGTCCGACCCAGAGGGTACGCACCCAAGGGAGCTAACCTCAACACCCGATGAGATAACTCCCTCGGAGGGCCCCTGAGATGAAGGGACAAACTCCCGCCCAGAGGACACAACTCCACCGGAATCAACCTCAGCACCTGGTCCTGTGACACCAGCTGTAGATCCATGAAGAGAAGGCCCAACCACCGACCCAGAAGACACCAGGTCAAGACCACTTTCAGCCACATCAGTGGTGGAAAGCCCAGAGAAAGACATCCCCTTAGCTCTGGACCCACGCCCTTCCTCATCTTCACCAGGCAGATGCCTCCTTTTTGTCCCACTCGCATGCGGAGGTACGGTAACCTCCATAAGGGAAGGGTCATCCGCCTCCACATCACCCCCATCCACTTTGCCACCCACACGTTTAGGCTTCCTTGCCCCCTTCCGAACCACCTCAACTCCTCCCTGGGCCCCAGCAGGTGCAGTCTGCACCTCACTGGAGCTTCCAGGCGCCCCTCGGGTGGTCACAGAACTCGGCAGGTGCACACCCGATTGCACTTTCTTCGCTCGGGTGGCCTTTTGCCTCTCCCTCTTCCTGATGTGCTTCCCCTGCTCCTCCCAAATCCCCCCCTCTTCACTTCCCTCCTCCTGAGCCCCACCCTCATCCGCCGCCACAGGCGCAGGACGCGGGGGGCGTGGGCTTTCGCTGCCCAGGGTCCCCAAAGCGGAACCTGCGGACCCAGAGGGATTATCACTGCCGCCCCGGGTCACCATGGCAGAGCTGGCAGCCCTAGCCGCGTCAGCAGTACCACCCCGCGCCACTGAGGTTTGACAAGCCACCCCAGATGGGCCAGCAGTGCATTCCTGGGCCACTGCGCTAGAACTTCTAGCAGTGACCCCGCGAATAAGACACTCCCTACGGAGATGTCCAAATTCTCCGCACGCATGACACCGTGCCTTTCCCCAACTCCAACGCACGGTTCTGGGGATACCCTTATACACCACTTCAAAACTCCCCTCAGCACCATCCCCCTCACCCACCTTCATGAACACCCTCCTCTTGAAACTGAAGACCCCTTTCTCCTCCGGGTCCCCCCCGGGATGCAAGAGCCTAAAGCATTTAGACCGCACCTCCCAAAACTTGGACAGATGTGGAATAAGTAATGCATCCGAAATATATGTGGGGCAGCTCCGCAGGAGAACCGGTCTCACCCTAGATACCCACGGATCCACCTGTACGTGGACACCCCCCACTGAGATCCCCATCTCCAACGCTTGGGCCACACACTCCCGGGTCTTAAGTATCATCTCAACCTTTCCTCTTTCGAGCTCGGAAGAGCCAATAACCCCCCTCCCAAGAAGTTCATTCATGGCCTTCGTAATTGCCCCCCTAGACATCATAGGCCCAGTTTGAACAGAGATACCAAAACTGTCCCCATCCAAGTCAACATGAGGCTCACGCTCAAATGGCCTCGTACCCGCCACTGATGCCATTGCTGCGTAGGTCCGGACCTTCGGCCGCGCCCCTTCCATCGCCATCCTAGCAGAGGCACAGTCCAGCTCCAGACACCCCAGCAGCACAGCTCCAAGTTAAGTCCCAGAGACAGTCACAGTCAAAGACAGGCAGGCAGCAGAAAACAGAAACCTCCAGCTGAAGCAGGAAAGTCCCCAGGTTCGTCCACAGCCAAGAGCAGCTTTTGGGAAGCTCTATCCCAGTCTCGCCGGAAGCAAAAGTACCTTCTTCACATTAAGCCAGGCAGCCGCACTGAGCAAAATGACTTTAGGGCAGAGAAACGGCGCTAAAAACAACAAAGACACCGCAAATACTCCATACCCATGATCACAGGCACTCTTGGCAGTCCGCCAACGACAACCGCACCCTCGACAATGTGGAGAAACTCAGGAATTCTCACACTGTTGGAGGCTTCCCAGACCAGAGGAAAGCTTCAACAGCCCAACGATAAGTTAAACTATGAAGCCCCCCTGTGTCTGTGGCCTCTTCAACGACAAAATCCTTGAAAGGCTGCTTCAATCCTTCTCTTTGCGGAGCTGAGAAGAACACACGACCTCTCTCTTTTTTTTTTTTTTTTCTTTTCCATTTCAAAAACTTTATTCAACACAATCATAAAATACAACACATCAAAACATAATCAAAATCACACTATAACGAACAGATCATTGTAGTACAACAGTACAATCATTGTTTATAATAGCCTCAACCCCACGCGGTGACCAGCGTTGACGGAAGGCCTCCAGCGTCCCCATGGACACCGCGTGTTCCCTCTCCAGGGACACATCTCTCTCTCTCTTTTTTCATTTCAAAAACTTTATTCAACACAAATCATAAAATACAACACATCAAAACACAATCAAAAATCACACTATAATGAACAGATCATTGTAGTACAGCAGTACATTCATTTATAATCGCCTCAACCCCACGCGGCGACCAGCGCTGACGGAAGGCCTCCAGAGTCCCCGTGAACACCGCGTGTTCCCTCTCCAGGGACACACGTGCACGGACGTAGGCCCGAAAGAGGGGCAGGCAGCCGACTCTCGCCAGACCGTCGACCGCCCGCTGCCTGGCCCCACGAATGGCCATCTTGGCCAGGCCAAGGAGCAAACCGACAGGTAAGTCCCCCCCCCACACTCGGCTCTCCCCACTCCCCGCCTTGTGTCCAAACACCAGGATTGTGGGGCTAAACTGCAGCCAGAACTTGAGGAACAGCCCCTTCAGATATTGGTACAGGGGCAGTAACCTCACACACTCCATATACACATGGAATACGGTCTCCTCCTCTCCGCAGAAAATACATGCGGCAGACGAGCCCGTGAACCGACTCAAAAGTTTATTACAAACCACCGCTCCATGCAGCACTCTCCACCCCAGGTCCCCAATATAAAGGGGTACAACTCCCTTATAGAAGGACCCCCACTGGGGCCCCCCGCCGCCTTCGGATGGTAACACCGTCCTCCATGGTGAGTCAGGACGGGAGACGAAGGCACGGTGGTTCAGAATGTGCAGGAGCATCCTGTACAGTGCGCGTCTCCTTGCATCACAAAATGGCATGCTGGTCATCTCAGAAAGGCAGCTCAGATTATGCGGAGCCGGAGGCCGAGAAATATCCCGAAGCCTAGGCCCGATGAGCAGATCTGACGGAGCAGGGGTAAGCTCTATCTGAACCACTCTAGGCTCGCGCCTCTCCTCAACAACCACCATGACAGGATGAGGACCAGCCACACCCGCAGCCACAACATCCCCCTCTCCTCGTGGAACAACACTCTGGCTGAACACCACCAAATTCCTCACTCTTAACACATCCCTATAGAAAACAGGCAAGCCCCTTAGAGCGGGTCGACTGACACCCGCCACCGGGAGCCGCGAGACCCCCCTTAGGCAACGACCCTGACGAAAAAAATACGTGGCCAGAGCGTGCCATCTGGGAGGGTTCTCTACATACATGTATCTCCGCAGAGTCCTGAGACGGAGAGCCGTCACCTGGGTGCGCACGCACACCAAGGACTGGCCGCCCTCCTCTAACGGAAGACTCAGGACCGCCGCGGAAATCCAATGCTTCCTATTTCCCCAAAAGAAATCCACCAGCTTCTTCTGTATAGCAGTTACAAATATAGAGGGCGGGACAAGAGTAGCCAGCCGGTACCATAACATAGAGGCCACCAGCTGGTTTATGACCAGCACCCTCCCCCGAAAGGAGAGAACTCCAAGCAGGCCTGACCAGCGCCCCAGCCGAGCAACCACCTTCGTCTCCAACTCTTGCCAGTTTGCCGGCCAAACATCCTCAGTGGGACTCAGGTACACCCCCAGATAGAGGAGGTGCGTGGTACTCCACGCATACAATGCCATCTCCTCCGGCAGGGAGTCTACCCGCCACTGACCCACCAAAAGTCCAGAGCACTTACTCCAGTTAATCCTAGCAGAAGATGCAGCCGAGAATATCTCCTGGCAGTCACGCATCCTCCGCAGGTCACCAGGATCATTGAACATAAGAAGTACGTCATCGGCATACGCCGATAGAATCACCTCAACCCGCGGGCCAGGTAGGGCCAGGCCTGTCAACCTCCTCCGAAGAAGACACAGGAACGGCTCCACACAGACCGAATACAACTGGCCCGACATAGGGCACCCCTGGCGGACCCCCCTCCCAAAATGAAAAGGAGATAGCACCGCGCCATTAACCTTTACAAGACACTCCGCAGCAGCGTACAAAAGCCGGACCCGGGCCACGAAGTGTGGTCCAAACCCAAACGCTTGCAACGTCCCAAATAGGTATTCATGCTCTACCCTATCAAAAGCCTTCTCCTGATCAAGAGACAGAAAAGCAGCTGACTCACCAGTACCCTGGACTAAATGAATCAGGTCCCTAACCAGGTGGATGTTATCCTGGATGGACCGGCCAGGGACTGTATAAGATTGATCAGGATGAATCACTTGATGCAGCACGGAGCCCAGGCGATTTGCCATTGCCCGTGCAAAAATTTTATATTCTGTGCAAAGGAGAGAGACTGGACGCCAGTTCTTCAACAAACGGAGTTCGCCCTTCTTAGGCAGCAAGACAACAACCGTCCTACGCCACGAGAGAGGCATCACTCCAGTCGCCAGGCTCTCCCCCAGAACCAACATATAGTCACCCCCTAGGACGTCCCAGAATGCTCTAACAAACTCCACCGTCAACCCATCCAGCCCGGGGGACTTACCCCTCCTGAGCTGATGCAAGGCGCGAGTCAACTCCTCCAAAGATAAGGGGCCATCAAGAAGATCAGCCTCCCCCCTATCTACGGTCGGTAGACCCTCCCACAGATCTTGCTGAGCCTCCACACTGAATCCTTCCGCAGAGAACAGGGTCCCATAAAAGGACCTAACCAAGGCATTAATCCTCTCTGGAACAGTGACAGAGGAGCCGTCATCTGCAAGCAACTCCACGAGCTGTTTTCGAGCTCCCCGCCCCTTCTCCAAAGAGAAAAAGAAAGGCGACGCTCGGTACAGCTCGTGCAGCATCTGGACCCGAGACCTCACATAAGCGCCTCGAGATCGCTCAAGCAGCAGACTCCTCAAAACCTCCTTCTTCCTCTGAAACTCTCCCCATTCGCTGGAGTCTTCACCAAACTGACCCAGGCGAGACTCAGCGTCCTGTATCTCCCTCTCCAGCTTCTCGACCGCTGAGTCCCGCCTCCCAGTCGACCCCCATGTATATTCCTTACAAAAGAGACGGATGTGAGCCTTACCCACATCCCACCACTGCCTAAGGGAAGAGAAGCACCTCTGCCTCTCTCTCCACTTCACCCAAAACCGAGTGAATGACTCCCGGAAACACCGATCCTCCAGCAGCCTGTTGTTAAAGTGCCAGTACGCGGACCCAGCCCGAGCGCACGCTGGATTGAAATCCACACGCACCAGACAATGGTCCGAGCACGGCACCAGCCGCATTGAGGCCGCTGAGACACGGGAAACAAACGCTCGGGAAATATAAAACCGATCAATGCGGGAACCACCGCCCTCAGACCTCCGCGAAAAAGCAGTGGAATCAGGGTGAAGGTCCCTCCAAACATCAACCAACTCAAAGGAGTCAATCAAGCCTCTCAGCTTCTTCGCTACAGCAGGCGCACACTGAGTACCAGAACGGTCCCGCACCTCAAGTGTGCAATTAAAGTCCCCACCAAGGAAGACACACTCTCCCCTATCAATAGTGCCCAACAGAGCATTCACCTCCCGAAGCAGGCCGGCCTGCATCGTGCCGGAGCTAGGGGCATACACGTTAATGAAATGCAACGGCATGCCATCCAGGCTCACGGCCAGATGGAGCAAACGTCCTGGCACCACTTCCTGCACTTTTAAAATGCTTGGCAGAAAATTTGGGGCCAACAGAAAAGCCACCCCACTCGAATTTGAGCTGAGATGGCTCATATAAACCCTCCCTTCCCACTCCAGTTGCCAGGTAGGTTCATCACTAGCAACGGTATGTGTCTCTTGCAGATAACAAACTGCAAATCTCCCCTCCCTTAGGGCTGATAAGAGCTGAAATCTTCGAAAACTCGCTCTACTCCCATTTAAATTTAATGTAGCTACTGTGAATGTGTAGACACATTAGATTGTGACCCTCACACTCCCTGTAGTCACAGGAGGTCCTTTTCTGAGGACCTTCAACAAACCCCAAAACTGCCCCAAATCCGAGTCAGAAAGACCACTATCCTTGTTACTAAGGATAGCCTCGAGACTCTCCCGCACATCTAGCCAATCCTCCCATCTCCTTGTAACGGCCCACCATAATGTTTTGGGAGCACGACTTATTTTTAAGAACTCTCGCACCTCAACAATAAGCTTCGCCTCAGACACGGCCTTGGAGTCTGGGCTCTCAGCCAACCCGCTCGCACCTGAATCAACAACCTCAGAAAGACCAGAACTGTCTGACACATCACTCTCTGAGCCCCCCCCACTGGCCGCATCGCTATCCTCCTCCACAGCCATGACACGACCACCCGGATCAATGCTGGGGGTGGGTCCCAACACCCCTACCTGAGACTCGCAGCCCTCTGAATGGCTGGGCTCCTGCCCGCTACCATCACCCTCCTCCTCCGGGCCTGGGGAAGCAACAACAAGAGGCATCCCCAGGGCCTGTGGAACACTGGCACCCTCGGAGTCTGAAAGAGGATCACGTCCCATAACAGCCCTGACCTCCACATCATCCAGAGTGCCCTCTCCACAGGCATCACCCAGAGAATCACCACCTGCCATTAACCTCACCCCAGACAACTCATCCGGTGAGGCATCCCGCCCCCCAGCACCTCCACTGGCACTGATATGGAGCACAGACTTGAACGACAACACCCCCGAAACTCCCCCCTCAGCCTGACTCTGCACATCCCCCGTCACAGAGGGCACACTACCAGAGGAGCCAACCACGTCACCTACCGTGCTAGCACCCTCAGTAGGCCTCTGAAACGAGGGGACCTCATCCGACCCAGAGGGTACACACCCAAGGGAGCTAACCACAGCATCCGCCGAGATAACTCCCTCAGAGGGCCCCTGAGATGAAGGGACAGACTCCCGCCCAGTGGACACAACTCCACCGGAATCAACTTCAGCACCCAGTCCGGTGACACCCGCTGTAGATCCATGAAGAGAAGGCCCAACCACCGACCCAGAAGACACCGGGTCAAGACCACTTTCAGCCACCTCAGTGGTGGAAAGCCCGGAGAAAGACATCCCCTTCGCTCTGGACCCACGCCCTTCCTCCTCTTCACCAGGCAAATGCCTCCTTTTAGTCCCACTCGCATGCGGAGGTGCGGTAACCTCCATAAGGGAAGGGTCATCCGCCTCCACATTACCCCCAACCACTTTGCCACCCACACGTTTAGACTTCTTTCCCCCCTTCCGAGCCACCACAACTCCCCCCTGGGCCCCAGCAGGTGCAGTCTGCACCACACTGGAGCCAAACTCACCCGATTGCACTTTCTTCGCTCGGGCAGCCCTATCCCTCTCCTTCTTCTTATTATGCTTCCCCTGCTTCTCCCAAAACCCCCCCTCAACACTCCCCTCCTCCTGCGCCCCACCTCCATCCACCGCCACAGGCGCAAGACGTAGGGGACGTGGGGGGCTTGGGCTCTCACTGCCCAGGGTCCCCAAAGCGGAACCTCTGGACCCAGAAGGCTTAGCACTGCCGCCCCGGGTCACCAAGGCAGAACTGGCAACCTCAGCCGGGTCAGCAGTACCACCCCGCGCCGCTGAGGTTTGACCAGCCACCCCAGATGGGCCAGCAGCGCTTTCCTGGGCCACTACACTAGAACCTCTAGCAGTGCCCCCGCGAAAAAGACACTCCCTACGGAGATGTCCAAATTCGCCGCACGCATGACACCGTGCCTTTCCCCAACTCCAACGCACGGTTCTGGGTACACCCTTATGCACCACCTCAAAACTCCCCTCGGCACCATCCCCCTCACCCACCTTCATGAACACCCTCCTCTTGAAACTGAAGACCCCTTTTTCCTCCGGGTCCCCCCCGGGATGCAAGAGACGAAAACATTTAGACCGCACCTCCCCGAACTTGGACAGGTGTGGAATAAGCACTGCATCCGAAAAATAAGTGGGGCAGCTCCGCAGGAGAACCGGTCTCACCCTGGATACCCACGGATCCACCTGTACGTGGACCCCCCCCACTGAGATCCCCTCCTCCAACGCTCGGGCCACACACTCCCGGGTCTTAAGTATCATCTCCACCTTTCCCCTTTCGAGCTCAGAAGAGACAATAGCCCCCCTCCCAAGAAGTTCATTCATGGCCTTCGTAATTACCCCCCTCGACATCATAGGCCCAGTTTGAACAGAAATACCAAAACTGTCCCCATCCAAGTCAACATGAGGCTCAAGCTCAGATGGCCTCGCACCCGCCACTGATGCCGTCGCTGCGTAGGTCCGGACCTTCGGCCGCGCCCCTTCCATCGCCATCCTCACAGAGGCACAAACCAGCTCCAAGCCCCTCAGCAGCACAGCTCCAAGTTAAGTCCCAGAGACAGTCACAGTCAAAGACAGGCAGCAGAAAACAGAAACCTCCAGCTGAAGCAGGAAAGTCCCCAGGTTCGTCCACAGCCAAGAGCAGCTTACGGGAAACTCGATCCCAGTCGCGCTGGACGCAAAAGTACCTTCTTCACATTAAGCCAGGCAGCCGCACTGAGCAAAATGACTTTAGGGCAGAGAAGCGGAGCCAAAAACGACAAAGACACCGCACAACTTCAGCCCACGGAGATCACAGGCACTCTTGGCAATCCGCCAACGCCAACCGCACCCTCGACAATGTGGAGAAACTCAGGAATCTTCACACAGATGGAGGCTCCCCAGACCAGAGAAAAGCTTCAACAGCCCAACAATAAGTTGAACTATGAAGCCCCCCTGGGTCTGTGCCCTCTCCAACGGCAAAATCCTGGAAAGGCTGCTCCAATCCTTCTCAACTGCAGAGCTGAGAAGAAAACACGACCTCTCTCTCTCTCTCTCTCTCTCTCTTTCTTGTGACACCCCCACCCTGGTGTGCACCCATTTCACCCACCATCTCCCACGCTCACCAGCCACCACGCCGAGGACACAGGAGGACCTGGCGTGGGGAGGAAACGCCGAGAGAACTGAGGGGGACCACAAACGGAACGTGTTAAACGGGGATACTTTGAAACTTTGTCCGTGTCCTTTAGGTGGTGACCCTTTGCATACCTCGGGTGTGCAGAACAAAGAATATCACTGTGGCTTGTCACAAGCGACAATAAAGCGTAATTTACTAATATAATAGAAAACACTGGACGTTTTCAAGAGAGAGTTGGATTTAGCGTTTTGGGATATGGGGAGAAAACAGGAATGGGGTACTTATTCTGAATGATCAGCCGTGATCATATTGAATGATGATGCTGGCTCAAAGGGCCGAATGGCTTACTCTTGCATCTATTTTCTATGTTTCTAATTAATTCATTCATTTCCCCACATTTGTACATTAATCTCTCATCCTCCCATCCTTCACTTCCCATTTATCCCCTCCCTCTCTCTGATCTTTCTGTCCTTATCCTGCTTTCATCACTTATTCCATCCATCTGCCTATCTAATCCTCCCTCCCCCCCTCACCTGTATCCACCCATCACTTGTCAGGCTTTGCCCCGTCCCCTCCCCTCTTCTCCAGCCTCCTCCACCCGTCTATAATCCGTCCATTGAAGGTCCCATCCTGAAGCGTCGTCCGTTCATTCCCTCCACAGATGCCCCCTGGCGCTTTGAGTTCCTCCAGCACTTTGTGTTTCGCTCAAGATCTCCCCAGTCTCAGTAATTGAGACACAGATGACATACAGATGGTAGATAGACACAAAGTGCTGGAGTAACTCAGCGGGACAGGCAGCATCTCTGGAGAGAAGGAATGGGTGACATTTCTGGTCAAAGTCAGAGTTGAAATGTCTCCCATTCCTTCTGTCCAGAGATGCTGCCTGTCCCGCTGAGTTACTTCAGCATTTTGTGTCCATCTTTGGTGTAAAACAGCATCTGCAGTTCCTCCCTACACATACACAGATGGTACTTGCCTCAGAGAATGAATCCATCACCCATTCTATTTTTGAGGCCAATGAAGGGACGTGCCTTACATTGAGTCCAGCATCATTCCATTCAATTCAACTTTAATGTCATTGCACAAATACAAGTATAGGTACAACAAAATGCAGTTTAGCGTCAGCTCGTAGTGATAGCAATATAGAAAATAAATGCAGAATACAGACAATGTGGACGGAGAGACTGGAGCAATCTATCGGCGGGACTCCGAGTTCAGCAGTGTGCTGGTGTTATTGTAGAAGCTGTTCCTCATCCTACTAGTGCGGGACCTGAGGCTCCTGTACCGCCTCCCTGATGGTAGGAGGGCAAACAGTCCATGGTTAGGGTGTGAGGGGTCCTTGATGGTCTTCCCGGCCCGTCTCAGACACCGTTTTCGGTGGGGGGCATCAATGGCAGGGAGTGCCTTCCTGTCTGCCATGGTGCAACTGCTGTACCATACCGTAAAGCAGGTGGTCAGGATGCTTTCGATGGTACAGCGGTAAAAGTCGGTCAGGATCTGGGGGGACAGGTGGGCTTTTTCGAGCCTCCTCAGAAAGTAAAGGCGCTGCTGCGCCTTTTTGATCAGCTTGGAGGTGTTGAGGGACCAGGACAGATCCTCCGAGATGTGTACCCCGAGGAATTTGTAGTTGGAGACCCGCTCCACCTCAGTCCCATTTATATGGATGGGGGTGTGTCTGCCCCCTCTGTTCTTCCTAAAGTCAACAATGATTTCCTTCGTCTTCTGGGAGTTGAGGACGAGGTGCAACACACCATTCATCAGAAATTGACATCTATATTCAGACTCATGAAGGATGGATCCTTCCCCATATTTCAAGCCCCTCTTCCACAAAAGCAGATATTGATGAAAGAGTCGGTGCGGTGGTGCAGCGGTAGAGTTGCTGCCTTACAGTGACAGAGAAGAGGGTTCCATCCTGACTACGGGTGCTGTCGCGTACAAACTTTGTACGTTTTCCCTGTGACTGCCTGGGGTTTTCCCCGGGTTCTCCAGTTTCCATCCACACTCCAACGACGTGCAGGTTTTCAGGTTATTTGGCTTGGTGCAACTGTAACTCGTCCCTAGTGTGTGGAATAGTGCTCGTGAGCGGGGCGATCGTTGGTCGGCACGGACTGGGTGGGTCGAAGGGCCTGTTTCCACCCTGTACCTCTAAAGTCTAAAGAAAAGTCTAATCAGACTCATGAAAAATAGGTCTATTGTTGCTCCATCCTTGTGGCCGAGCCACTTTGGTCTCGAACCATCGGTTGTCGAGCTGGAGCTGGAGCGTGGACCTGGCGTGATCTGGGCCGAACAATCAACGCCGATCTGTGTGATCAGCTGACGGGGTCTTCACTTCCCAGTCAACACATTAATGCCCCTGTCCCACTTAGGAAACCCCTGGAGACTTTGCGCCCCACCCAAGGTTTCCGTGTGGATCCCGGAGGTTCCCGGAGGTTTTTTCAATTTTTTGAAATAATCAGCAGAACACATAGAAGAAGCGGAAACCACTTTCGAACATTAGGGAGACCGACGAAAACCTCCGGGAACCGCACGGAAACCTTGGGTGGGGCGCAAAGCCTCCAGAGGTTTCCGTTCAGGTTTCCTATGTGGGACAGGGGCATAGCAAACCTTTCCCCTTTTGTACTAATTGGGCTATATTGTTTTAAATATTAAACTGAGTGTAACTCTTCACTATCTACACAGTTCGAGGAGCAGTGCTCCACAAAGGCAGACATCGATAAAACATTTCACCAACATCTCCAGTGGATCAGTGCAGGCTTTGGTGTTGACTCTTCCAAGACCACGATGTCAGTCCCAGCAGCCAGCCCCTGGTTGCTTCCCAGATGCTTTTACAGGCACGAATAACTTGCAATTAAAATGTAGAAGCACTGGAGAGGAGACCTAAACTCTGACTCTGCAAAAATACTGCAGATGCATCATTAACCACATGCCCCAGGCCAATGTCACCAGCATCGAGGCTCTGCTCACCTTCAACCAGCTTGCTTGGACAGATCACCTGCCCCACATTTCACAGAGTGCTGCAGTAAAGCCCCCTGTCCCACTGTACGAGGTAATTCACGGGTTCCCCCCAGTTTTCCCCTGATTCGAACTCGGAGAATGTCCGTAGCGGGTCCGTAGGAGTTCGTGGATGTCTCGTAGCGGCTCGCACGAGTAAAAAGTAACCATTTTCTTCATCTGTACGAGTATTTTTTTACTCGTGGACATTTTTTACATGGAGGATAAAACGTCACGAGTTTACCGGATGTTCCGCGTACCTACCGTTAGCATTACGAGCCGCTACGAGACATCCACGAAACCCTTCGGACCCGCTACGGACATTCTCCGAGTTCGAATCATGGGAAAACTCGGGAGAACTGGTGAATTACCTCGTACAGTGGGACAGGGGCTTAACTCAGCGGGTCAGGCAGCATCTCTGGAGAGAAGGAATAGGTGACGTTTCAGGTCGCGACGCTTCTTCGGGTTGACGTAATTGTCATATGTGCCAAAGACAGAACAATAAAATTCTTACTTGCAGCTGCATAACAGGTCTGTAAACACGGTAGTCTTGTCTCATGGGGAACCATCTCCTTTTGTTAACTAGGGTTTGCCAAGTTAGGATCGGGGTCCCATTTCCTCTCCGTGCCCATCACAGAAAGTTCTTTGTTATAAAATTAACTTTTCTAAGGTGTTCAGCATGACTCCGTCATACAAAGTCTGACACTGCCGTGGGCGGTGGAGGCCGGTTCTCTGGATACTTTCAAGAGAGAGCTAGATAGGGCTCTTGGAGATAGTGGAGTCAGGGGATATGGGGAGAAGGCAGGAACGGGGTACTGATTGGGGATGATCGGCCATGATCACAGTGATGGCAGTGCTGGCTTGAAGGGCCGAATGGCCTACTCCTGCACCTATTGTCTCTTGTCTGTTGTCTAAACCAACCCCCCTTCCATTGAAACAGACAAAATGTGTCGGAAGGAAGGAAGCCCCTTTGCCTGTACTTGTTCTCACTTAAGCCACAGCCAACAATGGCCTGTTTCCTTTATCATCCTTGCCTTTATAAATATATTAACCATATAACCATATAACCATATAACAATTACAGCACGGAAACAGGCCTTCTCGGCCCTTCCAGTCCATGCCGACCATTCATTTTCCCCTAGTCCCATCTACCTGCACTCAGACCATACCCCTCCATTCCCTTCCCGTCCATGTACCTATCCACTTTACTTTTAAATGTTAAAATCGATCCTGCCTCCACCACTTCTGCAGGAAGATCATTCCACACAGCCACCACTCTCTGAGTAAAGAAGCTCCCCCTCATGTTACCCCTAAACTTCTGTCCCTTAATTCTCATGTCATGCCCTCTTGTTTGCATCTTCCCTACCCTCAATAGGAAAAGCTTATCCACGTCAACTCTGTCTATCCCTTTCATCATTTTAAAGACCTCAATCAAGTCCCCCCTTAACCTTCTGCGCTCCAAAGAATAAAGACCTAACTTGTTCAACCTTTCTCTGTAACTTAGTTGCTGGAACCCAGGCAACATTCTAGTAAATCTCCTCTGTACTCTCTCTATTTTGTTGACATCCTTCCTATAATTAGGCGACCAAAATTGTTCACCATACTCCAGAATTGGTCTTACCAATGTCTTGTACAATTTTAACATTACTTCCCTACTCCTATATTCAATGCTCTGATTTATAAAGGCCAGCACACCAAAAGCTTTCTTTACCACCCTATCTACATGCAATTCCACCTTCAGGGAACTATGCACAGTTATTCCTAGATCCCTCTGTTCCACAGCATTCCTCAATTCCCTACCATTTACCATGTACGTCCTATTTTGATTTGTCCTGCCAAGATGTAGCACCTCACACTTATCAGCATTAAACTCCATCTGCCATCTTTCAGCCCACTCTTCCAAATGGCCCAAATCTCTCTGTGGACTTTGAAAATCTACTTCATTATTCACAGCACCACCTATCTTAGTATCACCTGCATACTTACTTATCCAATTTTCCACCCCATTATCTAGATTATTGATGTACATGACAAACAACATTGGTCCCAACACAGATCCCTGAGGCACCCCACTGGTCACCGTTCACAAACATTCATTTGTTCTATATCTCTTGTTTTCCCTTTCCCCTGACTCTCAGTCTGAAGAAGGATCTGGACCCGAAATGTCACCTATTCCATGTTCTCCAGAGACGCTGTCTGACCCGTTGAGTTGCTCCAGCTTTTCGTGTCTATCTCCTTTCCATTGACCACATTTATACCTCAATGTAGCAAGGCCAGCAGCATAATCAAGGACGAGTCGCACCCTGGCCACTCCCTCTTCTCCCCTCTCCCGATGGGCAAAAAGGTACAGAAGTGTGAATACACACACCTCCAGATTCAGAGACAGTTTCTTCCCAGCTGTTATCAGGCAACTGAATCATCCTACCACAACCAGAGAGCAGTGCTGAACTACTATCTATTTGCCTAGTGGTTGCCTATTTCCTTCGCCTCATAGATGCTGCCGCACCCTCTGAGTTTCTCCAGCACTTTTGTCTACCTACTATCTACCTCATTGGTGGCCCTCGAACTATCCTTGATCAGACTTTACTGGGTTTACCTTGAATTAAACATTATTCCGTTAACATGTAAATGGCAACAAAAGCTTTTCACTGTAGCTCGGTACACGTGACAGTAAACTCAACTGAACTGTGGGAACCTGACTTTTGTTGCGTGCTCACCAGTGAATTCTATCCATCTACCGCAGCACCTGCATCGTTTAATTCATCATACACTGATTACTGAGGCATTAACTTGATAACAAAACTGACAAACCCACATGCTCATCGAATATATGATGAGCGTTTGACAGCACTGGGGCCTCTACTTGCTGGAGTTTAGAAGGAGGAGGGGGGGAATCTCAGTGAAAGTTAACGAATAGTGGATAGAGTGGATGCGGAGAGGATATTTCCACTAGTGGGAGAGTCTAGGACCAGAGGGCACAGTCTGAGAATTAAAGGACGTTCCTTTAGGAAGGAGATGAGGAGGAATTTCTTTAGTCAGAGGGTGGTAAATCTGTGGAATTCTTTGCCACAGAAGACTGTGGAGGCCACAAGTCAGTGGATATTTTTAAGGCCGAGATAGATAGATTCTTGGTTAGTACGGGTGTCAGGGGTTATGGGGAGAAGGCAGGAGAATGGGGTTAGGAGGGAGAGATAGATCAGCCATGATTGAATGATGGAGCGGGTTTGATGGGCCGAATGTCCTAATTCTGCTCCTATCACTTATGAACTTATGAACAGGTGACGCTTTGGGTTGAGCCCTTCTTCAGCACTGACTAATGCTAGGTGTAAACGTTCTCATTCTGTTTAGGTTTATTACTGTCACGTTCAATGGCGGTGCTGGATCGAAGGGCCGAACGGCCTACTCCTGCACCTATTTTCTTTGTTTCTATGTCATACCGTGGATCGTCACCTTGTGGTGGTGGAGAAGCTTGTGTGGACCTGAGATCCTTACAGTGATGTCGTCTGGAGCGATGCTCCTGGTAGGGCCACCCATGGCGGTGAGGTCGAGGGGGAGGTCTCTGACAAAGGGCCAATCCAACCAAGACCTCAACGGTGGAACAGGCGGAGGACGATGGCTGACCTTAGTGGAGCGTCACAACGGCTGGGAAGGCGGATGAAGGCTGCAACAGAAAAGGGTCTCTGGTCGTCTTGGACTCCATGCCACTGGATCCTGACCCAGGTCTGTCAAGGACCGTGGTGTGGCTGTCTGTGCACCAGTCTCCCCACGTTAAGCACAGGCATCCTCCATATAGGGAACAGCACCCTGGCTGATCATCCAACTCAGTATCCCGTACCTGCCTTCTCTCCATACCCCTTGATCCCTTTAGCCACAAGGGCCACATCTAACTCCCTCTTAAATATAGCAAATTAACTGGCCTCAACTACCTTCTGTGGCAGAGAATTCCACAGATTCACCACTCTCTGTGTGAAAAATGACTTTCTCATCTTGGTCCTAAAAGACTTCCTCCTTATCCTTAAACTGTGACCCCTTGTTTTGGACTTCCCCAACATCGGGAACAATCTTCCTGCATCTAGCCTGTCCAACCCCTTAAGAATTTTGTAAGTTTTTATAAGATCCCCCCTCAATCTTCTAAATTCTAGCGAGTACAAGCCGAGTCTATCCAGTCTTTCTTCATATGGAAGTCCTGCCATCCCAGGAATCAGTCTGGGGAACCTTCTCTGTACTCCATCTGTGGCAAGAATGTCTTTCCTCAGATGTCAAGCCGTGACGGGTTTATTAATGAAAGGCAGCAGCCACTTGATTCCAATTAGCAACAAGCAAGAATCACTGCCGTCATTAGTTAGCTGGAAAGGTCAACGTGGGTGCTGATGGGACGGGATACACTCGGCTGTTTAAGAAATTGTTACTTGCACTCAATGAATACATTTCACGCATGGTGCAATGTTCTTCAAGAATGCCCCACTAAAATTACATTGTGTCAGTAGATTTCAATTGCATTTGAACTCTTTAATACTATTCATCATTTTGAGTCTTGGTTTTCTTCACAATTTGCGTGCCATTACAATAACCAGTATTAAATGCTGTGGAGATATTTGCATGGTGCATTTTTTTTTCCCCTTGGCTCTTGAGCGATCCGTTTTCGATCAAACTTTGGCAGATGCATTTTCATGTTTTATGGGGGAACAGTTGCCTTCATTGGCAAACACAAAAGCACTTTTTCATATTCCTTCCCTCACAGGGTTTAATTCATTTAATGAAATACGATGATGTATTCAGATGCCACACTTACTGGAGGAAGTAATGAAATATCGCCACCAATCTGCTCTGCTAAAGTTTACTGTGTTTCTGCTTTGGAAACATTTAAATGAAAGTATCAGCGATCAACATTCAGAAATGCGCTCATTGCAAATTACATTTCTTTCCTCTGCATTTAGTAAATAGAACTGCATTGGGTGTTTATTTCAAAATAACTGGGAAATCAAAATGTGTGAAATTATTCATTTTTCCCAAAGTACAAAATATTACCTGTACAGCATACGGATATAGGTTTGTGCCCTCATTTATAATCCATCCCCTCTTCCCAATGCCAAAATATTTAAAAAAGTACAAAATGCTGGAGTAACTCAGCGGGTCAGGCAGCATCTGTGGAGAACATGGATAGGTGACGTTTCACAGAGTGCTGGAGTAACTCAGCAGGTCAGGCAGCATCTCTGGAGAACATGGATAGGTGACGATGGAGAGATCAGTCTGAAGAAGGGTCTCGACCCGAAATGTCACCCATTCCTTGTTCTCCAGTGATGCTGCCTGACCCGCTGAGTTACTCCAGCACTCTGTGAAACGTCACCTATCCATGTTCTCCACAGATGCTGCCTGACCCGCTGAGTTACTCCAGCACTCTGTGAAACGTCACCTACCCATGTTCTCCACAGATGCTGCCTGACCCGCTGAGTTACTCCAGCACTCTGTGAAACGTCACCTACCCATGTTTTCCAGAGATGCTGCCTGACCCGCTGAGTTACTCCAGCACTCTGTGAAACGTCACCTATCCATGTTCTCCACAGATGCTGCCTGACCCGCTGAGTTACTCCAGCACTCTGTGAAACGTCACCTACCCATGTTCTCCACAGATGCTGCCTGACCCGCTGAGTTACTCCAGCACTCTGTGAAACGTCACCTATCCATGTTCTCCAGAGATGCTGCCTGACCCGCTGAGTTACTCCAGCACTCTGTGAAACGTCACCTATCCATGTTCTCCACAGATGCTGCCTGACCCGCTGAGTTACTCCAGCACTCTGTGAAACATCACCTATCCATGTTCTCCACAGATGCTGCCTGACCCGCTGAGTTACTCCAGCACTCTGTGAAACGTCACCTATCCATGTTCTCCACAGATGCCTATCATCAATTTTAACCAGTACCTGCAGTTCCTTCCTACACGGATAGGTAACATTTTGGGTTGGGACCCTACTTCAGACTGATTGTGGGGAGGGGGAGGGCGAGGAGGACAGGATCAAAGCTGGATGAGAGGAGGGGCAGAGATGGAGAGGCAAAAGCCAGAGATGAAAAGACTGAAGATCGTGCGACAAAAGGATTGATGAAGCTAGAGGAAAGGATGTAGGTGGAAGGAGAGGGAGGAGGGTTTGGAGTTGCTGAAAATTGGAGCATCTATGTATAATATGAAAGGATAAAAGGACTGGACAAGCTAGATGCAGGAAACATGTTCCCAATGTTGGGCGAGTCCAGAACAAGGGGCCACAGTCTTAGAGTAAAGGGGAAGCCATTTAAGACTGAGGTTCTAAATGGCCTACTCCTTATTCTTAAACTGTGGCCCCAGGTTCTGGACTCCCCCAACATCGGGAACATGTTTCCTGCCTCTAACGTGTCCAATCCCTTAATAATCTTATATGTTTCTCTAAGATCCCCTCCCGTCCTTCGAAACTCCAGAGTGTACAAGCCCAGCCGTTCCATTCTCTCAGCATATGACAGTCCCGCCATCCCGGGAATTAACCTCGTGAACCTACGCTGCACTCCCTCAATAGCAAGAATGTCCTTCCTCAAATTTGGAGACCAAAACTGTACACAATACAGTGGTCCAGTCAAATTAAAGACTATACATGATTACAATCAAGCTGTCCACAGTGCACAGATATAAAGGATGAAGGGTCCAACTTTGGGGTCTGATAAAGACTGATTGAAGAGATTTCAAAGGTCTCCAAAGCAGTAGATGGGAGATCAGGACCACACTCTAACTGATGATTCTATATTTAGCTTAATTTAGATTTTCCACTACGCACAATAGTAAATTTACTTAATAAAAAAGATTTTCCCTGCATATATTACCTGCCCTTAAGATATTTTAGCATAGAAACATTGAAAATAGGTGCAGGTGTAGGCCATTCTAACCTTTGATCCCCAAATCCCTTGATTCCATTAGCCCTAAGAGCTAAATCTAACTCTTGAATACATCCAGTGAATGGTCCTCCACTGTCTACTGTGGCAGAGAATTCCACACATTCACAACTCTCTGGGTGAAAATGTTTTTCCTCATCTCAGTCCTAAATGGCCTATCCCTTATTCTTAAACTGTGACTCCTGGTTCTGGACTCTCCCAATATCGGGGATTTTTTTCCAGCATCTAGTCTGTCCAATCCCTTAAGAATTTTAAGATCCACTCTCATCCTTCTAAATTCCAGTGAATATAAGCCCAGTCGCTCCATTCTTTCATCATATATCTGTCCTGCCATCCCAAGAATTAACCTGGTGAACCTACGCTGCACTCCATCAATAGCAAGAATGCCCTTCCTCAAATTAGGAGATCAAAACCACACACAATACTCCAGGTGTGGTCTCACTAGGGCCCTGTACAACCGCAGAAGGACCTCTTTTCTCCTATACTCAACTCCCCTTGTTATTGGGAACATGCCATTAGCTTTCTTCACTGCCTGCTGTACCTGCATGCTTACTTTCAGTGACTGATGTGCAAGGAGACCCAGGTCTCGTTGTACCTCCCCTTTTCCTATTTTGTAGCTGTTATTTTTCTTTCATCAAGAAGAATTCTTGTAAATCTTCGTTGCACTTTATGCAGCTTAATGCCGTTCCTCCTATAACATGCTGGCCAAAACAGAATACGGTGCTCTAAATGTGGCTCCAACAACACCCTTCCCTGATGGAATTCTGCTTTGGCATGCGATATGGTTACTGCACCAGATGATGCTATTCTCCAAGCTGGACAGTTGGAGCCCATTGTCTCACCACAGCAGTGTTGTTATCGAGCGGCCTTGCCATTCGGCCATATCACAAGCTGCCCAGTATTTACATACGATCCTGAGGTGTAGCTTCCCAGCGCCAGAAACCCGGGTTCGATCCTGACTTCGGGTGCCTTGTGGGTGTGAGGAGTTTGCACGTTCTCTATGTGACCACGTGGGTCTCGTCTGGGCGCTCCGGCCTCATCCCACCTCCCAAAAGCCGTGCGAGTTTCTAGATTAATTAGCTTCTGTAAATCGCCCCCAGTTGGCAGAGAGTGGATGAGAAAGTGGTAATAATGTAGACCTAGTGTGAATGGGTGATTGCTGGGCAGCACGGACTAGGTGGGCTGAACGGTCTGTTCCAGGGTCGCCAACTTTCTCACTCCCAGACAAGGGACAAAATACGGGACAAATTCCCAACGGCAATTCGTTGACCGACTCGGCCGTGGCTGGGTGAATGATGAGTTGGCCCGGGTGCTGGACTGCACACAAAGCTCAGGCGTCGGGCCAGCTGAGGGGATTTGGCCCGGGTCACGCAACGTCGCTCGCAAAATCCGGCGCCCCGTCCAACTCCTGAACCGACGATCGGCCATGAGAAGGAGGGGTGGTGGTGCCGGTGGTAAGCGATGGTCTGAAGGTTGGACAGCTGGCCGGGCTGCCGACCGACCGACGGGGCCACGGGCGAGGCGCTGCTGCTGCTGCTGCTGCTGCTGCTGCTGCTGCTGCACTCCATGGGCTGCACCACGTCGGGGCGGGTGAGGCGGGGCTGGACGCGGCGCTCCGACCCGTCAGCCCCCTCGACCCCAGTAGTAGCAGTAAAATACGGGACAAGGGCAGTCCCCAAAATACAGGATGTCCTGGCTAATACGGGACAGTTGGCGACCCTCGCCTGCTCCCTGCTGTATCTCCAAATTAAACTAAAATCATCCAAACAATTTAATTTTGGAAGACATTCCATTATTCAATTACTCTATTGGCTGCTATTTGCTGATTGCATTTAAATGGTGCAAGATGCCAAATCAACTCACTGATGTTGGCTCTTCACCAGTTTAATAAATTTACACTTGTTTGTCTTCTTGGCCTTTACAATAAAAATGTGAATCTTGCTGTGATTCCACACTAGTATCCAATACCCTCCCAGTGAGCCAACAATCCACTACTTTATTCCACTGAACCCTTTCTTCCGAACTGAACGCAAAATGGCCAAACATTGTTCGTCCCTCATGGCTCACAATGCTGTCACCTACCCAGTCCACATTCGGTTCATTTAATATGTAGGAAGGGACTGCAGATGCTGGTTTAAACCGAAGATAGACACAAAAAGCTCAGCGGGTCGGGCAGCATCTCTGGAGAGAAGGAATGGGTGACGTTTCGGGTCGAGACTCTTCTTCAGATCCTACCCGAAACGTCACCCATTCCTTCTCTCCAGAGATGCTGCCTGTCCCGCTGAGTTACTCCAGCATTTTGTGTCTCTCTTTGGTTCATTTAAGGACAAATGACAAAGGACATGTATTGTCACATGCACCGATTACTGCAGTGAAATTGGAGTTACCATGCAGCACACAAATAAAATAAACACAACTATAGAAGTTAACATCAAACATCAAACATCCCCGTACAGTGGAATCAACGTTTCCCGCTGTGAGGTGAGGCAACAAAGTTCAGTCCTCTTCCTGTTGTTCGCCCGTGGTCGGGGCCTATCGAGGCCTCCTCAGTCGCCGCAAGCGGCTTGGAGTTTCCGAAACGGCCGCTTCCAACCGGAGACCGCGGCTTCCGCAGTCCACCGGCCGAGCTGGGCGGAGCGCCTACACCAGCGATCCTCGGCGAAAGATCCCAGGCCTACGCGATGTTAAAGTCAACGCCGCCCGTGGCTGGAATCACCGCAGACCGCAGCTCCACGGTGTTTAAGTCGGCAGTCCCAGTGCTCCGGAGCTCCAATGCGGCGATCCCGGTAAGGCATCGTCCTGCTCCGCCATGGTAATTCAGTGCTACGCCGCCGCTGATGCTCAGGCCGGTCTCCGACAGGAAAGCCCGCGCCAATCCAGACTGTAGGCCGCGAGGAGGGGGGGCAAAGATGCAACCGGAGAAAAGACGCATCCTCGACCAGGTAGTGACTGAGAAAAACGGTTACCCCCTTCCCCACCCCCACCCCCCCCCACCCCCCCCACCCCCACATAAAAAAGACTGAAAGACCTCCAAAACAAAACATTTTGACAGAATAAAATGTTTTTAAAGGATGAAAGGACGATCAGCTGTTGGCGAGGCTGCCACACGCGATGGCTCCACCGCTCGAGGTTCAGTTTCAGGTCCCTTGTCACCAAACTGCATCTTGCTGTGTGTTGCCTGCTGGCGCACTAACTCAATTAGCGCTCAATTCCACAGGTTTGCGCATTACAATACATATTTGTGCGGTGAAAGTAATGGGCGGCAACAGTGGCGCAGCGGGTAGAGCTACTGCCCCACAGCGCCAGAGACCCAGGTTCAATCCCAGCCTCGGGTGCTGTCTGTATGGATTTGCACGTTCTCCCTCTCACCATGTGGGCTTCCTCCCACATCCCAAAGACGTGCGGGTTCGCAGGTTAATCGGCCCCTCTGTAAATTTCCCCCTAGTGCGTAGGGAGTGGATGAGAAAGTGGGATAACATAGAACTGGTGTGGACGGGTGATCGATGGACTCATTGGGCTGGATCTATGAGGTGACACAGAGGAGACGCTGGTGAGGGATCCATTCACAACAGCGGTGTCCGAACAAGGGTCTCGACCCGAAACGTCACCTATTCCTTTTTTTCCAGAGATGCAGCCTGACCCGTTGAGTTACTCCAGCATATATCGGCGGTGGACAACACTTGCGCCCCTCGGTCCGCCAACGCCTGCTAGATCTCCCTGTATCTACTCATTTTAATGCCCCTGCTTATTCCCATTCTGACCTTTCTGTCCTGGGCCTCCTCCATTGACAGAGTGAGGCCTCACACATACTGGAGGAACAGAAGCTCATATTCTACAGCCTGCAGGACTCATGCTAATGAAGACGGACGCAAAGTGCTGGAGTAACTCAGCGGGTCAGGCAGCATCTACGGAGAGAAGGAGGAAGTAACGTTTCGGGTCTTGCCTGCTGAGGGACAAGAACTTCAAATTCCTGGGCGTGCACATCTCTGAAGATCTTTCCTGGTCCGAGAACACTGATCCTATTATAAAGAAAGCACATCAACGCCTCTACTTCCTGAGAAGATTACGGAGGGTCGGTCTGTCAAGGAGGACTCTCTCTAACATCTACAGGTGCACAGTAGAGAGCTTGCTGACCGGTTGCATCGTGGCTTGGTTCGGCAACTTGAGTGCCCTGGAGAGGAAAAGACTACAAAAAGTAGTAAGCACTGCCCAGTCCATCATCGGCTCTGACCTCCCTACCATCGAGGGGATCTATCGCAGTTGCTGCCTCAAAAAGGCTGGCAGCATCATCAAGGACCCACACCACCCTGGCCACACACTCACCAGTATTCATGCCGTCTGTATTCTCTTGCGTTGAAGCATCGCAAGAATTTCATTGTCCTACCTGGGACGCATGTTAATAAACTCTCTTGAATCTTGAATGTTGAGGAAGTTTGGGCCAGAACGTCGCCTAACCATCGCACACAAGGGTATGGGTGAAATATTACCTCATTCCCCCCTTTGAAAAGTAATAGCCACCACATTAGGAAATATATTAAACCTATATTAATGGTGGCAGATTCATTTTCGTTGTTGGGGGAAGCCGGCTGTTGTTCTCGGCTGTAATTAAACTGTAGCATTTAGGTGGAATGGTCATCCATTATTTTTTTTTCACCCACTGTCACGTTTTGCACTTTCAGCTCTTTGATTTTCCCCCGAAGCAATCAGCGCCGCGCCTGGCCTCAATCAAACCACGAGCTTGGACTCCGCACTCAACTGGAGAGCTGATCCTCTAGGCGCTAATTTGTACACGGCCTCCTTGCAATTAGTTACCTGCAGCAGCGTGCTAGACTGACTGCGGGCGGGCGAGAAGGTGCAGACTGTGCAGGTAATGCGTGCATGCTTTATTGTTTGGCTTGTTTGAGTTGTCAAACCGGCCTGCAGGCCCCGGGGTTTGTAGCCAAGGCTGATCCACCTGCATCAAAGGAACTTAATCACGCATGGACTCAAAGAGTGATACAGCGTGGAAAGAGGCCCTTCGGCCCAACTTGCCCACACCGGCCAACATGTCCCAGCTACACTTGCCTGCACTTGGTCCTTATCCCTCCAAACTTGTCCCAATCATATACCTGTCTGTTTCTTAACATTGGGATAGTCCCAGCCTCAACTACCTCCTCTGCCAGCTCGTTCCATGCATCCACCGCCCTTTGTGTGAAAAAGGTACCCCTCAGATTCCTATTAAATCTTTTCCTCTTCACCTTACACCCATGTCCTCTGGTCCTCGATTCCCCAGCTCTGGGCAAGAGACTCTTCCCGATCTATTCCTCTCATGATTTTATACACCTCTTGTCATTTTTGTTCCAAGTAATTTACTAAAGTGAAACACATTTTCTTTCAAGGACCCACGGTTTGGAAAACCTTGTCTATCTATCATTTACATTTTGTGTGGAGACAAAAATGCTGGAGAAACTCAGCGGGTGAGGCAGCATCTATGGAGCGAAGGAATAGGCCGAAGGGTCTCGACCCGAAATGTCGCCTATTCCTTCGCTCCATGGATGCTGCCTCACCCGCTGAGTTTTTTCAGCATTTTTGTCTACCTTTGATTTTCCAGCATCTGCATCAGTTCTTTCTTAAACATTTACATCTTGTGGTTCATTGCGCTCTTCCCGGATCTGAATCACGTTTAGTTTAGTTTAGTGTCACGTGTACCGAGGTACAGGGAAAAGCTTTGTTACTGTTAACCATATAATAACCATATAACAATTACAGCACGGAAACAGGCCTTCTCGGCCCTCCCAGTCCGTGCCGACCATTTATTTTCCCCTAGTCCCATCTACCTGCACTCAGACCATACCCCTCCATTCCCTTCCCGTCCATATACCTATCCACTTTACTTTTAAATGTTAAAATCGATCCTGCCTCCACCACTTCTGCTGGAAGATCATTCCACACAGCCACCACTCTCTGAGTAAAGAAGTTCCCCCTCATGTTACCCCTAAACTTCTGTCCCTTAATTCTCATGTCATGCCCTCTTGTTTGAATCTTCCCTACCCTCAATGGGAAAAGCTTATCCACATCAACTCTGTCTATCCCTTTCATCATTTTAAAGACCTCAATCAAGTCCCCCCTTAACCTTCTGCACTCCAAAGAATAAAGACCTAAAGACCTGTTGCATACTATGCAGTCAGCAGGAAACTATAGGTGATTACAATCGAGCCGTCCACAGTGCACAGATACACAGGATAATAGGAATCAATAAGGTCCTATTGAAGGTAGACAGAGGGTGGAGGACGTTGAAGGGCCTGTTCCACTTGCCGATTTTTTCAGCTTCTGCCGGCATCATTGACTGAAGTATCAGGTCACCGAAAACGTCGTGGCGTGATACGGCGGTGATACGGAGTGATGACGTGTTGACGCACGATGTTTTTTTCGAGTGTCGCAACATGTTTTTGTCGCCGTTGGAAACGCTCAAAATCTTTTGGCGACACCGATATCACGCCGAAAAAAATCGCCGAGTAGAGCAGGCCCTTATCAAGAGTTAGTCACAGAAAGCTGGAGCAACTCAGCGGGTCAGGCAACATCTCTGGAGAAAAGGAATAGGTGATGTTTCGGCTCGAGACCCTTCTTCGGACTGAGAGCGAGGGGGTTAGGGAAAGGAGAGAAATAGACGATGATATGGAGAGATAGGGAGCAAATTAATGAACGAAATGTAAAAAAAGTATCGATGATAAAGGAAGCTGTCCGATTTTAGCTGAGGGCGAGGTGAAAACGAGCCGCAAGCAATGAAACACGCCAGGGCAACAGTGAAACCAGTACAACGACTAGGGTTTAGTTTAGTTCAGCGATGCAGCACGGAACCAGGCCCTTCGTCCCACCAGGTCCGCGCCGACCAGCGATCCCTGCCCTTTAATGCTATCCTACACCCACTAGGGACAATTTGTACATTTACCAAGCCAATTAACCTACAAACCTGTACGTCTTTGGAGTGTTGGAGGAAACTGAAGATCTCGGAGAAAACCCACGCAGATCACGGGGAGAACGTACAAACTCCGTGCAGACAGTGCCCGTAGTCAGGATCGAACCCGGGTCTCCGGCGCTGCATTCGCTGCAAGGCGGCAACTTTACCGCTGCGCCACCGGGTTCGGGTAAGAAATGGTGCTGTTGGATTGGAGTGATTGTAACGAATGATTGCAGATCCACGCTGGTACCAGCGGGCAGAGTGCGCCATCTCGTGTGCTCCAAGGCAAGAGCCACAAATGGCGACAAATAGTTCAGCCCGTTGTCCGATGGAAGGGAAGATGTGGGGCCACGGAGCTTGTCTCTCCCACACAAGGTGTGGGCAGCACAGTGGCACAGCAGGTAGAGCCGCACCCTCACAGCGCCAGGGACCCCAGTTCGATCCCAACCTCGGGTGCTGCCTATGTGTGCAGTTTGTAGGTTCCACCTGTGACCGCGTGGGTTTTCTTTGGGTGCTCTGGTTTCCTCCCACACTCCAAAAAAAAAATGTGGGAGTGAATTGGCTTCTGTGAATAGTGCCTGGGGGTAGTGCTAGTGTACGGGGGGGGTCGCTGGTCGGTGCGGACTCGGTGGGACGAAAGGACTGTTTTGCGCGCAGTATCTCTAAAGGAACGTATACAGGCGGAAGGGAACAAGCGGAGAAATGGGCGCTGATCCAGGTGGGAAACTGGGAAGAGAGAGGGGAGGAAAAAGAAATGAGGCCACCCTCACGCTCTTATTGCCAAGTTCCCAATGAAATACTGTTAACATTCTACATAGATTATTTACTAAGGGATAAGAGCATATTTATGATTATTTGACTTCACAAAACTGATTACACTTGACAAAACACACAGCTAAGCCCGCTCTATCAGCTTCAATTTTGTTATGCAAGGTCCAAGTGCAATGAATCAAATCAGATCGAATCAAATCAAATGCAGAAACATATTCATCTATTAGCAAGCAAGCCTACAATTAATCACGTCACTGTACAAATGCCTTATCTGACTGATGCGGCTGGAAAGAGCTGAATTCTTGAATAAGAAATTGAGGAAGTTTGCAAATTGCTTTTGTACATTTGCATTCGTCTTCCCGTGTAGCCCGTCAATACTACGCAAAGAGGAACAACTTTTAAAGTCGTTCCTCCCAGCAGAGTCCTTGAGAGCTAAATTGGACATCACCCAAAACTGAGTGGAGAGCTCGAGACAGACAGCGATGTGTTGGATTCAGGCCACATACAAATTTCATGCCCTCTGCTTAGTCCCATGAATACCGAACGTAGTCGGCAGTAGCCAGACGGTCTCCTGGTCTATTGATCCAGTGAGTGGCCTCATTTTGTAAGTGGTTTGCTAAAGTAGTTAACGTTGGTGTGCACAAACTGTACCATGTCAAAGCACGGTGGAGAAACGAGGAACTGCAGGGGCTGGTTTACCCAAAAAAAAAGGGCTCAAAGTGCTGGAGTAACTCAGCGGGTCAGGCAGCATCTCCCATGTTCTCCAGAGATGCTGTCTGACCTGCTGAGTTACTCCAGCACTCTGTGTCTTCTTCGAACCAATGTGTACCAAGGCTGCATTGGACCTTGGCATCTGTCCTGTAATTCATGCTGACCAGAGAGGTATTAACCATATAATAACCATATAACCATTACAGCACGGAAACAGGCCCTCTCAGCCCTTCCAGTCCGTGCCAACCATTTATTTTCCCCTAGTCCCATCTACCTGCACTCAGACCATACCCCTCCATTCCCTTCCCGTCCATACACCTATCCACTTTACTTTTAAATGTTAAAATCGATCCTGCCTCCACCACTTCTGCTGGAAGATCATTCCACACAGCCACCACTCTCTGAGTAAAGAAGTTCCCCCTCATGTTACCCCTAAACTTCTGTCCCTTAATTCTCATGTCATGCCCTCTTGTTTGAATCTTCCCTACCCTCAATGGGAAAAGCTTATCCACGTCAACTCTGTCTATCCCTTTCATCATTTTAAAGACCTCAATCAAGTCCCCACTTAACCTTCTGCGCTCCAAAGAATAAAGACCTAACTTGATCAACCTTTCTCTGTAACTTAGTTGCTGGAACCCAGGCAACATTCTAGTAAATCTCCTCTGTACTCTCTCTATTTTGTTGACATCCTTCCTATAATTAGGCGACCAAAATTGTACACCATACTCAGAATTGGTCTTACCAATGCCTTGTACAATTTTAACATTACTTCCCTACTCCTATATTCAATGCTCTGATTTATAAAGGCCAGCACACCAAAAGCTTTCTTTACCACCCTATCTACATGCGATTCCACCTTCAGGGAACTATGCACAGTTATTCCTAGATCCCTCTGTTCCACAGCATTCCTCAATTCCCTACCATCGTGACATAATGTGGGAAAGAGTAGGTTTTGTCTTTTCCTACACTGCTTTGAAAGCTTCAGTCGATGAGGCACCAAGAGAAATATTTATCCTCCAAGTTGCGGTCATCTAGATATTAACTGAGACGTAATGTAGCTAGGAAGATATTCACTGGAATTTAGAAGGATGAGAGGGAATCTTATAGAAACATATAAAATTCTTAAGGGATTGGACAGACTAGATGCAGGAAAAATGTTCTTCATGTTGGGGGAGTCCAGAACCAGGGGTCACCGTTTAAGAATAAGGGGGGTGGCCATTTAGGACTGAGATGAGGAAAAACGTTTTCACCCAGAGAGTTGTGAATCTGTGGGATATTCTGCCACAGAAGGCAGTGGAGGCCAATTCACTAGATTTAGCTCTGAGGGCTAACGGAATCAAGGGATATGGGGCGAAAGCAGGAACGGGGTACTGAATTTGGATGATCAGCCATGAACATCATGAATGGCGGTGCTGGCTCGAAGGGCCGAATGGCCTACCCCTTGCGCCTATTTTCTATCTTTCTTTGACATGCCTGTGCGGGTCATTGCCATGAATCAAGGACTTCAAACAGTGCTGCAATAACTCTGGAGGCACAAGGAACTGCAGACCGGGGAAACGCGAGCAAAGCACAAAGTGCTGGAGGAACTCAGTGGGTCAGGCAGCATCTGTGGAGGAAATGGACAGACAATATTTCGGGCTGGGACCTTTCTTCAGACTGGATCCTGAGCTGAAAAGTCACCCGTCCATTCCCCCCACAGAAGCTGCCTGACCCACTGAATTCCTCCAGCACTTTGTCTTTTTATATGTGAATGGCATTTACGCATCTTTATCTGGTTTGGGCCAACGCTGAGGTTATGTACCTATGAACTGACCAAAGGGGTAGATCAAGTCTCACGGGGCAAGAATTCAGAATTTATCTCTAATCATTTTTAGAATGATTTCTTCTGCATTTCATTTCACACACTGCACAGCCCATTATCAAATTGTGTTCTCCATATCCTTTGTATTTGGTATTTCAGCATCTTAAAAGCATCATCACTTCAACAAGATTATCAGTTGCAACAGAGTTGGCCCACAAATACGTGGGCCTACAAAATGACTGTCGGCAAGTTGATTTTTCAATGGTGACTATCAGTAAAAATGTATGCAAATAACCGTTACTTTCCAGAGATGCCCAGGAGTGAACATGCTGCAGGGGAACTTCTTTACTCAGAGAGTGGTGGCTGTGTGGAATGATCTTCCTGCAGAAGTGGTGGAGGCAGGATCGATTTTAACATTTAAAAGTAAAGTGGATAGGTATATGGACGGGAAGGGAATGGAGGGGTATGGTCTGAGTGCAGGTAGATGGGACTAGGGGAAAATAAATGGTCCGCACGGACTGGAAGGGCCGAGAAGGCCTGTTTCCGTGCTGTAATTGTTATATGGTTATATGGTTATAGTACGGTGAAAAACTATTCTGAGGCAGAGTGAAAAGCTATTTTGTTGCTTGCTGTCCAGTCAGCGGAAAGACTGCAAGATGGTGAGAAGGCAGGAACGGGGCACTGAATGTGGATGATCACATTGAATGGCGGTGCTGGCTCGAAGAGCTGAATGGCCTACTCCTGCACCCATTGTCCATCGAGCCGTCCACAGTGTACAGATACAAGATAAAGGGAATAGCATTCAGTGCAAGATGAAGTCCATTCAAGTCCGATCGAAGATAGTCCGAGGGTCTCCAACGAGGTGGATGGTGGGCCAGGACCTCTCTCTAGTTGGTGAGAGGATGGATCATCTGCCTGATACAATGCAAACTAAACTGCAGTGAATGCAGCATGATTTGTGGTTCTGATCTCAGTGTAACTCACTGTGTCAGCTTTCATCTCTTTGTAAAGTGTTGCCATCATTGGTTTCCCACGTCTACCAACCACATTCGTTGAGTCACGGAAGCAGGCCCTTTGGCCCATCCTTGTCCATGCCGACCAAGTGGGCATGTAGGGCTAGCCCCATTTGCCTGCACTTTAAACCCTTTCAACCCTTCCTTTCCATAAATCTGTCCAAATGTCATTCAAACATTACATCCGCCTCTATATCTCCCTCTGGCAGCTCATTCCAGAAACCAACGTTTCGTATCTTCTTGTCAATCTTCAACCTTTTCATCCGAGTATTGATTTTTGGGAGTTCAAAGTGTAGTTGTAGCCTTGGTTTTATTTGTAGTTGAGATCTTTAGGTGTACATGATGTTTTTCAACCGTGAACTGGCAGGCGTCCAAAACATTTGGAATATTTGCTGCGCTCACTTTAGACGCCTTGTACCTGCGAGCCTTTTACTTGTTTGAAGTCTTGTGAGCAACACTGTGAGCCTTTCTGATGTTGCTTTGCTATCTTGCTTATTTATAAATTATTTTCCTAAGCATTTAGAAACATAGAAACATAGAGCCAGCTCCGCCATTCAACATGATCACGGGTGATCATCCAAAATCAGTACCCCCTTCCTGCCTTCTCCCCATATCCTTTGATTCCGTTAGTGCTGAGAGCTAATTGTCCTATGACAGCCCGAAGAAGCCTTAAGAGCTGCTGGCAAACTACTTTTTGTTATAAATACATTTGCACAATCAGCAGTTTAGTTCTAAAATTTGGTATTATGAGCAAACCAGCATCGGGGGATAAGTGGAGACGGCAGGAACGGGGTGCTGATTGGGGATGATCAGCCATGATCACATTGAATGGTGGTGTTGGCTTGAAGGGCCGAATGGCCTACTCCTGCACCTATTGTCTATTGTCTATTGTCATCCATTAATCTGTGCAGAACAGGAAGGCTTCAAGATAAAGAGTTAAGGGCCTGTTCCACCAGCATGCGTTTGCATGCGTCTAGCGCGACCAAACGTGGTGGCTTGAGGCGTACGGCCGAGCGGGGCCGGTTCCACTTCGAACCGCGGAGGCGTCTGGAGTTCATACTCACGACATCATACTCACCAATCAGCTGGGCAGGAGGCGGGCCGACTGAATTTGGACGTCGCACGGCGTTGGGCGGTGACGTCATCATGCAACGGCACGCCGGGCGGTGATGTCATCGCGCAACGCCACGCACTAGGCGTACGGCGTCCAGACGCTGCGTACGACGTCAAGACGCTGCGTACGTCCTCAATGTGCCTGCCGGTTGGCAGGCCGTTGGCGCGTGGTATTTTCGAACAGTGCAGGATTTTCGGAGCCCCGCGCAATGTCGGGACCAGCCCCGCACAACTCCATACGCCTCCGCGGTTCGAAGTGGGACCGGCCCGCGCAGCGACCACGTTTGGTCGCGCTAGACGCATGCAATCGCATGCTGGAGGGACAGGCCCTTAAGAGTTAGAGTTTCCTTTATTGTCATTGAAACTTTTGGTTTGAACGAAATTGCGTACCTTGCAGTCATGACAGAAAATAAAATAACAGAACACACAATGAACAAGTTTAACATCCACCACAGTGAGTTTACCAGGCACCTCCTCACTGTGATGGAAGGCAAAAGTCTTCAAGTCCTTGTTCTCCCTCTGCGTTGAGGCGATCCAGGCCTCCGATGTTGTGACCCCGTCGGGTGACGGTAACTCCCGCCACCGAATCGGAGCTCCGCGAACGGGCCGGTTCAAACTCCGCGGCCCGGGGCGGGCGAAGCTGCCGCCCTCCAGTCCAGCGGACGAAGCTGTTGTTGCGGGAGCTCCGGAGAACCGGTCACCAACCTGGGACCTGCGAGCTCCCGACGTTGTCGTCCACTGGGCCCGCGGCCGTAGCCTCCGAGGCTCCGAAGTTGGGCCGCCGCGGCAGCTGCAGCGCCACCACAGCCCCAAAGTTGGCCAGCCTCGCGATGGTGAGTCCAGCCTCCGCAGCCTCGAGATACAAGGAGCTGAAGAAGGGTCTCGACCCAAAACATCACCTATTCCTTTTCTCCAGAGATGCTGCCTGATCTGCAAACTTCCTCCAGCATTTTGTGTCTTTCTTCAGAGACACAAGGATCTACAGATACCGACATTTGGAACATATGGGGAGAAGGCAGGAACGGGGTACTGATTGGGGATGATCAGCCATGATCACATTGAATGGCGGTGCTGGCTCGAAGGGCCGAGTGGCCTACTCCTACACCTATTGTCTATTGTCTATTGTCTTGGGTCGAGTCCCTTCTTCAGAGATGCTGCCTGACCCGCTGAGTCACTCCAGCTTTTGTGTCTATCTTCGGTTTAAATCCACATCCCTCTTACACATGGGGCTATACGGGATTATATTCACGCAGGAAAGGGGCAGAGCACACTTCTAAAGCTTTCATATTTCAACAGCAAAGATCAAAATGTAATTACGAGAGAGTATTTCAAAAATATGATGATACTTTGTACGGAGAGGCAAGTTAATTTATAAAAGGACACTCTTCCAGCTGTGAGCTCAGATGGTCGCCAATCGTTTGTGGAAAGTGTGCATGAAGTTGCCAGCGTGCGTTTGACATGTAGAGGAATGAACACACACGGGGTGGAATTGTGATTGGCATCACTAACAAAGATCTGTCACAAAGACTTCAAATGAAATCAGAGGCAGTGGAGCCATCCAAATTGCACATCATTCAAAACTGATCAAAAAGCAGAGCGAGAAATCAAAAAGAGAATAACGCAATCAAGGCCTGGGGGGGGGGGGGGGGGGGGAAGGAAAAGGATTGGTTCATTGAAAGATATACGGCGGCACGGTAACAGGCCCTTCGGCCCACTGAGACCATGCCGGCCATCAATCACCCGTACACACTAGTTCAACTCCTAACTCAAGTTACAGAGGCTAACTGACCTCGTGACCCGCACGTATTTGGGTGGTGGGAGGGAACGGGAGCGCCGGGCATAGTTCCACGCGGGACGTGCAAACTCCACTCGGACAGCACCCAAAGGGTCAGGATCGATCACGGGTCTCTGGCGCAGTGAGGCAGCAGCTCTACCCGCCGCGCCGCTCTGCGATGGATTAATCCACGATAAAAGGGCATTGCCTTGCGATGAAGTGCTAATCTTGTAGAACCAGAAACACAATCAAAAATAGCAAGTCCGTAATATTTGCATTTGAATATTGAACCCATGATAATGTGGTTATTTGCATTGTCATTAGTTAAACATTAAAACCGTTGACATATTATCCAGTTGATGTAAATAATTCTACAATGCAGGATAGAATAATTCCATATAAAAGACCTTAGGCAATTTTCACAGAAACAGGCTCCCCAACACTTGACATATTCCTTTAGATATGAACCCACACAAACAATATTAAAAGGCAAAATACAACTAAATTAAAATCACTCTTCCAGTACAAATTATAACATTCCCCTTGGTTCCTTATGACTGCAGAAATTGAATCGAAAAATCACCAAAGTGTAAGATTGTTTCTGTGTTCACTTGTTAAGGCAAAATTTAAATAGCCGTCTTTCTGACTTTGCTGCAAGCATTCGTTCCTTAATGAGCATCCTGGTGAAAAATATGAGATGACAATTCAGTAGGATGTATCTTCACAGCTTATTTTAGTCAGGGTATCTCTCCACCGAGTCCGCGCCGGCCAGCGATCCCCGCACCCTAACACTATCCTACACACACTAGGGACAATTTACAATTTTACCGAAGCCTATTAGCCTACAAACCTGTACGTCTTTGGAGTGTGGGAGTGAACTGGAGCTTCCAGGGGAAAACCCACGCAGGTCACAATAGACAATAGGTGCAGGAGGAGGCCATTCGGCCCTTCGAGCCAGCACCGCCATTCAATGTGATCATGACTGATCATCGCCAATCAGTACCCCGTTCATGCCTTCTCCCCATATCCCCTGATTCCGCTATTTTTAAGAGACTCTTGTAAGTATCCAGAGAATCTGCCTCCACCGTCCTTTGAGGCAGAGAATTCCACAGACTCACAACTCTCTGTGAGAAAAAAGTGTTTCCTCGTCTCCGTTCTAAATGGCTTACCCCTTACTCTTAAACTGTGGCTCCTGGTTCTGGACTCTCAAGGGGAGAACGTACAAACTCCGTACAGACAGCACCCTTAGTCCAGATCGAACCTGGTTCTCTGGCGCTGTGAGGCAGCAACTCTACCGCTGCGCCACCGTGCCGTCTATTACAACTAATTGTATTCAAATACCAGCTCTAACAGAAAGCTAATAGCCTGCGGGGGGTTTTAAAGATGGAAACACTGAAAGCAGTGCAGACTGTGCCCTGGTGGTTAACGGGATGAAAGTGTGATCCAAATCTGTGGTGGGGAAAAGATGGTGAAGAAATGTTAGGCTGGAAAGGTTTAAGAGAAGATTTTCAGAAAGTTACTCAAAGAGTGGTGGGTGTGTGTAGCGAGCAGTCCGAGGCGCTGGATGAGGCAGGGACTTGTCCTCGTCGCGGCTATCCCTCGAGGTCAAGGATGGTGGTCTATGTTTTTGTTCCCTGCCCCCCCCCACACCAGTCTCGACCCAAAACGTCGCCTATTTCCTTCACTCCATAGATGCTGCCTCACCCGCTGAGTTTCTCCAGCATTTTTGTCTACCCATGGTTTACGTTCTGTTGTTTTTATGGAGTCTCAGGTGGCTGATGAGTCCAATCCTGGCTTTGAAAGTTCTTCGGCATTCAAGACAGGTCATTCCAGGTGGCAGATCGGCCTTTGGTTCTCATTGCCTCTCTTTCCATTTCCTTCTAATTCTTCTAATCCCTCTAATTCTGCACATTAGTCAAAGCCGGTTGCGATGCTAGTTGAAGGTGGTTGCCGGTGGTTGCCGGAGGACCAAAACCTCCGGGAACCTCCGGGAACCGCACGGAATCCTTGGGTGGGGCGCAAAGTCTCCAGAGGTTTCCGTTCAGGTTTCCTAAGTGGGACAGGGGCATAAGAATGTTTAAAAGTCACTTGGACAGGTACATGCATGGGAAAGGTTTTACAGGGATACGGGCCAAACGCAGGTGAATGGGACTAACTTAGGTGCGGCACCTTGGTGAGCAGGGACAAGCTGGGCTGAAGGGCCTGTTTCTGTGCTGTTTGACTAGGTTCCCATCAAAATCATTCTTTAGGGAACGCGGGTTCCCCTCTTCCATTATAAATGAGGCTCTCACTAGGGTCTCCTCAATATCCCACAACTCCGCTCTTACTCGCCCTCCTCCCAATTCGTACCAAGTTGTCAACTTCTCCACATCGGCGGGACCAAGTGTAGGTCCGGCGATCGTTTCGCTGAATACCTCCGCTCAGTCCATCTTAATCTACCTGATCTCCCAGTATCTTCAACTCCCAATCTCACCTTTCTGCCCTGGGCCTCCTCCATTGCCAGAGTGAGGCCCAGCGAAATTGGAGGAGCAGCACCTCATATTTAGCGCTGGCAGTTTACACCCCAGCGGTATGAACGTTGTCTTCTCTAACTTCAGGTAGCCCTTTCTTTCTCTCTCCATCCCATTCCCTTCCCAGTTCTCCCACAAGTCTTACTGTCTCCGACTACATTCTATCTCTGTCCCGCCCCCTCCCCTGATCATCAGTCTGAAGAAGGGTCTCAACCCGAAACGTCGCCCATTCCTTCGCTCCAGAGATGCTGCCCGTCCCGCTGAGTTACTCCAGCATTTTGTGTCTACCTTCTGACTCTGGATGGCAATTGTTTGGAGTGTGTGTTGCTCAGAAAGCAAGTGTTCTAGGGACACGGGAAGAGGGTCTGATAACGGAGAAGGGGGCGTGGAAGGGGGCAGTGAGGCCATCGGCAACTTAATGCATGGTTGGTGACTTGGGGACAGGACGTTCCTGTGGGTCTGTGAACGGGCGAGTGGTAGACGGGTGCGATCGCTAAGCTTTGTGGACAAGGTGCCCTTTGTAGGGAGGCACAATGGCACCGCGGGTGAGTTGCTGCCGGGGATCCAGGTTCAATCCTGACTTAAGGGCCTGTCCCACTGTACGAGCTAATTCAAGAGCTCTCCCGAGTTTAAAAAAAAATCAAACTCGTGGTAAGCACGGAGAATGTGCGTAGCGGGAACGTCAGTGCTCGGGGACGTCTCTTAGCGGCTCGTAACGCTAACGGCAGGTACTCGGGAAACGCGGTAAGCTCGTGAAGACTGTTGAAAAATGTCCACGAGAGCCCCGAGTACCTACGAGCGGCCATTACCGTAAATCTCCGAGTTTGAATCAGGGGAGAGAACTCTTGAATTAGCTTGTACAGTGGGGCAGGCCCTTAAGGGGGACTGTCTGTACGAATATTGCGGTTCTCCCTGTGACCGGGTGGGTTTTCTCCAGGCGCTCCGGTTTCCTCCCACATCCGAAAGACGTGCAGATTTGTAGGTCTACAGGCCTCGGTGAATTGACCCCAGTGTGTAGGAGAGAACTAGTGTACGGCTGATCGATGGTGGGCACGGACTCCGTGGGCCAAAGGGCCTCTTTCCCCGCTGTATCTCTGAACTAAAGAACAGTTTATCGAGGCTTGTGAATGCAAAATGAGCGTTGCAGTGACCAGTGGCTAAAACTGGGGGTCGGATGAGGTAACGGAAGGCAAGCAATTTTAAAGAAATAACTACCTTTAGTTCTGAATAGACTTGAAACTCAGTTTCAAGCTGAACTGTTTTCTCAAGTTCAAATGCAAGTTCATTTCATTTAAACTGTCTTCCCTCTCCCTAGCCTTTCACAGACTTGTTACAACAAACCCATTGGCAACTAGTTCATCGTTTTTCCTCTGTTTCGTTTTTTTTCAGATTAGAGATTCAGTTTGGAGATACAGCGCAGAAACAGGCCCTTCGGCCCACCGAGTCCTGCGACCCCCACGCACTAACCCTACCCTACACACAAGGGACAATTTACAATTTTACCGAGGCCAATTAACCGACAAACCTGAGTCGCCCGGATTGCCTTTTTCCATCCACGAACCATCTCCAGACTACGCCCAGCTTTAACGCAACACTCCAAGGAAGTTCAATTTTGTACAATTTTGGTCGCCTAATTATAGGAAGGATGTCAACAAACTAGAGAGAGTACAGAGGAGATTTACTAGAATGTTGCCTGGGTTCCAGCAACTAAGTTACAGAGAAAGGTTGAATAAGTTAGGTCTTTATTCTTTGGAGCGCAGAAGGTTAAGGGGGGACTTGATTGAGGTCTTTAAAATGATGAAAGGGATAGACAGAGTTGACGTGGATAAGCTTTTCCCATTGAGGGTAGGGAAGATTCAAACAAGAGGGCATGACATGAGAATTAAGGGACAGAAGTTTAGGGGTAACATGAGGGGGAAATTCTTTTCTCAGAGAGTGGTGGCTGGGTGGAATGATCTTCCTGCAGAAGTGGTGGAGACAGGATCGATTTTAACATTTAAAAGTAAAGTGGATAGGTATATGGACGGGAAGGGAATGGAGGGGTATGGTCTGAGTGCAGGTAGATGGGACTAGGGGAAAATAAATGGTCGGCACGGACTGGAAGGGCCGAGAAGGCCTATTTCCGTGCTGTAATTATTATATGGTTATATGGTTCTAGTCAATGCTTTGACCACGTCACACATTGACTAGTCAAGTCAAGTCCATTTTATTTCTATAGCACATTTAAAACCAACTCTCGTTGACCAAAGTGCTTTACATCAGTGCAGGTACTAACGTGCTACATACAGTGGTACATAGTTCTAACAATACATACATAAATATATACACACAGCGCTCCCTCAAGAAACGCTTGTGATTAGAAATAGGTTTTAAGTCTAGACTTAAAGGAGTCGATGGAGGGGGCAGTTCTGATAAGAAGAGGGACGCTGTTCCACAGTCTAGGAGCAGCAACCGCAAAAGCGCGGTCGCCCCTGAGCTTAAAGGGCCTGTCCCACCAGCATGCAACTCTATGCGATGAGCGCGACCAAACGTGGTCGCTTGAGCCATCCGGCGTCGCGGGGCCGGTCCCACTTTGATCGCCGGAGCTGTGTGGAATTGTGCGGAGCTCGTCCCGACATCGCCGCGGCTCCGAAAAGCTGACCGTGTTCAAAAATTCCGCGCGGCAACGGCTTGTCGGCTCGCAGTCGTCTCGACGTCGTGCCTCCGTGACCCTCTCTGTAGGTGCCTCCGTGACCCTCTCTGTGTGCGGCTCCGTGGCCCTGTGTGTGTGTGCCTCTGTGCCCCTCTCTGTGTGCCTCTCTCTGTCCTGGCGAACTTACCTCTAAGACTTCGCTCCAAGTTCTCCTCACTTTGCGCCGCGTTGAGCCACTCACCCGACCTCCGCGCGGCCCTCGCTGCCGGTTTGGTCGCGCTTGCTGCATGCAGGCGCATGCTGGTGGGACAGGCCCTGTACAGGGGATCACCCGACCTCCACGCGGCCCCCGCTTCTAGTTTGATTGCGCTCATTGCATGGAGTCAGATGCTGGTAGGACAGGCCCTTTAGCCTGGACAGTCAGTAGCCCCCAAGTTGGCCGACCTGAGGGACCAGGAGGTAGTGCAATGCGACCCTGGCAGGCATCCCAAACAAATTATCCATCCACTTCAACTCATCCTGAACTCTGCAGCACGAATTATCACACGCTCAAATTCCACTGATCCTGTCACACCCCCGCTGATTCAATTACACCGGCCCCCTGTGTCACAAAGGATTCACTTTAAAATGGTATTATTCACATTTAAAGCGCTTCATAACCTTTCCCCAGTTTACCTCACAGAAGGTCCTCCTTCAGAAGGTCTACCGGCACTACCACCCATCAACCTCAGCACAACGGGCGCCGGGGCATTGTCCCACCCTGTACCTAAACTGTGGAATTCGCTGCCCCCTCACATCCGCACACTGGACTCCATGACAGAATTGAAAACCGCTCTTAAAACCCATCTTTTTAAACTAGGGGACTCATTGTAACTGCAACGACTGCATCTTATTTTATATCAATCTTAACTCGTTCTGCTATGTTTGTTGCTAATGTTACGTGATGTAAGGTGACCTTGAGTGTCTTGAAAGGCGCCATTAAATAAAATGGTTTTTTTAAATTATTACTATGTGTGTTGTGGCGGTGCCTATCGGCAGCGGCTGCACTACAGTCCGTCTGTCGTTCTTTAAATTTTTGTCTCGTTAAATGTATGTCGAGTGTAGTTTGTATTATTGTTCTTTAGCTGTGTATATGTGGGGGGTGGGGGGGGGGGGGGGTGGGGAAACCGTTAATCTCTACCCCATACGGGGACCCGCCTTTTTCCCTGCTGGGTCTGCGATGTCGTTGGGCCTAACATCGTGGCGGCCTCCAGCTGGGACCAACACGAGGGCTCCAGTCGTGGAGCCTGCGGACTCGCCATCGCGGAGCTGGCCGACTTAGGAGCGGGGAGAGCTGTGGTGGCGCGCGGCTGCAACCCGACTTCGGAGCTTCGGAGGCTCCAGCCGCAGGCCCGGTGGATGGGAACATCGGGAGCTCGCAGGTCCCTGGTGGGAGACCGCTACTCGGAGCTCCCACAACGGCAACTTCTCCCACTGGAATTGCGGTGTTTAAAGGACTCGGTGCGGGGCCTGACATCGCCCGGGGGCTTTAACATCGTGAGCCCCAATTCGCAGGAGAAGAACAAAGGGAAGAGATAAGACTTTGCCTTCCATCACAATGAGGAGGTGTTGGAGACTCACTGTGATGGATCTTTGTGTAAACTGTCTTGAGTGTGGGTTTTGGGTTTTTTTTGTAATGTAAGACTGTAGAAAATGCAATTTTGTTCAAACCAAGCTGTTTGAATGACAACAACATTAAAAATGACATTCTATTCTATTCTTATTATTATTATTACGTCTCTGGAATGAGGGAGGAAACCGGAACACCCGGAGAAAACTGACGCAAGTCACCGGGAGTAGGTGCGATCTTCGTGCAGACAGGACCCATAGTCAGGATCGAACCCGGGTCTCTGGGGTAAGGCAGTAGCTCTACCGCTGCGCCTCCGTGCCGCCCTAAATTTGGCTTTTACTTCACAATCACACTCACACTCACACTCACACTCACACTCACACTCACACTCACAATAATACTTTATCAGCCAAGTATGTTTTGCAACATACGAGGAATTTCATTTGCCAAGTCAGTCATACAAACAAGAAGCAACGGACCGCACAAAACCCATTTTAACATAAACATCCACCACAGTGACTCCTCCACATTCCCCACTGTGGTGGAAGGTGAAAAATAGTTCAAATCTCTTCCCTTTGTTCACTATTTCTTCAGCTAAAAGAAACGATATGCAGATACTTTTTTAGGCAAAAGAGTTTGAATAAGTTCAAGTTCAGGAAGTAGATAGATAGATACTTTGTTGTCACACGTACCCTAAAAGGTGCAATGAAATTCTTTGTGTTTTGCACGCGCAGTACACAAAAGAGTCACCGCAAGGCACCGATAACGTTAGAAATCACCCTTAAATATTGTTTAAGAAAGAACTGCAGATGCTGGAAAAATCGAAGGTAGACAGAAATGCTGGAGCAAAGGAATAGGGCGTTTCGGGTCGAGTCCCTTCTTCAGACTGATGTGGGGGGGGGGGGGGGGGAAGAAGAAAGGAAGAGGCGGAGACAGTGGGCCGTGGGAGAGCTGGGGAGGGGAGGGGAAGGAGGGAGAAAGCAAAGACTACCTGAAATTGGAGAAGTCAATGTTCACACCGCTGGGGTGTAAACTAACCATATAACAATTACAGCACGGAAACAGGCCATCTCGGCCCTTCAAGTCCGTGCCGAACAACTTTTTTCCCTTAGTCCCACCTGCCTGCACTCATACCATAACCCTCCATACCCTTCTCATCCATATGCCTATCCAATTTATTTTTAAATGATACCCATGAACCTGCCGCCACCACTTCCACTGGAAGCTCATTCCACACCGCTACCACTCTCTGAGTAAAGAAGTTCCCCCTCATGTTATCCCTAAACCTCTGCCCCTTAATTCTAAAGTCATGTCCTCTTGTTTGAATCTTCCCTATTCTCATAGGGAAAAGCTTGTCCACATCAACTCTGTCTATCCCTCTCATCATTTTAAAGACCTCTATCAAGTCCCCCCTTAACCTTCTGCGCTCCAGAGAATAAAGACCTAACTTATTCAACCTATCTCTGTAACTTAGCTGTTGAAACCCAGGCAACATTCTAGTAAATCTCCTCTGTACCCTCTCTATTTTGTTGACATCCTTCCTATAATTGGGCGACCAAAATTGTACACCATACTCCAGATTTGGTCTCACAAATGCCTTGTACAATTTTAACATTACATCCCAGCTTCTATACTCAATGCTCTGATTTATAAAGGCTAGCATACCAAAAGCTTTCTTTACCATCCTATCTATATGAGATTCCACCTTCAAGGAACTATGCACGGTTATTCCCAGATCCCTCTGTTCAACTGTAATCTTCAATTCCCTACCGTTTACCCAAGTGAAATATGAGGTGCTGCTCCTCCAATTTGCAATGGGACTCACTCTGGCCATGGAAGAGGCCCAGGACAGAAAGGTCGGATGCGGAATGGGAGGGGGAGTTGATTGTTGGTCCCTTCTATCTCCCACCACCATCACCGACCGGTCCCATATGGTCTCCGCCGCCCCCCCACGCTGGGTGAAATAACTCCATTAAAATGCAACTTCAGGATGGGTCATGAGATTCAGTTCTTTTTCTCTTACACTGGAGAGAGGCGCGACCTCTCCAAAGCGGTAGCTCATGGAGACATCATTGAAATCAAGAGGTTAATCTGCAGGAAATGAGAGGGCCTGGTCCACAGTTGTACACCAGGTAGTGCTGCATCTTCAGAACTGGACATTATTGGTAACCATGAACCTGATGTCAAATATCTCATCATGTATCTACACACTGTAAATGGAGCGATGGCTCTTAGGGCTAATGGAATCAAGGGATGTGGGGAAAAAGTGGGAATGGGGTACTGATTGGGGATAATCAGCCATGATCATATTGAATGGTAGTGCTGGCTCGAAGGGCCGAATGGCCTACTCCTGCACCTATTGTTTCAATGTTTCTAGGCTTGTAATCATGTGGTTTCGTTCGGCTGACTGGTTAGCATGCAACATAATCTTTTTACAGTACCTCTGTACTCGTGACAATAAACTAATATCACCAATCAACAAAGTCTACCTTGTTCCAATCCGATTTATCAGAGGGAGGTGGAGGCAGGTTTTCTAGATACTTTCAAGAGAGAGCAATGTAGAAACATAGAAACATAGAAATTAGGTGCAGGAGTAGGCCATTCGGCCCTTCGAGCCTGCACCGCCATTCAATATGATCATGGCTGATCATCCAACTCAGTATCCTGTACCTGCCTTCTCTCCATACCCTCTGATCCCCTTAGCCACAAGGGCCACATCTAACTCCCTCTTAAATATAGCCAATGAACTGGCCTCAACTACCCTCTGTGGCAGAGAGTTCCATTGATCCACCACTCTCTGTGTGAAAAAAGTCCTTCTCATCTCGGTCCTAAAGGATTTCCCCCTTATCCTTAAGCTGTGACCCCTTGTCCTGGACCTCCCCAACATCGGGAACAATCTTCCTGCATCTAGCCTGTCCAACCCCTTAAGAATTTTGTACGTTTCTATAAGATGTCTTAGTTAGGGCTCTTAAAGATAGTGGAGTCGGGGGATATGGGGAGAAGGCAGGAACGGGGTACTGATTGTGGATGATCAGCCGTGATCATATTGAATGGCGGTGCTGGCTCGAAGGGCCGAATGGCCTACTCCTGCACATATTGTCTATTGTCTATAAATCTTTTAAGATGGTAAGGGTGCAAGAAGATTTATGAGGATTCGAGGGGCCTGAGCTACAGGGGAAAGTGCGGGCAGGCTTGGACTTTATACCTTGGAGTGCAGGAGGCTGATGGGTGACCTTACAGGGGTGTACCCGAGGTAGGGGTGACAAGAGGACATGGAGTTAAGACGAGTGGAGAAAAATCTAACAGGTGCCCAAGGGATAGCTTTATCATGTGGAGCATGGTGTGTATGTGGAACGAGGTGCCAGGGGAAGTAGTTGAGGCAGGTACTGTAACAATATTTAGAAGGCATTTGGACAGGTACATGGATAGGAAAGATTTTGAGGGATATGGGCCAAACTGGACTAGCTTAGACGAGGTATCTTGGGAATCAAAACAAAAAATATCAATTAGATTTCCATCATTTCATTTAAAAGTCTCATTCTAATTACAATGAAGAGTTGCTACAATCCTTTCATGATCTGTGGATTGAATGAAGAATATTTACTTAAAGTGGCGCAGTGGTAGAGTTACTGCTTCACAGCGCGAGAGGCCCGGGTTCGGTCCTGACCTCAGGTGCTGTCTGTGTGGAGTTTGTACGTGCTCATCGTGACCACGTGGCTTTTCTCCGGGTGCTCCGGTTTCCTCCCACGCTCCAAAGGACGTGCAGGTTTGCAGGTTCATTGGCTTCTGTAAATTGTCCCTAGTGAGTAGGATAGAACTGGTGTTGTATCGCTGGTCGCTGGCCGGCACGGACTCGGTGGGCTGAAGGGTCTGTTTCCACGCTGTGCCTCCAAAGTAACATCAACACAAAGTGCTGGAGTAACTCAACGGGACAGGCAGCATCACTGCAGGGGAGGAATGGGTGATGTTTTGGGTCAAGAAGAAGGGTCTCCAGCATTTTGTGCCTTTCTTCAGTTTAACCCAGCATCTGCAGTTCCTTCCGAAACAAGTCCCGAAGCATATGCTGGCTCCTCATTCACAAAATCTATTTTAGAAACACAGAAACATAGAAATTAGGTGCAGGAGTAGGCCATTCGGCCCTTCAAGCCTGCACCGCCATTCAATTTGATCATGGCTGATCATCCAACTCAGTATCCCGTACCTGCCTTCTCTCCATACCCTCTGATCCCCTTAGCCACAAGGGCCACATCTAACTCCCTCTTAAATATAGCCAATGAACTGGCCTCAACTACCCTCTGTGGCAGAGAGTTCCAGAGACCCACCACTCTCTGTGTGAAAAAAGTCCTTCTCATCTCGGTCCTAAAGGATTTCCCCCTTATCCTTAAGCTGTGACCCCTTGTCCTGGACCTCCCCAACATCGGGAACAATCTTCCTGCATCTAGCCTGTCCAACCCCTTAAGAATCTTGTAAGTTTCTATAAGATCCCCTCTCAATCTCCTAAATTCTAGAGAGTATAAACCGAGTCTATGCAGTCTTTGTTCATAAGACAGTCCTGACATCCCAGGAATCAGTCTGGTGAACCTTCGCTGCACTCCCTCTATGGCACTATTTTCTCGTGCAGAATCTGCTTCCAGAGGTGTGTTGGAAGCAAACCTGGTCGAAGCTGCACGTTTTCTAATCCTACACCTTTATTAAACTGCCTATATATATATATTGCTGCTCACCATGTCGTCTTAAATTTTCATGACTTATATTTAGCTCCAATTAATTAAATCTTTCCGCCATTATTTCACTGCATGTGGCATTGCTAAAAAAAAAAGCACTCACTCACTTGATGTATTGGCTCAGTAAGTCTAGTGGGGCAGTCGCTGTGAAACATATTCAGAATGCTTTCTGTTCTGTTCCACAGTCATTATTTCCTGCCTTTTTATTGCGAGATCACGGCAAGCCCACTTTGACATCGGAGATCGAAAGGTCCATTTCTTTTTTCCTTTCACCGGGCAATTTTGAAGGACTTCGACTAACCTCTCCCTGAACCTGGACTGTGCGGAGAATGAGCTCACCGGGTGAAGATATCCAACGCAGGTGAAGACTGTCGCAAAGTACTGCCGGTGCTGGGTGTAGGGAATAATTTAAAAAAGCAGAAGGCTCTGCAACAGTGCACCGAGCGGTGGACCGAGTCAAAAGGGCTCTGGCTTTATCCAGTAGCTGATGAAGAGTACAGTGTGACTAGCTTGTCTCCACAGGCGCTGCTCCAAGCATGCCGAGTGAGCTATCAGAGTGCTTTACATTCTGCTACATGGCGACAATTTCACACCACTGACAAAAATCATACGACTCTGGCAAATGACCAGGGGAGTGATCAGCCTCCTGGTCCCCACCTCTGATTGACACCAAGTCTGCACCGCATGTGTTAGGAAGGAACTGCAGCTGGTGTCTTACACCGAAGGTAGACACAACATGCTGGAGTAACTCAGCGGGACAGGCGGCATCTCTGGAGAGAAGGAATGGGGGACGTTTCGGGAGGAGACCCTCCCTCAGACTGACATTTGCTGTGAAGTTGACAAGGAAAGTAGCAGAATCCCACTCTCGTTAGAGAGAGAGAGAGGGAGTTAGAGAGTTAAAGAAGGAACTGCAGATGCTGGAGAATCGAGGGTTACACAAAAGGCTGGAGAAACTCAGCGAGTGCAGCAGCATCTAAGGAGCGAAGGAGATAGGCGATGTTTCGGGCCGAAACCCTTCTTCAGACGTTAAGGCCCTGTCCCACTTATGTGTCCTTGGCACGCGAATTACGCGACCTCGTGGTCGCGTTGAGGCTGCACGGGCATTGTGTCGCAACGCGGGGCCGGTCCTACTGAGAAGCGCGGAGGGATACGTAGTTGTGCGCAGTATTGCGCGACGCTCCGAAATTTTTTAGTGAACAAAATCCTCGCGGGCCACTGGCCTGTCGCGGGACTGACGGCCAAAGTGGGACAGGCCCAAGACCCTGGCGCAGCGCAACGTCCCACCTCCAACAGCAGCAGAAGCAGGCAAACGATCGCCGAGATCGGCCTGGGGCTCACGGCCGTTGCGGATCCGGATCCGACCCCACTTCTACTCCCAGAGCGGGGCCAAGAAAATTGAAGATAGACACAAAATGCTGGAGCAACTCCGAGGGAGCGGCAGCATCTCTGGAGAGAAGGAATGGGTGACATTTCGGGTCAAGACCCTTCTTTCAGACTGAAGAAGAGTCTCGACACGAAATGTCACCCATTGCTTCTCTGCAGAGATGCTGCCGGTCCCGCTGAGTTACTCCAGCTTTTTGTGTCCATCTTCAAATGACGTCACGCACTCCAGACGGCTGTGGGTACGCATGTAATCGCGCCCGACCTTCGCGGGACCGTCACACCTCCGTCGCGCGTAATTAGCGTGCCAAGGACACGTAAGAGGGACAGGGGCTACAGAGCGCGGAAACAGGCCCTTCGACCCACCGAGTCCGTGCCGACCAGCGATCGCCCCGTACACTAGCACAATCCTACACTCTGTGGACAATTCTACAATGATACAGAAGCCAATTAACCTACAAAACCCGTGAGGAAACCCACGCGGTCACGGGGAGAACGTATAGACAGCACCCGTAGTCAAAATTGAAGGCAGGTTTCCTGAACTGCTTTGTAAAGGAACGCAGAAGGATATTACACCAGATCTCAGGGACCTGCCAAGTGTAGACGCCACTGTGATTCAGTGATCACAGATTGATGGCCCCACAATGCCATTACTTATTTAAACAAATCATGCTTCATTTATCATATATTCTTGCGAACTCCTTGACTTTCTGACAACATTCACTTCTGGTTTCTCATTGAGCCCGCTGAGTCCGAAACAGTTACAACTCACAAATGGAGGTACAATAATAATGATGAATACAAAGATAATTTCCCACGCGTTATTAAATAAATCATCGCAAAAGAGGTTATTAAACGTATTTCTCGCTAATTGTTTATAATTAAGTGATTTAATTATGACACAATTATTATTTCATGTTAATCCAGTCCTCGGTATAATCCAATCAAGTCATGAGAAGAGGTACTGAGCCTCGACGACGAGGCATCTAGCTGAGATAAGGTACATTATTGCTCGCCCTTATGTCATTTATTGCTCGAAGAACTCTTTGAAAGGCCATTCACTTGCGGGAATAGTGATCATTAAGATGATGGTGGGTGCCTGGAACACGGTGCCAGTAAGATATGATAGTAGCTTTTAAGAAGCTTTCAGAGAGGCACGTTGACTTGCTGGGGATGGAGGCAAATGGATCATGTACCGTTAGAGGACATTAGAGGAACATCAATAAGGTCCGGGCAGAGCAAAGCAGAGCAGCAAGGTTCATATCTAACAAGTACAAGAGGAAGAGCTCAGTCTCCAGCATGATAAAGGACCTTCAACTACCTGCTACTCGCCGCAAGTTCATCAGACTGACAACATTCCACAACATCAAGAATACCATTATTGATTTAAAGATGGAAGACCACGTCCAGTTAACACAAGCACCCGTAGACATGTCAACCAGAAGCTACCAACATGGAAATTATTTCATTCCGCACGGCACTTCGTTAGCACTTACAACACCATATAACAGTTACAGCACGGAAACAGGCCTTCTCGGCCCTTCCAGTCCGTGCCGACCATTTATTTTCCCCTAGTCCCATCTACCTGCACTCAGACCATACCCCTCCATTCCCTTCCCGTCCATATACCTATCCACTTGACTTTTAAATGTTAAAATCGATCTCGCCTCCACCACTTCTGCTGGAAGCTCATTCCACACAGCCACCACTCTCTGAGTAAAGTAGTTCCCCCTCATGTTACCCCCAAACTTCTGTCCCTTAATTCTCATGTCATGCCCTCTTGTTTGAATCTTTCCTACCCCCAATGGGAAAAGCTTATCCACGTCAACTCTGTCTATCCCTTTCATCATTTTAAAGACCTCAACCAAGTCCCCCCTTAACCTTCTGCGCTCCAAAGAATAAAGACCTAACTTGGTCAACCTTTCTCTGTAACTTAGTTGCTGGAACCCAGGCAACATTCTAGTAAATCTCCTCTGTACTCTCTCTATTTTGTTGACATCCTTCCTATAATTAGGCGACCAAAATTGTACACCATACTCCAGAATTGGTCTTACCAATGCCTTGTACAATTTTAGCATTACTTCCCTGCTCCTATATTCAATGCTCTGATTTATAAAGGCCAGCACACCAAAAGCTTTCTTTACCACCCTATCTACATGCGATTCCACCTTCAGGGAACTATGCACAGTTATTCCTAGATCCCTCTGTTCCACAGCATTCCTCAATTTCCTACCATTTACCATGTACGTCCTATTTTGATTTGTCCTGCCAAGATGTAGCACCTCACACTTATCAGCATTAAACTCCACTTTCTAATTATTTTTTCTTCAAGATAGCAAGGTGATTGGAATACCCTACCAGCCAGCGTCAGACATCTCCAAAACATCAACAGATTCAAAGATGCATCTCCAAAAGCATCTCATCGCGATTAGTACGACCATAGTGCCGAGTGATGCTCTAATTAGAGTTTTTCCAGCGTACTACATCCGGATCCAGATCCAGTTTAACCTGGCATCATGTTTGGCACGGACATTGTGGGCCGAAGGGCCTGTGCATGAGGTGTGCTATTCTATGTTTCCCTGATCATCGTCCCCTTTGATCTGTGTGTTTTCACACCTTACCCTTCCATGTCTCCCTCTCCCCCGACTCTCCGTCTGAAGAAGGGTCTCGACCGGAAACGTCACCCATTTCTTCTCTCCAGAGATTCTGCCCGTCCCGCTGAGTTACTCCGGCATTTTGTGTCTACCTTCGGTGTAAACCAGCGTCTGCAGTTCCTTCCTGCACTATCAGATGTTCAATGTCTGTTGCCAAGGTACTTCAGAGCTTGAAAATAGCTCCTCGTAGATTCCTCCATCTGTTCGCCTTCACTGAGGTTTTCAAAGCTGCCATTTTCACTTCTTTATTCGCTAAGTAAAATTAATGAAAAACAAAGGTGCAGCCACAGTAACCTCAGTGGTCAGGATACGAGAGAGCTAAAGGAAAACTTTAGGCTGCTATGGGTACATTTCAAACAGAAAACATTAGGTTTTAGTTTTAGAGGGAGAGCGTGGAAACAGGCCCTTCGGCCCACCGAGTCCGCACCCATCACTGACCACCCATACACTTGTTCTATCCTACACAGAGGCACATTAACCTACAAACCCACACGTCTTTGGAGTGTGAGAGGAAACTGGAGGAGCCGGGTCACTTAAGTTCCTGGGAACCATCATCTTCAGGGACCTTCAATGGGAGGCCACCATCGACTCCACAGTCAAAAAGGCTCAACAGAGGATGTACTTTCTGCAGCAGCTGAGGAAGTACAATCTGCCACAGGCAATCTGCCAATGATGGTCCAATTCTACACGGCCATCGTAGAGTCTGTCCTCACCTTCTCCATCATGGTCTGGTTTGGCTCAGCCACCAAGCACGACACCCGGAGGCTGCAGCGAATCGTCCGATCAGCCGAGAAGGTTGTTGGCTGCAACCATTGATGAACTGTACACTGCAAGGGCCAGGAAGTGAGCGGGTAAGATCATCTCTGACCCCTCTCACCCTGGCCACAAACACTTTGAATCACTTCCCTCTGGAAGGCGACTCCGGACTGTCAAAGCTGCCACAGCCAGACATAGAAACAGCTTATTTCCACGGGTAGCAGCTCTACTCAATAACTTCGCCTCATTTTACTCTGGTATTTTAATCCATTCTTCACATGTGTAAGTTATAATGTTATATTTTTAGTTGTCTATTGTATATCATGTTGTTACTTGCGGGCAAAGCACCAAGGCAAATTCCTTGTATGTATATGTATTTGGCTAATAAAATGTAGTCAATTCAATTCAAACCCACGCAGGACTCGGGGAGAACGTACAAACTCCGTACAGACAGCACCCGTAGTCAGGATCGAACCTGGGCCTCTGGACCGCTGCGCCACCGTGCCGCTGTTCTGTGCCACCATGAAGCATTCCAGGTTATAATGGACATTCAGTCCATTTAGTTGTCTCCACTGGCACGGCACGGTGGCGCAGCGGTAGAGTTGCTGCCTTACAGCGCTTGCAGCTCCGGAGACCCGGGTTCCATCCCGACTACGGGCGCTGTCCGTACGGAGTTTGTGCGTTCTCCACGTGACCTGCGTGGGTTTTCTCCGAGATCTTTGGCTTCCTCCCACACTCTACAGGTTTGTAGGCGCGGACTCGGTGGGCCGAAGGGCCTGTTTCCGCGCTGGATCTCTAAACTAAGCAAAAACTAAGCTGAACACTGATGTTATTGAGGACTATTCCCTGGTGCAGGACTTTCATTAACTTCTCCAATAGATTCCACTCACTGGTGAGGCCATAAACAAAGCATTGATTATACATCGCACTGGTCTCGGATTACATTAATACGTGTTGTTGTAACAAATAAACACAACTGTTACCTCTCTGACTTATACCTGGGCTGGAATCCAATCCCTTTCTACATTGGCAATTAGTGTTGGCACAAACATTCTGCTGCACTTGATGTTTCTAAATACACACCTATTACTTAAAACGACTTTATGATTTATGAAATCCTTGTCTTTCAAATCTGTTCCACCGCCTTCATTTTATCTCAAAGTTGTTGAGAAACCATGCTGAGAGAGTGGAGTGGCTGGGCTTGTACACTCTGGAGTTTAGAAGGATGAGTGGGGATCTCATTGAAACATATAAGATTGCCAAGGGTTTGGACACGCTAGAGACAGGAAACATGTTCCCGATGTTGGGGGAGTCCAGAACCAGGGGCCACAGTTTAAGAATAAGGAGTAAGCCATTTAGAACAGAGACGAGGAAACACTTAAGTCTGGGAACATGTTTCCTGCCTCTAGCGTGTCCAAGCCCTTAACAATCTGGACTTAAAGGAATTAGTGTTAAAGAGGTAACTGCAGATGCTGGAGAATCGAGGGTTACACAAAAAGCTGGAGAAACTCAGCGGGTGCAGCAGCATCTAAGGAGCGAAGGAGATAGGCGACGTTTCGGGTCGAGACCCTTCTCCAGTCTGAAGAAGGGTCTCAACCCTGGACTTAAAGGAAACTTGTTTCAATACTTTTTTTTTGATAATCAGGGAATTACATCACTGCCATCGACAAGAGCAGATTCTTATTTCAAAACACACGGTGCTGGAAGTATTCAGGCTGAAGAAAGGTCCCGAATCATCATCTATCCATTCCCTTGACAGATGCTGTGGATGGTATGGGAGATTTCAACATGCAGGTAGACTGGGAAAAAATAGGTTTGTGGAGTGCCTCCGAGATGGATTCTTAGAGCAGCTTGTACTGGAGCCTACCAGAGAGAAGGCAATTCTGGATTTAGTGTTGTGTAATGAACCAGATTTGATATGGGAACTCAAGGTAAAGGAGCCATTAGGAGGTAGTGACCATAATATGATGTTTTAATCTACAATTTGAGAGGGAGAAGGGAAAATTAGAAGTGTCAGTATTACAGTTAAGCAAAGGGAGCCATGAGTGAGGAGCAGGCCAAAGTAGAATGGAAAGATACCCTAGCAGGGATGACAGCGGAACAGCAATGGCGGGCATTTCTGGGAAGGATCAGTTCATTCCAAAGAGGAAGAAAGATTCCAAGGGGAGTTTGAGGCGACCGTGGCTGACAAGGGAAGTATAAAAATAAAAGAGAAGAAGTATAACATAGCAAAGATGAGCGGGAAGAAAGAGGATTGGGAAACTTTTAAACAGCAACAGAAGATAACTCCAAAGGCAATACGGGGAGAAAAGATGAGGTACGAAGGTAAGCTGGCCAAGAATATAAAGGAGGATAGTAAAACCTTAAGTGAAGAGGAAAAGATTAGTTAGGACAAATGTGGGTCCCTTGAAGGCAGAAACAGGTGGATTTATTATGGAGAACAAGGAAATGGCAGAGGAGTTGAACAGGTACTTTGGATCCGTCTTCACGAAGGAGGACACAAACAATCTCCCAGATGTACTGGTGGCCAGAGGACCTAGGGTGACGGAGGGACTGAAGGAAATTCACATTAGGCAGGAAATGGTGTTGGGTGGACTGAAGGCTGATAAATCCCCAGGGCCTGATGGTCTGCATCCCAGGGTACTTAAGAAGGTGGCTCTCGAAATCGTGGATGCATTGGTGATCATTTTCCAATGTTCTGTAGATTCAGGATCAGTTCCCGTGGATTGGAGGGTAGCTAATGTTATTCCACTTCTTAAGAAAGGAGGGAGAGAGAAAATTATAGAACAGTTAGCCTGACATTGGTGGTGGGGAAGACGCTGGAATCAATCATAAAAGATGAAATAGCCGCACATTTGGATAGAAGTAACAGGATCGGTCCGAGTCAGCATGGATTTACGAAGGGGAAATCATGCTTGACTAATTGGAAACAAAGAGTAGGGATTTACGGGTCCCTTTCAGAGTGGCAGGCAGTAACAAGCGGGGTATCGCAAGGCTCGGTGCTTGGACCACAGCTATTTACAATATACATTAATGATTTAGATGAAGGGATTCAAAATAACATTAGTAAATTTGCAGATGATACAAATGTTGGGTGGCAGTGTGAACTGTGAGGAGGATGCTATGAGAATGCAGGGTGACTTGGACAGGTTGGGTGAGTAGGCAGATGCATGGCAGATGCAGTATAATGTGGATAAATGTGAGGTTATCCACTTTGGTGGCAAGAACAGGAAGGCAGATTATTATCTGAATGGTGTCAAGTTAGGCAAAGAGATCTGGCTGTCCTTGTACATCAGTCACTGAAAGTAAGCATTTAAAAAGGAACTGCAGATGCTGGAAAATTGAAGGTAGACAAAAATGCTGGAGAAACTCAGCGGGTGCAGCAGCATCTATGGAGCGAAGGAAATAGGCAACGTTTCGGCCGAAACCCTTCTTCACATTGAAAGTAAGCATGCAGGTACAGCAGGCAATGAAGAAAGTTAATGGCATGTTGGCCTTCATAACAAGAGGAGTTGAGTATAGGAGCAAAGAGGTCCTTCTGTAGTTGTACACGGCCCTGATGAGACCACACCTGGAGTATTGTGTGCAGTTTTGGTCTCCAAATCTGAGGAAGGACATTCTTACTATTGAGGGAGTGCAGCGAAGGTTCACAAGGTTAATTCCCGGGATGGCGGGACTGTCATATGTTGAAAGAATGGAGCGACAGGGCTTGTATACACTAGAATTCAGAAGGATGAGAGGGGATCTTATTGAAACACATAAGATTATTAAGGGATTGGACAAGCTAGAGGCAGGAAACATGTTCCCGATGTTGGGGGGGAATCCAGAACCAGGGGCCACAGTTTAAGAATAAAGGGTAGGCCATTTAGAACGGAGAAGAGGAAACACTTTTTCTCACAGAGAGTTGTGAGTCTGTGGAATTCTCTGCCTCAGAAAGCAGTGGAAGCCGATTCTCTGGATGCTTTCAAGAGAGAGTTGGATAGAGCGCTTCAAGACAGTGCAGTGAAGGGATATGGGGAGAAGGCAGGAATGGGATACTGATTGTGGATGCTCAGCCATGATCATAGTGAATGGCGGTGCTGGCTCGAAGGCCTACTTATTGTTTATTGTCTCTAGGCCATTCGGCCCATCAAGTCTATACCACCATCCAAACATGGCTGATCTATCTTGCCCTCTCAAACCCCATTCTCCTGGCATTTCCCCATAGCCTTTGACACCCTAATGAAAAAATCTGTCGATCTCGGTCTTAAAAAAATATCCACTGACTTTGCCTCTACAGTCGTCTCTGTGGCAAAGAATTCCACAAATTCACCACCCCCTGACGAAAGAAACTGCTCCTCATCTCCTTTCTAAAGGAATGTCCTTTTATTCTGAAGCTGTGACCCCTGGTCCTAGACTCTCCCACTAGTGGAAACATCCTCTCCACATCTGTACATTATATATTTGAAAACATTTCTAAAATGTTCATCTAAAAAAACACACGACCTTGGCTACCCACCAGATTATTCCGGGGCTGCGGCAATTGTAGGCTAAATAACGTCAGCGTTTGACAGCATATCAATCTCAGGTTTCTTTGCATTAGTACATAGGGAGCTCTTTTTCCATTAACTCTGGTTTTGAGCTATGAGATTTCCCATCAGAATTCATTGCATTATTGTAGTGTCACCTAATAAAATCCTGCGACTCAGTTCGGGAAATGAAACTTGTAGCATCCAGTAATGACGTGAGCATCGTGTAAAGTCAAAGTGATTGGCAAAACGCAAACAAGTGCGATGTGTAAATGAACCACGATTTAATTCATTTCAGTGGGACTACCGTGTAATGTAACACAAAACTGTGAATTTTACATCGCAGTTCCGTTTACAATTCATTTTAATGGAAAATACACTTTGGAAAATGACACATATTAATAGCCAAGCTGGGTGGAACATTGCAACTAGAAAAGAATTGCTTGAAGTAGGACTAGCGCAACTTTGTTCATCCACACAGGATGTCAGCTTCTGACATAAAATACATTTACAATCCCATTAATACCACAGCATTACATGTTTGTCGTGGATCGTAAACCATGGCCTGTCAAAAACGTTTCTGCAAGAAAAAAAAAACTGGCTCTTCAATGTTTGAAAGATATAGCCTGTTAATGTTACCCTGAGGCAAGAAATATACACATGCGAGTCGCTTCTTGTAAACAGCAACAATTCCCTAACAGTCTTCAAATGAATCATGTTCTATTTTATGGGGAAGAACATTTCCTTACCATCTATCAGTAATGATCCATGCTCCAGTGGCAGTGAGGAGCTGGTCCATTAAAGGTTTACCTTTCTCAGCGTTACAATGGATATTTTGAATGACAACAATTGGAAGGATGAGGCAATCAATTTCATTATTTTTTTTTCATATACGTCTCAGTGCAAGTTTAGCTCAGGGAAACAGCAGGGAAACGGCCCTTTGTCTCGCTGAGTCCACACTGATCACACCATTCACAAGGGCTCTATGTTATCTGGTGATATATAGTGCGGCATGGTGGCGCAGTGGTAGAATTGCTGCATTACAGCACCAGAGACGCGAGTTCGATCCTGGCTACGGGTGCTGTCTTTACGGAGTTTGTACGTTCTCCCTGTGACCTGCGTGGGTTTTCTCCGGGTGCTCCAGGTTCCTCTCACACTCCAGCGACATGCAGCTTTGCAGGTCAATTGGCTTTGGTAAAATGGTAACTTGTCCCTAGTATTTAAGATACTGTTAGTGTATGGGGCGATCGCTGGTCGGCGCGGACCTGGTGGGCCGAAGGGCCTGTTTCCACGCTGTATATCTAGACTAAATTAAACTTGTGTTTAAACTTGTGATGTATTCAAGAGAGAGTTAGACTTAGCTCTTCGGGCTAACGGAATCAAGGGATATGGGGAGAGGGCAGGAACGGAGTACTGATTTTTCACTCAGAATGTGGTGGGTGTGTGGAATGAGCTTCCAGAGGAGGTAGTTGATGCAGGTTCTATAATGGGGCTGTCCCACTTGGGTGATTTTTTTGGGTGACGGCCACAAAGGTTTCAACGTGTTGAAAATTTTTCGGCGGGAGTGGCGACAATTTTTGCTGTCGTAGGTTATCGCCAGATGTTGTAGGTGAGTTCCATTAAAACTAGCCCCTGGCGGTCCCCTAAAGAGTCGCCTAAGTGGGACAGGCCCTTAACAGCATTTGCAAGTCACTCGGACAGATACATGGATAGGAATGGTTTAGAGGGATATGGGCCAAATGTGTGAGCAAATGGGACTAGCTTAGATGGGTCGGCATGATTGAGTTGGGCCGAAGGGCCTATTTCTGTGCTGTACGACTCCTGAAGCAGAAATAGGCCATTTAGCCCGTTGTTCCTGCTCCACTGTTCAATAAATCTTGGTAATGTTTTACCCGAGTTCTACTTCCCTGCATGAACTCCATCTATATCGAAATATCGGTCCATCTCTGCGTGGCTATGTGTAGGAAGGAACTGCAGATGCTGGTCCACACCGAAGATAGGCACAAAAAGCTGGAGTAACTCACCGGGTCAGGCAGCATCTCTGGAGAAGGGGAATGGGTACCATTTCAATTTAGACTCTTTGGAGATGGAAACGAGAGGTATGGAAGGGTAGGGTGTGAAAATGAGAGATCAAAGCAGAAGGACTAAGCGGAGGTGTTCAGGAAAACATTCATATGACTATACTGAGCACTTTGGTTGGGCAGGCTAGGACTTTGTTCCTTAGTAGCCAGGAGGATGAGGGCTAATCCAAGAGATGTGTACAAAATCATGAGGGGAATAGATTGGATAGATATATAGTCTTTATTCAGAGTTGGGGAATCAACAACCAATGGACATAGGTTTAAGGCGAGAGGGAAAGGTTTAACAGGCACCTGAGAGGCAAACTTTGTACATAGAGGGTGGTTTACATAGGGAAGGAAATGCCTGTGGAGGTAGTTGAGGAAGATATAATAGTAACATTTAAAAATGGTCAGGGTGGCGCAGCGGTGGAGTTGCTGCCTTATAGCTAATGCAGCGCCGGAGACCCGGGTTCGATCCCGACTACGGGTGCTGTCTGTCTGTACGGAGTTTGTACGTTCTCCCCGCGATCTGCGTGGGTTTTCTCCGAGATCTTCGGTTTCCTCCCACACTCCAAAGACGTGCAGGTTTGTAGATTAATTGGCTTGGTAAATATAAAAAATGTCCCTAGTGGGTGTAGGATAGATACAAGATACAAGATACATTTATTTGTCACATGTGCCAATTGGTACAGTGAAATGTGCAGGGATCGCTGGTCGGTGCGGACACGGTGGGCCGAAGGGCCTGTATCAGCGCTGTTCACCAGACTGATTCCTGGGATGTCGGGACTTTCATATGAAGAAAGACTGGATAGACTCGGCTTGTACTCACTGGAATTTAGAAGATTGAGGGGGGATCTTATAGAAACGTACAAAATTCTTAAGGGGTTGGACAAGCTAGATGCAGAAAGATTGTTCCCAATGTTGGAGGAGTCAAGAACAAGGGGTCACAGTCTAAGGATAAGGGGGAATTCCTTTAGGACCGAGATGAGGAAAACATTCTTGACACAGAGAGTGGTGAGTCTCTGGAATTCTCTGCCACAGAAGGTCGTTGAGGCCAGTTCATTGGCTATATTCAAGAGGGAGTTGGATGTGGCTCTTGTGGCTAAAGGGATCAGGGGGTATGGAGAGAAGGCAGGTACGGGATACTGAGTGGGATGATCAGCCATGATCATATTGAATGGTGGTGCAGGCTCGAAGGGCCGAATGGCCTACTCCTGCACCTATTTTTCTATGTTTCTATCTCTAAATTAAACTAAACTAAACTAAAAGACATTTGGATAAGTACATGGATAGGGATAGTTTAGAGGGATAAGGCCCAAACGCGGGCGGGGGGGGGGGGGGGGGGTGTTTAGATGGGGCACGGTGGTCTGTGTGGGCAAGTTGGGCCAAAGGACCCATTTCCACGCTGTATTACACAATGGCTTTATATTGCAATGTATAGATGCATCTGCTATTTTGGTTATTAGGCTTTCCAACTAACAATGTACTCAAAAACTCACATCACAAAGTGCAAACATCCTTTTAGAAACATAGAAACATAGAAATTAGGTGCAGGAGTAGGCCATTCGGCCCTTCGAGCCTGCACCGCCATTCAATATGATCATGGTTGATCATCCAACTCAGTATTCCATACCTGCCTTCTCTCCATACATTCTGATCCCCTTAGCCACAAGGGCCACATCTAACTCCCTCTTAAATATAGCAAATGAACTGGCCTCAACTAACCTCTGTGGCAGAGAGTTCCAAGGACCCACTACTCTCTGTGGGAAAAAAGCCCTTTTCTCACACCAAATGTTCTTGCAGCAAACGGGTACAGTCAGAGTGCCAGTAAAATTATTTGTTTACCAGTCCCGGTGTTAACAAGCTTTCAAATTACGTAGGTACACAAAAAGCTGGAGAAACTCAGCGGGTGCAGCAGCATCTAAGGAGTGAAGGAGATAGGCGACCTTTCGGGCCATATAACCATATAACCATATAACAATTACAGCACGGAAACAGGCCATCTCGGTCCTTCAAGTCCGTGCCGAACAACTTTTTCCCCTTAGTCCCACCTGCCTGCACTCATACCATAACCCTCCATACCCTTCTCATCCATATGCCTATCCAATTTATTTTTAAATGATACCAACGAACCTGGCGCCACCACTTCCACTGGAAGCTCATTCCACACCGCTACCACTCTCTGAGTAAAGAAGTTCCCCCTAAACTTCTGTCCCTTAATTCTAAAGTCATGTCCTCTTGTTTGAATCTTCCCTATTCTCAAAGGGAAAAGCTTGTCCACATCAACTCTGTCTATCCCTCTCATCATTTTAAAGACCTCTATCAAGTCCCCCCTTAACCTTCTGCGCTCCAGAGAATAAAGGCTGAAACCCTTCTTCAGACTGTTCAGACTCAAATTACGTACCCTCTGATTTAATCCCTCTCAGTCATAGAGTGATACAGTGTGGAAACAGGCCCTTCGGCCCAACTTGCCCACACCGGCCAACATGCCCCAGCTACAAGGAATAGAGACCCAGCCTACTCATCCTCTCCCTGTAGCTCAGACCCTCTAGTCCAGGCAACTCCTGTTAATCAGAATGATTATTCTCAGATGAGACTCATTTGTGATATTTTCTCATCGGAGTGTGAAATAAACAGAAACATGGCATTGCAAGCTGTGGCTCCACCTTAGAATAGATCTGTCAGCTGGTGAATGCCGAGGAATGTGTCGAACATTCTCCTGGAGTTATTTAGGTAATGGCTAACATAGTTACTAAGGATACATTTAATATTACAGTGATATCATTAAAAGTACATTGGTGTTAACGCAGGTATTATTGAATACAACTTGCGCAGAAGACATTTCTTCCTTCTGCATCAGTCTTTGTGTGATGGGCTTAGCTGCACAAATTGGTGTAAATGGTCTTAAATTTTTCATTACGCCAGAGGTATGAAAACTCGTAACAATCATACAGACCAATTGGAAAATTATCCCAAAGTACACTTCCATTAAAACATATGGAACAAAATGTAATTAAGCTCCGCTGATGGGCTTCAGAAATTCATTCATCAAAATGTTAAAAAAAAAGATGAATTGCTGGAAAAACAGAAGTGAGAGATTCAACAGATGTTTCCTGTAATTAGGACAAAGCCATGTCTGAGACAAAGCGTGAGCTGAGAAGGTACACATCACTGCCTCGGTTGAAAGTAAGTAAGTAAGTTACGTTTATTGGCCAAGTATTCACATACAAGGAATTTGCCTTGGTGCTCCGCCCACAAGCCCTCAAGAAAGAGGAGAAATTCAAGCGAAAAAGAAAAAAAAGATTTAAATAATAAACTCTCTGTACATCGGGGTGGTCTTATGCAGGTGTATTAAATCATGAGAGGCATAGATCGGGTAGATGCACAGAGTCTCTTGCCCAGAGTAGGGGAATCGAGGACCAGAGGACATGGGTTCAAGGTGAAGGGGGAAAAGATTTAATAGGAATCTGAGGGGTAACTTTTTCACACAAAGGGTGGTGGGTGTATGGAACGAGCTGCCAGAGGAGGTAGTTGAGGCTGGGACTATCCCAGCGTTTAAGAAACAGTTAGATGGGTACATGGATAGGACAAGTTTAGAGGGATATGGGCCAAACGCGTGCAGGTGGGACTAGTGTAGCTGGGGCATTGTTGGCCGGTGTGGGAAAGTTGGGCCGAAGGGCCTGTTTCCACACTGTATCACTCTATATCTCGATTTCATCGTGCCATCCTGTAATGTTACGGATTTGAAGGGCAGTGGTGCAGTGCCAGAGACCCGGGTTTGATCCTGACCTCGGGTGCTGTCTGTGCGGAGTTTGCATGCTCTTCCTGCGTGGGTTTCCTCCCACATCCCAAAGTTGCGGTTTTGCAGGTTAATTGACCTCTGTACGTTGTTCATAGCGTGCAGGGAGTGGACGAGAAAGGAGAACTGGTGCGAATGGGGCGATCGATGGTCAGCATGGACTCGATGGGCTGAAGGGTCATTTTCCATGCTGTAATTTTTCAATCAATCATTTCAATCCATCATTTCACGTGGATCATCTAATGCACATATGAAGTGGAACAACAGCATAAAAAGAATGATGCTTTATGAAATAATGATACGTATCAGAGATAGGATGTTTCAATCAAAAGCAAGACTACTTTATTTTGACTTTAGAGACACAGTGTGGAAACAGACCCTTCGGCCCACCGAGTCCACGCCGACCAGCGATCACCCCGTACACTAGCTCTACCCTACACACACGAGGGACAAATTACATAAGACAATTAACGTACGTACCTGCACGTCTTCGGAGTGTGAGGGGGAAACCAGAGCACCCAGAGAAAACCCACGCGGTCACAGGGAGAACGTGCAAACTCCGTTCAGCAAGCACCCGTAGTCAGGATCGAACCTGGATCTCTGGCGCTGTGAGGCATCAACTCTACCTCTGCCCTTATACTTTAGACGTTGTAAATACAGCATTGAAACAGGCCCTTCGGCCCTGAAAGTCCGCGCTGACCAATGTTCACCCCTCTCCAGGGTCTTCTGTCCTGATCTTACTGAGTCCAGTTCAGGGGACAACATTCCAGGTGGTGCTGTCCCGCCAGCATCCGACTCCATGCGATGAACGCGATCAAACTAGAAGCGGGGGCTGCGTGGAGGTCGGGTGATCCCCTGTACAGGGCCGTTCCCACCAGCATGCGCCTGCATGCGGCAAGCACGACCAAACCGGCAGCAGGGGCCGCGCGGAGGTCGGGTGAGTGGCGCAACGCGGCGCAAAGTGAGGCGAACTTGGAGCGAAGTCCAAGGTAATTTCGCCAGGACAGAGAGGGGCACACAGAGAGGGGCACAGAGGCACACACACAGAGGGCCACGGAGCCACACAAATAGAGGGTCACGGAGGCACCTACAGATAGGTTCACGGAGGCACGATATCGAGGCGTCGAGGCGACTGCGAGCCGACAAGCCGTTGCTGCGCGGAATTTTTGAACAGGGTCAGTTTTTCGGAGCACCGCGCGATGTCGGGACGAACTCCGCACAATTCTGCACGGCTCCGGCAATCGAAGTGGGACCGGCCCCGCGACGCCGGACGGCTCAAGCGACCACGTTAGGTCGCGCTAATCGCATAGAGTTGCATGCTGGTGGGACAGGCCCTTAACTCAGTGGGTCAGGCAGCATCTCTGGAGAAAAAGAATAGGTGACGTTTCGGGTCTAAACCCTTCTTCAGTCTGAAAGACTGTGCATTCACCCTCTCCGTTCCCCTTGTGATGTTATATACATTTAAGGTCACCCCTGCGTCTCCTGCACTCCAAGGAATAAAGTCCAAGCTTGGCCAGCCTCTCCCAGTAGCTCAAGCCTCAAGACCTGGCAACGTCCTCGTAAATCTCTCCTCCACCCTTCCCAGCTTAATGACATTAAAGGAAATACGTACGCTGGCAGGTACTTTATATTTGCTCTTGAACAAATGAATTATTCAATACATTCTACGGTGTAAAAAGGTTTCATGATTTAAAATGCTTGAAAATATTTTAAAAACTAATTAGGGAAAGCATTAAGTCAAGATGGTATCAGAAATCCAATTGGAAATTCAACTGAATTTTTCTCTGTAACTGCGACTGGGGTTTTTGAATGTACCTTCCCTGAAGCTTTGTCAATATACTTCAGTTTGATCTTTAAAATGCCTCCAACAAGCTACCCTTCACCTCAGCGGAAATCTCTCACTCTGACACTGAAATAACACGAGCAGGTTGCCCTTGGGGACCTGTGGATAGTAAATTGTACAAAACTGGAATGTAAGCCCTAGTGCCATCAGTCAGAGTTCACCACCCCTGTGATGTTGTTATTATTATGTGTCGGAAGGAGCTGCAGATGCTGGTTTGAACTGAAGATGGACACAAAATGCTGGAGTAACTCAGCGGGACGGGCAGCGTCTCTGGAGAGAAGGAATGGGTGACTTCTTCAGACCCGAGCCGAAACGTCGCCCATTCCTTCCCTCCAGACATGCTGCCTGTCCCGCTGAGTTACTCCAACATTTTGTCTCTATCTTAGATTAATTTCAGTTCCCTTGTCACTAAACTGCATCTTGCTGTGCGTTGCCTGTTGGTATACTAAACTCAATTAGCGCTCAATTCTGCAAGTTTATGCATTACAATCTCATACGGTGAGGTTTTGTTGTAGTTCGAGTTCTCAGTTGTAGAATGAGTTGTTCGTGAAGCACGAAGATGTGGTTTAATATCATTCTGTACAACGTTATTTCACCCTCCCATTCCCAATCTGACCTCGTGTGCAGGAAGGAACTGCAAGTACTGGTTTAAACCGAAGATTGACACAAAAAGCTGGAGTAACATAGAAACATAGACAATAGGTGCAGGAGTAGGCCATTCGGCCCTTCGAGCCTGCCCCGCCATTCAATATGATCATGGCTGATCATCCAAATCAGTATTGAAGAAGGGTCTCGACCTGAAACATCGCCTATCTCCTTCGCTCCTTAAATGCTGCTGCACCCGCTGAGTTTCTCCAGCCTTTTGTGTAACCTTGATTCTCCAGCATCTGCAGTTCCTTCTTTAACATCCAAATCAGTATCCCGTACCTGCCTTCTCTCCATATCCCCTGATCCCTTTAGCCACAAGGGCCACATCTAACTCCTACTTAAATATAGCCAATGAACTGGCCTCAACTACCTTCTGTGGCAGAGTTCCAGAGACTCACCACTCTCTGTGTGAAAAATGTTTTCCTCATCTCGGTCCTAAAGGAATTCCCCCTTATCCTTAGACTGTGACCCCTTGTTCTGGACCTCCCCAACAACGGGAACAATCTTCCTGTATCTAGCCTATCCAAACCCCTTAAGAATTTTATAAGATTCTATAAGATCCAACTCAGCGGGACAGGAGGTTGGACAGGGTCTCGATCAGAAACGTCACCCATTCCTTCTCTCCAGAGACGCTGCCCGTCCCACTGAGTTACTCCAGCATTTTGTGTCCATCTTCGATTCAAACCAGCATCTGCAGCTCCTTCCGACACATAATAATAACAACATCACAGGGGTGGTGAACTCTGACTGATGGCACTAGGGCTTACATTCCAGTTTTGTACAAGATCCAACTCAGCGGTTTCTATAAGATCTAACTCAGCGGGACAGGCAGCATCTCTGGAGAGAAGGAACGGGTGATGTTTCGGGTCCAGACCCTTCTTCAGTCTGAAAGTCACTGGATAAGGGAAAGGAGAGATATAGACAATCATGTCGAGAGATATGGAACAAATGAATGAAAGATCTGCAAAAATGATAAAGGAAATGATTAAGGGGTTGGACAGGCTAGATGCAGGAAGATTGTTCCCGATGTTGGGGAGGTCCAGGACAAGGAGTCACAGCTTAAGGATAAGGGGGAAATCCTTTAGGACCGAGATGAGAAGGACTTTTTTCACACAGAGAGTGGTGGGTCTCTGGAACTCTCTGCCACAGAGGGTAGTTGAGGCCAGTTCATTGGCTATATTTAAGAGGGTTAGATGTGGCCCTTGTGGCTAAGGGGATCAGGGAGTATGTAGAGAAAGCTGGTACGGGATACTGAGTTGGATGATCAGCCATGATGATATTGAATGGCGGTGCAGGCTCGAAGGGCCGAAAGGCCTACTCCCGCACCTAATTTCTATGTTTCTATGTTTCTATGAAAGAGGCCATTGTTAGCAGTTTGTTGGGTGAAAATGAGAAGCTGGTGCGACCTGGGTGGGGGAGGGATAGAGAGAGTGAGAGAGAGAGGGAATGTTGGAGCTACGAGAAATCGATATTCATACCACTGGGCTGTAAGCTGCCCAAGCAAAACATGAGATGCTGTTCCTCAAATTTGCATTTAGCCTCACTCTGACAATGGAGGAGGCCTCGGACAGAAAGGTCAGTGTGGGAACGGGGAAGAAGAATTAAAGTGTCGAACAACCGGGAGATCAGGTGGGTCCATTATAATCAGAGCGCTGAGGGATCAACACTTGTTTAGACATTTTGCGGACCGCGTCTCAGATTTTTAAACTTCGATGTGTTAAATTTCATATGTGAGAACTTTGTTGATCAGTTTTCAAAATGTGAAAAAATATCGCTCTCTGGCAACTTTAATGAGGTTTAACTGCATAAAATATTACCACACTACATTAAATTTAACAGCATGAATGTTGCACAGGGCTGGCAAATATATATGACAGACACATTTGTGTGATTTATGGGGCTGTCTATGGGAGCACCATAAACACATCTGAATGCACAGTTTTATTTATGAGTTCCTCGTCACAACACACAACCTGCAGTTGGTATAGTTAATTTTTTCAGCGCATCCTTTGCTGGCTCATAACTCTCAGGATTGTTACACGTACCGTTAAAGGTTCATCTCTGTTTTCGCTTCCGCACTGTACAACACAAAGAAGTAGAAGATCATCTTAGACTCTGACGTGAACAACTTTAAGGTCGGGAAGGAATGAGAACACTGGTCGGAAAATGTCAGACGCGATGACGCTTTCATTTATTTTCCTGCGCGTGGCTTAGGTTAGGGTTTCGGGCAGTAGCACGGAAACAGGTCCTTCGGCCCAACGAGTCCATGCCGACCCATTCACACTATTTTTTATGTCACGCCACATTAACAAACCAGTGGTTCAGCAGTAGAGTTGCTCCCTCACAGCACCAGAGATCCAGCGTTCTCGCTGTGACCGTGTAGGTTTTCTCCGGATGCTCCAGTTTCCTCCCATGTTCCAAAGAGGTGCCGGAATTGGCTTCTGTAAATTGTCCCCGGTTTGTAGGAGGATTTAGTTTAATTTAGAGATGCAGCGTGGAAACAGGCCCTTCGGCCCACCGAGTCCGTGCCCACCAGCGATCTCCGCACATTAACACTATCCTACACACACTCGGATCAATTTACAATTATACCAAGCCAATTATCCTACAAACCTGCATGTCTTTGGAGTTCGGGAGGGAACCGCACTTTCTCAACTAAGGTCATAAGGCCATAAGGAATAGGGGGTTGAATTAAGCCATTCAGCCCATCAAGTCTACTCTGCCATTCAATCATGACTGATCTATCTCGCCCTCCTAACCCCATTCTCCTGCCTTCTCCCCATAACCCCTAACACCAGCTTTACTCCCCTAAGGGCCTGTCCCACTTAGGTGATTTTTTTCGGCAACTGCCAGCGACAGTCACAGTCGTAGCAGGTCGCCGAAAATCCAGCGACTGGACTCCCCTACGACAATCTACCACCTAGTCGACGTCAAACTACGGCAAGTTACCGACAACCGGCGAGTCTACGACCACACAGGCGACAACCTACGGCAACAGAGGTCAACCCACATCCACCCGCGACAAGCTACGACAAGCAACGACTCTGTCGACGACAACTGAAGACTACTCAGTCGCCGGTACCTGTCACCGGTTGACGTAGGTTGACGTGGATAGTCACTAATGGAATTCACTGGTCAGCAACTGGCGGCAACCAACGTCACCCGGCGACAACCTACGACAGCACCTACGACAGGAGATGTCAAGCTACGTCAAGCCCACAGTCGCCGAACGGTTTTGAACATTTCAAAATCCAGCGGTGACAAGAAAAGCGTTACGACCGTTTAGGCGACTTGAAGAGGTGACTCACGACCATACAGGCGTCACCCGGCGACCATGTGGCGACAGCCTAGTTGCCTGTAGTCGCCGAAAAACTCGTCTAAGTGGGATTACCCTCAAGGGTAAGCTTACAGAGGGCCAATAAACCTACAAACCCGCACGTCTTTGGGACGTGGAGGAAACCAGAGCACCCGGAGAAAATCAATATGGTCACAGGGAAAACGTGCAGACTCCACGCAGACAGCACCCCAGGTCAGGATTAAACCCGGGTCCCTGGCGCAGTAGGGCATCAACTCTACCAGTTATCAAATGAATTCTGATTGTAATTATCTTTGATGTATTTTCCTTCCAAACCCTGATCTTTACGCTCATATTTGGTACAATAACTGCGACGAGAAACATAATGTTGGCCTTTTGCATCTGCGCGCCGTAGCATTTTGTAGGGAAGCTCTCCGTCTTCAGTGCACAATGAGAGTCTGGCCTACAAAGCAACCGTTCTGCAATCTTCTCCCTTGTCCCAATATTATTTATTCAGGAGGAGCAACCTCACAACGCAGAAGACTGCCCAGAGTTCATGTCTCCCCGGATTTTGTAATACCTTCTAGTCTCCGTTAAAATCATAGCTCTTGTTTCAAATGTTCCAAAGCAAGATTTTACAAACTGCTGTTGGAAATTCAACTCGTCCCCAACAAGCAAAAGCAAAAAAAAAATAACTACTGCGCAGTGTTTTGCAGTTGTTACAATAATGAAAACGCACACGCACACACGAAGAACATCACAGGCTGGGTATTGAACGTGGAAACAATTCTGTACTGTCTGTAAAGTTGCACGTTGAACGGATCTGCCGGCTCCAGCCGGGCCGCGGTTCCAGAGCCCTGGCCGCGGGGAGTAAATTCGACCGTGGAAGGTCCCGATCTGGAGATCGGACGCCTCATTTTCGGGGGGACTTGTGGAAGGGGTTTCAAGCATGCTCTCTTCATTTTATCCGGATAGAAGGAGGTTCCAGTCCACGAGTTTCCGGAACAATCAGTGTTGGACAGAACATCATATTGTCATCACTAGAGCCAGGATTTAGCCATAAATGCTGTAAAGAATAGGCGCGTACACAGATGAATCTTTACTACAACTTTATTAATTATACACACACATCACTGCCCTAGCTGTACGTGGTCTGTCACAGACACTAGAGAGAGAGCTACGGGTGGGAAGGTCACAGGTATACTAGATGATGGGGGAGTGGTTAGCAAGGGCTGCGTCACTACCATTAAAGGTGTACACACGTATCATCTACAAATGCCATGTGCCTTTTTATGCCTTTTTGGATTATTTCACCAGGATAATGTCTTTTTCACGATCGAGTGCCGAAATCAGCCTTTTTTTGCCGTTTTGCTAAAAGGTCGTGCTATTTTCTCTAGTTGTACCGTGATTATGATCAGCCATGATCACAAAGACAGGCCGTGCTGGCTCGAAGGGCTGAATGGCCTCTTCTTGCACCTATTTTCTATGTTTCTATTACAATGACGTTTTCTATGTTAACATGTTAGTATTAATGTTTTTATTAATGTGTTATAGCAGCACCATACGTGGCGAATAAAGAGGAGACATCAGGTTGGTGCAACTGGTTCTTTATTCTGTTGTCACACATATAGTGGGTGCGCTAACTATATGTAGAGTTGTTGTAGCTGAGCGAGGTTGTGCCCTCGGGCTCAGCTACCGGTAGAAACTCCTGGTGGATCTCGTGGTGAGAGAGCTTATGTACCAGGACACTCCCTCTGCCCATGACGTCGTGTGCCCGCCCTCTCCTGACGAGGGTTCGAGCTTAAGTGGCTGACGCCACAGGACCCCCCCCCCAGAACAGGAGGAAGGAATAGCTTGGTCAAGGGAAGCTCCTGCATGTAAGTCTGGGACACCCCGGGCGTGGGTCGGGACGGTGCTCTACACGGGCGCAGTTGACGCTCTGCGTGGGCAATCCCGATGTACCGAGGGGTGCGAGGAGACGGATGTAGAAGCCGCCGGACAGAAGAGGTCTGGGACACCCCGGGCGTGGATCGGGACGGTGCTCTACATGGGCGCAGTTGACGCTCTGCGTGGGCGATCCCGATGTACCGAGGGGTGCGAGGAGACCGATGCAGAAGCCGCCGGACAGAAGAGGTCTGGGACACCCCGGGCGTGGGTCGGGACGGAGGGCTCCACGGGCGCAGTTGACGCTCTGCGTGGGCGATCCCGATGTACCGAGGGGTGCGAGGAGACGGATGTAGAAGCCGCCGGACAGAAGAGGTCTGGGACACCCCGGGCGTGGGTCGGGACGGTGCTCTACACGGGCGCAGTTGACGCTCTGCGTGTGAGATCCCGATGTACCGAGGGGTGCGACGAGACTGAAGAAACACGGTTGCATCTCCTTGACCAGCTAAGGGAGAGTGTCCTGTGACACACGGCCCCCAAAAACGATGGGGGGTAAACCAAATACAATATACAAACCAATTGCAGTGCACACAAACATGAACAGTGAAAAAAAAAACAATTAGTGTCCAGTGTCTAAATTTCAAATTGTCCATTGTTCATCGTGCAGCCACAACATCCAACTGGAGGGTGGCGCTGTGGACAGTGGTGAGGCTGCAGTGACGGCATCCGGCCGGAAGGTGGCGCTGTGGATGACGATGAGGTTGCAGGGACAGCAGCCGAACTGACGGTGGCGCTGTTGCTGGCAGTGAAGCTGCAGGGACGGCATCCGGCCAGAAGGTGGCGCTGTAGACGGCGGCCAGGTAAGTTCGTAGTGCACTTCCGGCCGGCGGCGGCCATGTTTGTAGTCGGAAGCCGCCCGTTTCAAGATGGCGCGGCGGCCATTTTGCTGGCCGGGTGAAGAGGAATCACCTGGTGACTGGAGGACGGCGAGGAGCTGAAGGGCGGCTTCGGCGGCCGCCTCAGGTAAGCCCACTTTTTCAGGTGCAGCGGTCGGCGCGGCCAGGCGTGGTGCAGGGCCTGGAGACATGGTGAGGCCTGGAGCCGGGTCCGGTGCTGGGCCTGGAGACGCGGTGAGGCCGGGAGCCGGGTCCGGTGCTGGGCCTGGGGACGCGGTGAGGCCTGGAGCCGGGTCCGGTGCAGGGGCTGGAGCCGCGGTGAGGCCTGGAGCGGTGCTGGGTCCTGTAGACGTGGGGAGGCCTGGCGCGGTGCTGGGCCTGGAGACCCAGTGAGGCCTGGAGCGGTGCTGGGGCCTGGAGACCCAGTGAGGCCTGGAGCAGTGTCCCCGGTCAGTTGCATTCCGGTGCAAGGCCCGGAGCCGGGGTCCGTTGTCAGGAGCGGGAGAGTGGCAGGTACTCACTCTGCTCCCAGGGCCGTCGGGCGTGTGTCGGGGCTGCCGTGGGCAGGAGGCTGCAATGCTCGCAGCTCCTGCAGCAGCTGGTGGGGCAGCGGCGACATACCTCACTGCAGGGCCTGGTTGGCGGCAGCGTAGTTCTGCAGGGCTGGGCAGCCGGCTGTAGACATCAGGTCTCCCGAGGCTGCGTCTTCAGGTGAGCCCAAATTTAAATTTGGACAGTCGGGGGTCACCAATGTAGCAGCACCATACGTGGCGAATAAAGAGGAGACATCAGGTTGGTGCAACTGGTTCTTTATTCTGTTGTCACACATATAGTGGGTGCGCTAACTATATGTAGAGTTGTTGTAGCTGAGCGAGGTTGTGCCCTCGGGCTCAGCTACCGGTAGAAACTCCTGGTGGATCTCGTGGTGAGAGAGCTTATGTACCAGGACACTCCCTCTGCCCATGACGTCGTGTGCCCGCCCTCTCCTGACGAGGGTTCGAGCTTAAGTGGCTGACGCCACAGTGTTAACATAATATAACTTACAAGAAAACTTCCACCACCGGGGTGAAAGCTGGGGCGCCACCGTTGGTCATTAATTTGTTTGTGCCGCTGCCCGCTGGTTCAGTCTTCTCCACGATCTATTTAAGAAAGAACTGCAGATGCTGGAAAAATCAAAGGTAGGCAAAAAATGCTGGAGAAAACTCAGCAGATGAGGCAGCATCTACATCTATGGAGAGAAGGAATAGGCAATGTTTCGGGTCGAGACCCTTCTTTAGACTGATATGGGGGGGGGGGGGGGCGGGAAAAAGAAAGGAAGCGGTGGAGGCAGTAGGATTAGAAGGAGAGTTGGGAAGGTGGAGGGGGAGGAGGGAGACGACAAGGGCTATCTAAAATTAGAGGTCAATGTTGATACCGCTGGGGTGTAGACTACCCATGCGAATTACCCAAGCTTGTCTCCTCACTACATTTACTGCTGGCTCCAGTCACAAATCTGGGTTTTTGAGTGATCTGTGCAAGGCATTCATTGATGCTGGAATTCCACAGTGTCAAATTGGAAAACAAATTTCTCAGAGTTTTTTTAGAAAAATACACAGAGGAGCATATACTGAGCGAGTCATCATTACGGTAAAATTATGTTGACAGCAACTTCAACATTGTTGTGCAGAAAATTAGAGATGAAGTTGCACGCAACAAAATATGGATCTCAATAGACGAGACAACCGATGCTGTGGGGAGATATGTTGCCAATGTGGTCATGGGTACACTGGAGGCAGGTCAACCATCAAAGGAGTATTTGTTGACATCAGAAGTATTGGAGACGTCAAACAGCTCAACTATTGCTCAGTTGTTTACATCTTCACTTGCTGTACTTTGGTCAGAAGGTATAAAACACGAGAATGTTCTTCACTGATGCAGCTCCGTACATGAACAAAGCTGCTCGTGCTCTTAAAGTTTTATTCCCCAAATGTTGCATTTGACATGCTTAGCTCATGGACTTTATAGAATTGCCGAACACATACGTAGCTTGTTTCCTAATGTCGATCGCCTAGTTTCCAATGTCAAGAAAATCTTCCTCAAACCATCGTCACGTGTGCAGTTGTTCAAGGAAATGGCACCCGAGATTCCACTACCTCCTCAGCCTGTTTTGACTAGGTGTGGTACATGGCTCTCTGCTGTACCCTACTATGCTGCAACTTTTGAAAAGATAAAATAAATCGTCAACTCTTTTGAAGAAGAAGAATCTGCTCCAGTCAGGGTCGTCAGTGAAATCGTGCAGAAAAAGTCCCTCCACCGCGATCTTGTGTTTACTGCTTCCAATTTTGCAAACTTCCCACAAGCTATCACTTCCCTTGAGAAACGTGGCGAAGCATTAGTGAATAACTTGCAGGTTTTCAACAAAGTAACTGACGATATTCGTAAAGCTCTTTGCGATGTAGGTAAAGACATACAAGGAAAATGTGAGAGTGATTTTAGCTAACAAAGATCTTGAAGAAATACAAAACATAGCTAAAGTTCTCAAACGTAGTTGTAATGCACAAGATATCAACATGAATATACAGTATGTAGCTTGTTTCGTGTATGCACCAGTGACCTCAGCTGAGGAAGAAAGAAGTTTTTCACAATTGAAGCATATTCTGTCTGTCAGGTATAGTTTAACACTAGATAATTGAAAAAAATGCCTGTAAATATGTGCAACCAGGCAACTTTGGTCATTTAATGTAGTATAGCTTTATATTACCATTTTAAACCATATTTTGGTGGTGGAAATAAATGCCTTTTTCGTGCCTTTTTCGTCATTTTATTATGCCTTTTTGCCTGCCTGTTCCAGAGTTGTTTAGTGTCTAAACATCCTTGCTCTAGTCATCAGCATCCTCAACATACATGGGTCAAGGGTTCACAAAGCTGCAGACACTTCATTGGTTTCAAAGAGTGCCAGGCGTTACGGGGAGAAGGCAAGTGAATGGGGTTGAGAGAGCGGCACGGTGGCGCAGCGGGTAGATTTGCTGCCTCGCAGCGGCAGAGACCCGGGTTCGATCCTGACTACGGTGCTGTCCATACGGAGTTTGTACGTTCTCCCCGTGACCTGCGTGGGTTTTCTCCGAGATCTTCGGTTTCCTCCCACGCTCCAGAGACGTGCAGGCTTGTAAGTTAATTGGCTTGTTACTATAATTGTAAATTGCCCCTAGTGTGTGTAGGATAGTGTTAGTGTGCGAGGATCGCAGGTCGGCGCGGACTCGGTGGGCCGAAGGGCCTGTTTCTGCGCTGTATCTCTGAACCGAGGGCAAGGTGTCAGAGGTTATGGGGAGAAGGTGGGAGAATGGGGTGAGGAGGGAGAGATGGGTCAGCCATGATTGAATGCCGGAGTAGACTTGATGGGCCGAATGGCCTAATTCTACTGCTAGAACTTATGAACTTATGATATCTTCTTGAGCTCCGTGAAGACATGACCTTAAGGTCCTGTCCCACTTGGCTATTTTTAGGCGACTGCGGGCGACCATCATAGTCGTAGCAGGTCGCCGAAAAACCGGTGACTGGACACCCCTTCCACATAAAATGTGAAATAGATACATTACTTGAGCAACAAAAAAAATGGTCAGCACCAGCGACAACCTACGTGACCCTGGCGACAACTACGACAGCACCTACTACAGGAGAAGTCAAGCTACGCTCATTGGCGTCAAACACACTGTCGATGACAGCCTCCGAAAATGTTTCAACGTTTGGAAACCCAGCAGCGACCCGATAGACGCTACGACTCTTTGGGCGACTGAGGAGACGACTCACGGCCATGCAGGCGACACCCCGGTGACCCGCCTAAAAAATCACCCAAGTGAGACAGGCCTGTGCATCATGAAGATCATTCCACACACTGCTCCTACAACTGTGGGAACTTGACTATCACCACCAGAACTCATTCTATAAAGCGCTAACTTTTATTATCGCCACTTTAATAATTAGAGGTCATGGCTATAAAGGTGTAGGAGGTAAAAGTAGAACACTGTCTTGGCATATTCCCACGGACAACCCCCCCCCCCCCCCCCTTCCCAACCCCCGGCAAGAATTTATTAGGCTTTGCGAATCTGCATATATTTTCCAGCCTCAAACTGGCTACAACCATCACACGGCAATTGGAACAATTTTCCCAAAGTGAAAGATAAAAAAATAAAGTGAAAGTAATGAAGGGACTATTCTGCCTGAAGCGAACATCGACAGAAAAAAAAGTAGTGATTCACGATCCACTAAGTTGCAGTATCTCGGTCCAGGGGCCAGTAACAGACCAGTACAGTTGCAGCCTCACAGCGATAGAGACCCAGGTTTGATCCTGACTACGGGTGCTGTCGGTAGGGAGTTTGCACGTTCTCCATGTGACCGTGTACCGGCTCAGTCCCACACCACGTCACATCAATGACAGCGATGTGGAGGTGGTCAGTCGCACTAAGTTCCTGGGGGTGCATATCACTAACAGTCTGACCTGGTCAAATAACATCTCATCAACAGTTAAAAGAGTGCAGCAGCGGTTGCACTTTCTGCGCCGGATGAGAAGAGCTCACCTCCCCCATCCCATCCTCACCAGTTTCTACAGGAGCACCATAGAGAGTATTTTGACCAGCTGTATCTCTGTCTGGTTTGGGGACTGTAGAGCCTCCGACTGGAAGTCCGTGCAGAGAGTGGTGAGGACAGCGGAAAAAATCATTGGGACCTCTCTCCCCTCAATCGGGGATATTGCGACCAAACGTTGCGTGTCTAAGGCCAGCAGTATTATAAAAGACCCCACACATCTCCATCACGGACTGTTCACTCTGCTGCCCTCGGGCAAAAGATATCGCAGCATAAGGAGCAGAACATCAAGGTTCTGCAACAGCTTCTTCCCACGAGCCATCAGACTCCTGAATGCCATGTAATGGGCTGCCACCATTGTCTATTTATCCTTTTATCCATGTTTATCCTTCTGTTAATTATCGTGTTGCACAGGGAGCCAAATGCAATGGAATTCCGTTTGGAATTGCATATATCGAGGTATTTCTAAATGACAATAAAGTTTGTTTGACTTTTGACTTTTGACTTGACTTGTAGGTTTTCTGCGGGTGCTCCGGTTTCCTCCCGCATTCCAAAGACGTGCTGGATTTTAGGTAAAGTTGGCTTCTCTGAATTGTCGCCAGCTCGTGGGAGGATTTAGTTTAATTTAGAGATGCAGGGTGGAAACAGGCCCTTCGGTCCTTCCACCGAGTCCGTGCCCACCAGCGATCTCCGCACATTAACACTGTCCTACACACACTAGGATCAATTTGCAAGGATACCAAGACAATTAACCTACAAACCTGCACATCTTTGGGGTTCGGGAGGAAGCCGGAGCTTCCCGGGGAAAACCCACGCAGGTCACGGGAAGAAGGTAAAACTCCGTACAGCCAGCACCCGTGGTCAGGATCGAACCCGGGTCCCTGGCGCTGTGAGGCGGCAACTCTACCGCAGCACAACTATGGCCCCTCCCCCCCCCCCCCCCCCCCCACCGCCACAGAACTAGTGTGAACAGGTGATCGCTGGGCGGCACGGACTTGGTGGGCAGGAGGGCTTGTTGTTACGCTGTCTCTCTAAAACTACAAACTTAAACTAAAACAATACCAATTACACGAGGAAGTTGGAAAGAAAATTGCTCATTTTATGCTCCACACAGTCGGTCCTTATTTTCTATTGCAAACCTAATTTCATAGACATGTAATCACACAGCACCTATAAATATTACGCTCTATGATATAATTTATTTTTTGCATGAAGTAGATGCTTTGCATTTATATTTTGTTTTGTACTCTGCGAATATATTCAGCGATAAAATCTGTGCCAATGCTAATTCCCAGATTGGTTCCATAAAGTCTCGGGATAACACGGGGTGAATGTAGTTTGTGCCTCATTAGTTTTCTACATTCATGGCGAATATTTCCCCTTAAATGGGCTTGTCGCTGATTCCTAAAGGCATTCTCATCATTCTGTGGCAAGCATTAAATATGTTCAACACTCCCTCTCGGCAAATATTAATCCCGCATTTGTCCCTGGAGTGAAGGGATTTTAGGTTTTGTGGAACCGATTACAAGAACTGATTGCAAGAGCGCGCGGTGGGTTGAACGGTTTAAGGAGGAAACTAGCAATGTTCCGGTTTTAACAAAAAGGCATTCAAGACGATTACGGGCCTGTCCCACTTTTAAGAGACTGCGGACGACTAGGCTGTTGCCTCATGGTCGCCAGGGATGTCGCCTGCTAGTGCACGTTCTCCCCGTGGGCCCGTGTGTTTTCTCCGAGATCTTTGGTTTCCTCCCACACTCCAAAGACGTACAAGTATGTAGGTAAATTGGTCTCCTCAGTCGCCCAAAGAGTTGTAGAGTCTTTCTTGTCACCGCAGGATTTTGAAATGTTCAAAACCTTTCGGTGACCATTGTCCTGACGCCAGTGAAGGTAGCCTGATGTAGGTGCTGTCGCCAGGATGATGTAGGTAGTTGCCGGTCATGACATCGGTGATTGATTAGATGTTACAATTCCTAAGGTTTCTCACAACAATTGACATTTGGTATTCTTGGGGATGACCTCTAAGTGATTTTGCTACCAATTTTGCTACATCTTCAGTTGTGTACCTCAACGTTACTGGGTGTTTATCACAAGACACCCTCAGTCGAGGCAGGCCCACCACAGGGTGATCAGACCTGGGTGTGTGCTTTATGGTTAGCCTCTAGATGGTCACGTGGCAGCCCAGACAGCATCTTTTCTCTTCAGCCACAGCCAGTGACTGCTCCATTCGGCTTTTTTTCCTTCCATCTTCCTCTCTACCGCTGACTGTGGCTGGTTGGGCTCTGGACCCGTGTCCGTTGGTGGGACGGTACCTGGTTGAGCTTCACCTGATACCCTGTGGACTGTGGTGGTCAACCTGCCACTGGGCTTCACTCCACTGATTTCCATTAAAGTTATATTTCGAGTATTGTGTACAGTTCTGGTCTCCTAATTTGAGGAAGGACATCCTTGTGATTGAGGCAGTGCAGCGTAGGTTCACGAGATTGATCCCTGGGATGGCGGGACTGTCATATGAGGAAAGATTGAAAACACTAGGCTTGTATTCACTGGAGTTTGGAAGGATGAGGGGGGATCTTATTGAAACATATAAAGTTATAAAAGGACTGGACAAGCTAGATGCAGGAAAAATGTCCACAAAGTTGGACGAGTCCAGAACCAGGGGCCACAGTCTTAGAATAAAGGGGAGGTCATTTAAGACTGAGGTGAGAAAAAACGTTTTCACCCAGAGAGTTGTGAGTTTATGGAATTCCCTGCCACAGAGGGCAGTGGAGGCCAAGTCACTGGATGGATTTAGGAGAGAGTTAGATGGAGCTCTAGGGGCTAGTGGAATCAAGGGACATGGGGAGAAGGCAGGCACGGGTTATTGATAGGGGACGATCAGCCATGATCACAATGAATGTCGGTGTTGGCTCGAAGGGCCGAATGGCCTCCTCCTGCACTTATTTTCTATGTTTCTATGTAAAGATAATTCCATTAAAGTTATATTCAAGATCATTTAAATGTTAATGTTATTATAATATTTATGTAGGCGTTGTTGCATGTCGTGGGGGGGGGGTCCATTCGCCGGTGTTTCGGCGACCTGCAACGACTATGACAGTCACAGCAATCGCATGAAACATCGCCAAGTGGGACGGGGCCTATAGAAGAGCACCCAAAGGAAATGCAAGGTTTACACACCAAGGCTTCTCACACACAATCACGTGCTTTTCAATTGACAGTGTTTTAAACGAGAGAAAAGTCGCGGCAAAGTCACATCCGATAAGCTGCAGCGCGGAGCAGCGGTAGAGTTTAGTTTAGTTTAGAGAAACAGCGCTGAAACAGGCCCTTCGGCCCACCTAGTCCGCACCAGCAGGCGACCCCATTATCCTACACACACCTGGGGACAATTTACATTCCAACCAAGCCGATCAACCTACAGACCTGTATGTCTTTGGAGTGCGGGAGGAAACCAAAGATCTCGGAGAAAACCCACGGGCCCACGGGGAGAACGTGCAAACTCCGCACAGACAGCACCCGTAGTCGGGATCGAACCCGGAGCGCTGCAAGCGCGATGCTGGTGCCTCACAGCGCCAGAGACCCAGGTTCGATCCTGACTACGAGTGCTGTCTGCACGGAGTTTGTACATTTCTCCCTGTGACCGCGTGGGTTTTCTCCAGGTGATCAGGTTTCATTCCAATCTCCAAAGACGTACAGGTTTGTAGGTTAATTGGTTTAATTGGGTAAAAAAAAATGGTGAATTGTCTGCATGGACTCAGTCTCCTTGAGCTGTAGCTGTAACTGCAGCTCCGTTGAGGCGAGCCAGGCCAACGTGTCATCGGCCAGGTTAATCAGACCTCGTTCACCATTGGGTGGCCGGTGTTTGAGGCAGGTGACGATGTGCTCCACTGTCTGTGTTGGGTCCCCACACTCGCAGGAGGCTCTCGCTGTCCACGAGGCCCCACCTCTTCATCGCTACTCCATGGCGTCCGATGCCCGTCCTCAAGCGGTTGAGGGTTGCCCGCTGCTTTCGGGGCAGGTCCTGGCCAGGGACGTCCATGGGGTCATCGATGTACTGGTGTAGCCTAGATGGTTCCGCTGACTTCAACTGGTCTCTCCATCTCGTCTTGACCCAGGCGGCCTTAGAAGCGTCAGCCGGTGTTGTGCAGAGCAGCTCTTGGGCTTGGGTGGCAAAGGGACGCCGTGACTTGAGACGCACTCGTCGTGGTGTCTCCGTGACGATCTGATGGAGGAGGTGGACTCGGAGGACTGTGGGACTGTTTCTGTGCTGTTTATCTGAAGCCTGAAAGTGGCATTGTGTTAATTTGACTTTGGTGGTGTTGATTGCGGGATGCATGTTGGTGAGACTCCCACCTCTTTTACAAAACGTGACCTTGCCATCATTGAAATGAAGCGGAGCCCCAGATCTGCAGCAGATGCAAATGGCAGCGTTTCATAAAGAGTGTTCTGTTATCACAGGTTCCAGAATAGGTTTCAACGCAATCAATATTTGAGCTCACATTACCTTTGAGTAAATGCCTTTACAATTTAAACATATTCATTTAACTTCTTGAAATGAGATCTAATTTCAATTTATATTCAATGTTGCGAACATCAATGAAGCAATAATTAATAGTCTAGAGTGACCTTGCTGGAATACAATGTTCCCGGAGGAAGAAGGACGAGTGTAGAATGAATGATTTTTTGACTGTGTGTGCTTTAAAATAAATAGTTTAATGATCATTTCATAACAGCCAATAACTCAAAATTCACTTGGGTAGCTTCTTTCTCACTTGGTGGATATGCTTAGTTATTTATAGCGTGCAACAAATGCAACATAGATAGCAAACAAAATCATGGGCTAATTAGTAGTAATGACCCGCTATTTAAACAGGAAACCATTCGGGGGAGTTTTGGAGTCAGTTGTGTCTCCTATCTCTTGAAACACATGAAGCCCCCATTAAACAGCGGCCCTAGTAGAAGGCAACAATGCAATGTAGAATCAAGGAATCGTAGATGCTGGCTTACAAAAAAAGATACAGAAGTGCTGGAGTAAGGGGCCTGTCCCACTTACGTGTCCTTGGCACGCAAATTACGCGACCTCGTGGTCGCGTTGAGCCGCGATGGTCCCACGAAGGTCGGGCGCGATTACATGCGTACGCACAGCCGTCTGGAGCGTAAAATGTCATTTGAAGATGGACTAATAGAAACATAGAAACATCGAAAAATAGGTGCAGGAGTAGGCCATTCGGCCCTTCCAGCCTGCACCACCATTCAATATGATCATGGCTGATCATCCAACTCAGTATCCTGTACCTGCCTTCTCTCCATACCCCCTGATCCCTTTAGCCACAAGAGCCACATCTAACTCCCTCTTGAATATAGCCAATGAATTGGCCTCAACGACCCTCTGTGGCAGAGAATTCCAGAGACTCCCCACTCTCTGTGTCAAGAATGTTTTCCTCATCTCGGTCCTAAAGGAATTCCCCCTTATCCTTAGACTGTGACCCCTTGTTCTGGACTTCCCCAACAATAGGAAAAATCTTTTTGCATCTAGCCTGTCCAACCCCTTAAGAGTGTTGTAAGTTTCTATAAGATCCCCCCTCAATCTCCTAAATTCCAGTGAGTACAAGCCGAGTCTATCCAGTCTTCCTTCATATGAAAGTCCCGACATCCCAGGACACAAAGCTGGAGTAACTCAGCGGGACCGGCAGCATCTCTGGAGAGAAGCAATGGGTGACGTTTCGTGTCGAGACTCTTCTTCAGTCTGAAAAGAAGGGTCTTGACCCGAAACGTCACCCGTTGCTTCTCTACAGAGATGCTGCCGGTCCCGCTGAGTAACTCCAGCATTTTGTGTCCATCTTCAATTTTCTTGGCCCCGCTCCGGGAGTAGGAGTGGGGGCAGATCCGGATCCGCAACGGCCGTGAGCCCCAGGCCGAGCTCGGCGATCGTTTGCCTGCTTCTGCTGCTGTTGGAGGTGAGACATTGCATCACGCCAGGGTCTTGGGCCTGTCCCACTTTGGCCGTCAGTTCCGCGACAGGCCATTGGTGCGCGAAGATTTTGTTCACAACAAAAATTTTGGAGCCCCGCGCAACGTCACGCACAACTACATGCCCCCCCCGCGCTTCTAAGTGGGACCATCCCAGCGCGGCCATCCGATGCTCATGCACCTCAACGGGACCACGAGGTCGAGTAATTTGCGTGCCAAGGACACGTAAGTGGGACAAGCCCTTAACTCAGCGGGTCAGGCAGCATTTATGGAGACCACGTCTCGGGTCGAGACTCAAAAAAAGGACATCTGCTTGAAGCGTCTATTTGGCCCGAAACGTCACCCATTCCTTCTCTCCAGAGATGCTGCCTGTCCCGCTGAGTTACTCCAGCATTTATTGTCTATTTTTGGTGTAAACCAGCATCTGCAGTTCCTTCCTGCAAATTTCAGGTCGGGACCCTTCCTCAGCCAAAAAAAACAACGACCGATTCACAATGAGCCAGCTGATCTAGTTTTGGTTAAAATTTAGATAGACAGCATGGAAACAGGATCTTCAGTCCACCGAATCCACGCAGACCATCCCTTCACACTAGTTCTGTGTTTTGCATCAACTCCCGCACACTAGGGGCAATTTACAGAGGCTCTACCGCTGGTATTTCTGCTTGGATCTGTTGTACCTTTGTACCTGTACGGATGATTGAGCAAAGTCAGACGTCCCGATCAGCAGACTGCCAGACTGGAGTTTAGTAGGATGAGCGGGAACGTCATTGAAACTTACCGAATAGTGACAGGCCTGGATAGAGTGGATGTGGAGAGGATGTTTCCATTCGTAGGAAAATCTAGGACCAGAGGTCACGGCGTCAGAATTAAAGGACGTTCCTTTAGTTTGGAGATGAGGAGGAATTTCTTTAGTCAGAGGGTGGTGAATCTATGGAATTATTTGCCACAGACGGCTGTGGAGGCCATCAATGGATATTTATAAGGCAGAGATAAATAGATTCCTGATTAATACGGGGTCAGTGGTTATGGGGAGAAGGCAGGAGAATGGGATTGGAGGGAAAGATAGATCAGCCATGATTGAATGGTGGAGTAGACTTGATGGGCCGAATGGCCCAATTCTGCTCCTATTCCTTATGACATGAGCTTATGAATGGCCTAATTCTGCAACTATCATAGAAACATAGATAATAGGTGCAGGAGTTGGCCATTTGGCCTTTCGAGCCAGCACCGCCATTCAATATGATCATGGCTGATCATCCAAAATCAGTACCCCGCTCCTGCTTTCTCTCCATATCCCTTGATTCTGTTAACACTAAGAGCTAAATCCAACTCTCTCTTGAAAACATGCAATGAATTGGCCTCCACTGCCTTCTGTGGCAGAGAATTCCACAGATTCACAACTCTCTGGGTGAAAATATTTTTCTCATCTCAGTCCTAAATGGCGTACCCCTTATTCTTAAACTGTGACCCCCCTGGTTCTGGACTCCTCCAACATGGGAAACATTTTTCCTGCGTCCAACCCCTTAAGAATTTCATATGTTTCTGTAAGATCCCCTCACACCCTTCAAAATTCCAGTGAATACAAGCCGAGGCAGGGCCTGCTGAAGTTCCAGTTGCCAACTATTTTAAATTCCCCTCCCATTCACTTGATGGGCCGAATGGCCTAATTCCAGTTGTGAACTTGCCCTGTTGGTGGTGGAAGGAGCTGAACCTGCCGTGGTTGAATCTGGCATTAGTCCAACGCGCTCATCGATTCCAATTGGAGAACACACCAAGCAAAGTGGAAATTAATATCCCTTTTTTGAGTTTAGTTGAGGATGTAAATGCATTTAATTATTCTAAATGCTTTTTAAAAGATTGTAAGCACTTTGTGTTTTGCTTGTAATAGTGTGACGATGCTGGTGGATGTCAGATGCATTGATTGACCGTGGCAGTCCTGACACACGTTCTAGTTCAGGGGGATCGTGCCCAGACCCGTGTGGCACCACAGTGGGCTGAGGGAGTGGTGTCCCAGGAGAGGGTGCGATACACACACTGGGCCACAGGAGGCCTCAGCGGGCAGAGGCTGGTGAGCAGAGGTCCACATGGGAGCCGGTCCAGCCATCCAGTCTGCTCGGTGATGCCTGTCGGGGGAGCAAAGAGACTCTGCGCTCTGGAAACTGGCAGCGCAGTAGAGTCACTCGTCACCATTAGCCATCCTTCGGGGTCCTGTGGGTACAAGGAACTGCAGGCGCTGGTTCATTTTTTTAAAGACGCAAAGCGCTGGAGTAACTTGGCCGGTCAGGCAGACCCTATGGAGATCATGGAGAAGTGAGGATTTGGGTTGGGTCCCTTCCCGACCCGAAACGTCACCTATCCATCTTCCCCAGAGATGCTGCCTGACCCGCTGAGTTACTCCAGCACTCTGTGAAACGTCACCTATCCGTGTTCTCCACAGATGCTGCCTGACCCGCTGAGTTACTCCAGCACTCTGTGAAACGTCGCCTATCCATGTTCTCCACAGATGCTGCCTGACCCGCTGAGTTACTCCAGCACTTTGTGAAACGTCACCTATCCGTGTTCTCCACAGATGCTGCCTGACCCGCTGAGTTACTCCAGCACTCTGTGTCTGTCTTTGGTATCTTGCTCAGGCAGATATATCACAGAGCTAAGCCATGTCAACTGCAGTACATGATGTACAGAGGGATCCTCGGGTTCGAGTCCCCTTTGTTCTCTCCATTGTACTTCAGTTTGACTCCTGAAGTCATAGGAGTAAAATTAAGTCATTTGACCCATCAGGTCTGCTCCGCCATTCAATCATGGCTGGTCTATCTCTCCCTCTCAACCCCATTCTCCTGCCTTCTCCACATAACCTTTGACACCCGCACTAATCAAGAATCTGTCAATCTCAGCTTTAAAAATATTCACTGACTTGCCCTCTGGCTTCTGTGGCAATGAATTCCACAGATTCACCACCCTCTCACTAAAGAAATTCCTCCTATCTCCTTTATAAAGGTACATCCTTTTATTCCGAGGCTATGGCCTCTGGTCCTGGACTTTTCCACCAGTGGAAACATCATCTCCACGTCCACTCTATCCAGGGCTTTCACGATTCGGTAAGTTTCAATGAGGTGTCCCCTCCTCCCTCTTAACTACAGTCCCAGAGCTGTCAAAAGCTCATCACACATTAACCCAATCATCGCCAGGATCCTTCTGGTGAGCTTCCTCTGGACCCTCTCCACCACCAGCACATGTGAAGCCCAAAACCGCTCACAATATTCCTCAACATTACATCCCTTACAAAATTCTTAAGGGGCTTAAGGGGTTGGACAGACTAGATGCAGGAAGATTGTTCTCGATGTTGGGGAGGTCCAGGACAAGGGGTCACAGCTTAAGGATAAGGGGGAAATCCTTTAGGACCGAGATGAGAAGGGCTTTTTTCACACAGAGAGTGGTGGGTCTCTGGAACTCTCTGCCACAGAGGGTAGTTGAGGCCAGTTCATTGGCTATATTTAAGAGGGAGTTAGCTGTGGCCCTTGTGGCTAAGGGGATCAGAGGGTATGGAGAGAAGGCAGGTTCGGGATACTGAGTTGGATGATCAGCCATGATCATATTGAATGGCGGTGCAGGCTCGAAGGGCCGAATGGCCTATTCCTGCACCTAATTTCTATGTTTCTATGTTTCTATCCCAGTTTTTATATTGTAATTAATTGCATTCTCATAAATGACATGTCTGATCTGTTTGGGTAGCAGGCTGTTCGCTGTACAGGTGAGAATAACAAACCAAAACCTCACATCCGTTGAGTCAGGATTGTACAGGTGTATTCAACTCAGCACCTTAACAAAGGGGATGCATGGCCTGCTTGCTGTGGCCCTTGACTTTGAAATACAATGCTTCAAGAAGTTCCAGAACACGGCACGGTGGCTCAGCGGTAGAGTTGCTGCCTCACAGCGCCAGAGACCCAGGTTCCATCCTGACTACGGGTGCTGTCTGCACATTCGTGCATTCTCCCTGTGATCACGTGGGTTTCCTCCAGGTGATCAGGTTTCCTCCCGCACTCCAAAGACGTACAGGTTTGTCGGTTAATTGGCTTGGTGTCGGTGTAAATTGTCTCTAGATTGTGCAGGATGGTGTTAAGGGCGATTTCTTTCAGTGACTGCCGGCGTCATAGACTGACGTATCAGGGTCGCCGAAAGATTTTGAACATTTCGAAAAAAATGTTGCGACACTTGAAAAAACGCCACGCGTCAAAACGCCATCATACCGCCAGTTTTCCGGTGACCTGTGAATGATGCCGAAAGAAATCGGCAAGTGGAACAGGCCCTTTACTGGTCGGTGGGGTCTTGGTGGGCTGTTTCTGACCTTTATCCCGAAACTAAAGTAGAAATATCATTTTTATTGTGACGTGTTTAAGGCCACCGCGACTCATTTGTAGGAGCGGAGAGCAGAGCAGAAGCGAAGCGTGTCCGATGTCATTGAGAGGGCATTCTGCCACAGCTTCTGCAGCATCTATTGTCGGGGAAACAAATTGCATCCCTGGAGCACGCTGGAGAGCTCGCTGCCTACAATGGAAGCAAATTAATAAAGGAAGTGACTTTGGACTAGACCTCTAAGTGTGTTCAGTTTCTTGGCTGCTAACAACGTCGTGGGAATCCACACGGCTGATAATGTCGCCTCTCCTCACCGCCCAATGCATTTCAAGGACTAGAACTGTGCGAGTGTGTGAAACATGCAGCGACTGTGTGATCTATCCTTGATGGGACTTTGCTGGCTTTACCTTGCACTAAACGTTATTCCCTTGTCACGTACCTGGACGCAGTGAATGGCTCGATTGTAATCAGTTAATTAGTTTAGTTTATGGTCACGTGTACCGAGGTACGGTGAAAAGCTTTTGTAGCGTGCTGTCCAGTCAGAGGAAAGACGATACATGATTACAGTCGAGCTGTTTACAGCAGGGGTCGGCAACCTATGGCCCACAGGCCGGATCCGGCTCGTAACCCAAAATTATCCGGCCCACAGGCATTTTTTTTTTCAATTAGTTTTCGCAACCTGGGAACTCCAGCTCGACCCGGGGCTTGCAGGTGACCTGGGAACTGCAGAAAAATAATTTGAAATAACTGTGAAAACTAATGGCAAGTGTCACACTGGTTAGTATGCATTTATTAGTATGTATTATTACTAATTACTAATTTAGTTGGTATGTATGAATATTACCTCCATTTGTTAACTATGGCGACAGATGTGGCCTGCAGTGGGTCCTGGCCCCCTATGCAGAACAAGTTTGCCGACCCCTGATTTACAATGAAGAAGGGTCTCGACCCGAAACGTCGCCTATCTCCTTCGCTCCTTAGATGCTGCTGCACCCGCTGAGTTTCTCCAGCCTTTTGTGTACCCAGCATTTACAATGTATAGGTACATGATCAGGGTATAACGTTTAGTTCAAGGTAAAGCCAGCAAAGTCCAATCAAGGATAGATTACACAGTCAAAGTCTTTCCGCTGACTGGTGAAAGCTCTGTCCCACTGTACGAGTTCATTCAAGAGCTCTCAAGAGTTTAAAAAAAAATCAAACTCGTGGAAGCAGGTATAATGTACTTAGCGGGTACGTCGGAGCTCGGGGACATCTCTTAGCGGCTCGTATCACTAATGGTAGGTACTCGGGAAACGCGGTCAGCTCGGAAAGATTTTTCAACACATTGAAAAATGTCCAAGAGAGCCCCGAGTACCTACGAGCGGCCATTACCATAAATCTCCGAGTTCGAATCAAAACTCTTGAACGAACTCATACAGTGGGACAGGGCTATTAGCATGCAACAAAAGCTTTTCACTGAACATAGAAACATAGAAACATAGAAACATAGAAACATAGAAAAATAGGTGTAGGAGTAGGCCATTCGGCCCTTCGAGCCTGCACCACCATTCAATATGATCATGGCTGATCATCCAACTCAGTATCCCGTACCTGCCTTCTCTCCGTACCCCCTGATCCCTTTAGCCACAAGAGCCACATTCAACTCCCTCTTGAATATAGCCAATGAACTGGCCTCAACGACCTTCTGTGGCAGAGAGTTCCAGAGACTCACCACTCTCTGTGTAAAGAATGTTTTCCTCATCTCGGTCCCCAAGGAATTCCCCTTTATCCTTAGACTGTGACCCCTTGTTCTGGACTCCCCCAACATCAGGAACAATCTTCCTGCATCTAGCTTGTCCAACCCCTTGAGAATTTTGTACGTTTCTATAAGATCCCCCCTCAATCGTCTAAATTCCAGCGAGTACAAGCCGAGTCTATCCAATCTTTCTTCATATGAAAGTCCCGACATCCCCGGAATCAGTCTGGTGAACCTGGTGTACATTGGTACACATGACAATAAACTAAACTGAAACTGAAACCGAAACCATGTCTCGTTAATCTCTTTTAGTAAATCAGGTGTGTAGATGTAGATTGGATTTGGATAATGAAACTCTTAGTTGCTCCATCTTTAGTTGGGTTGGGTTTATTGTCAAATGTTCCGAGGTACAGTGAAAAGCTTTTTGTTCACAAAAATACAGTTGTCACTGTGCCCGAGGCGGAGCCAGGATGAAAGGTCCTTGTGGGACTACAGAAGGAACATTCTGCAGTGATTTCAGTGATTTTTTCTTGTGATTCCGATATAGGTCTCCTTCTCACCAAGACTTTCCACCTTTGGACTTTGGAGATCGGCCCACTGAGTCCGTGCCGAACAGCGATCACCCCGTACACTAGCACTATCCTACATGCTGGGGACATTTACAATATTGCCAAAGTCGATTAATCTACAACCTTGCGCTCGGAGAAAACCCACACGGTCAAAGGTTCAAAGGTTCAAAGGCCCAGAACCAGGGGCCACAGTTTAAGAATAAGGGGTAAGCCATTTGGAACGGAGATGAGGAAACACTTTTTCTTACAGAGAGTTGTGAGTCTGTGGAATTCTCTGCCTCGGAGGGCAGTGGAGGCCGGTTCTCTGGATGCTTTCAAGAGAGAGTTAGATAGGGCTCTTAAAGATAACAGAGTCAGGGGATATGGGGAGAAGGCAGGAACGGGGTACTGATTGGGGATGATCAGCCATGATCACATTGAATGGCAGTGCTGGCTTGAAGGGCCGAATGGCCTACTCCTGCAGCTATTGTCTATTATCTATTGTCTATCGTGAGTCTATTGTCACATGTACAGTAAAACTCAAATTACCATACTATAAAAAAGCAACAAGACACACAACAACATAAAGTTAACATAAACATCCACCACAGTGGATTCCCCACGTGCCCCACTCACTGTGATGGAAGGCAATAAAGTCCAATCTTCTTCCGCAGTTGAGGCAGTTGAACCGTCCGCAGTTGGGGCATCGAAGCTCCTGCGGCTTGGAGCTCCCAAAGGTGGTCTCTGACCAGAGAGACCACGAGCTTCACGATGGTATGTCCGCGGGCCCCCGCGGCTGGAGCTCCTGAAGTCGGCCTCCAGCAAAGGCCGCCAGCTCCTCGATGTTTGGCCGCAGTGCGGACGGAGATACGATACGGAAAAAGATCACATCTCCGTAGAGGTAGGAGGTTAGAAAAAGTTTCCCCCAACCCCCCCCCCCACATAAAACACGCTAAAGAACATTAAAAACATACATTTAACACACTCTATCAAAGAACAAAGAATGAAGGGACAGACAGACTGTTGGCGAGGCAGCCACAGGCAGAATCTACAAACTCTATACAGACGTACATAACTTGTTATCACCTCCCCCACTGTCAACAATGAACCATTGTGGGCTCCACCTTTCTTTGATCTGTGTTGCTTTTTGCATATCTTTCATTCGTCCCAAGTACCTGCTGTATCTCTACTTTCCTATCACCCCCGACTCCAACCTGAGGAAGGGTCTCGACCCGAAACGTCACCCATTCCTTCTCTCCAGAGATGTTGCCTGTCCCGCTGAGTTACTCCAGCATTTTGTGTTGTCTTCTCTCTTCATTTTATCGCTCTCACCAAACAGACCGACCCACCACATGTGATCATAACGTCATACGTGATTAAGTTTAGTTTAGAGACACAGCGCGGAAACAGGCCATTCGGCCCACTGAGGCCGCGCCGACCAGCGATCCCCGCACACCAACACTACCCGACACACACTGGGTACAATTTACACATACACCAAGCCAATTTACCCGCAAACCTGTACGCCTTTAGAGCGTGGGAGGAAACCGAAGATCTCGAAGAAAACCCACGCAGGTCGGGGGGGGGAACGTACAAACTCTGTACAGTCAGCACCCGTAGTCGGGATTGAACCCGGGAATCCGCCGCTGCATTCGCTGCGAGGCAGCAACTCTACCGCTGCGCCGCCGTACCGCAGAATTAGGAGCAGAAATGGGAGTAGAGTAAGGCCATTCGGCCCTTCGAGTCTACCCCATCCAAACAATTCTGTGGTTTCATCAAAAAAAATCTTAACATTCCTACAATTCCCGACTGACTTATGACAGTAGATGGAGCTGGAAAACCATGATTTGCATCAGTACATGGCCTGTGAAACCCCGATAGACAGAGTTCAGTGGCAGCCGTGGCTGCTGAGACTAATACGAAAATATTAGTCCAAGAAAGAATGTTCTGGCGCTCGAGACCAGGGAGTTGATCAACTCATACGTTCATAAGCAATGGGAGCAGAATTAGGCCATTCGGCCCACCAAGTCCACTCCACCATTCAATCATGGCTGATCTATCTCTCCCTCCTAACCCCATTCTCCTGCCTTCTCCCCATAACCCCTGGCACCCGTACTAATCAAGAAAGGTTCCTCTCCCTCATCAGGCTCCTCTCCCTCCCTTTTCAGAATCTTTTGGACCCGTTCCGACACATCCGAGACCCTGGCACCAGGGAGGCAAACTACCATCGGGGTCTCCCGGCTGCGTCCACAGAATCGCCCATCCAACCCCCTAACTATGGAGTCCCCTATTACAATTGCCCTCCTCTTTTTGCTACCCTTCTCAGCATCAGGGCCGTTCTCTGTGCCAGAGGCCCGGCCGCTGTTGCTGCCCCCAGGTAGGCTCTCCCCGCCAATCGTACTCAAACACGAGTACCTATTTTCCAGATGTACAGCCACAGGTGTACTCTCTAGTCCCTGCCTCTGCCCCTTACCCTTCCTAACTGTGACCCACTTGTCTGCCTCCTGTGGTCTGGGAGTGACCACCTCACTGTAGCTCCTCTCTATGACCTCCTCACTCTCCCTGACCAGACGGAGGTCATCGAGCTGTTGCTCCAGGTTCCTAACACAGTCCTTTAGGAGCCCCATCTCGACACACCTGGCGCAGATGTGGATGTCTGGAGGGCTATCAGACTCCCTGACCTCCCACATCTGACATCCACAACAGTACACTGCCCTGGCCTTCATACTCCCCCCCCCTTAAGGGCCTGTCCTACCAGCATCCAACTCCATGGGATGAGCGCGATCAAACTAGAAGCGGGGGCCGCGCGGAGGTCGGGTGATCCCCTGTACAGGGCCGTTCCCACCAGCATGCGCCTGCATGCGGCAAGCGCGACCAAACCGGCAGCGAGGGCCGCGCGGAGGTCGGGTGAGTGGCGCAACGCGGCGCAAAGTGAGGTAAATTTGGAGCGAAGTCTTAAAGGTAAGTTCGCCAGGACAGAGAGGAACACACAGAGAGGGGCACAGAGGCACACACACACACACAGAGGGCCACGGAGCCCCACACAGAGAGGGTCACGGAGGCACGATGTCGAGGCGGTGTGTAATGCGTCGAGGCGACTGCGAGCCGACAAGCCATTGCCATGCGGAATTTTTGAACATAGTCAGTTTTTCGGAGCCCCGCGCGATGTCGGGACGAACTCCGCACAATTCCGCACGGCTCCGGCGATCGAAGTGGGACCGGCCCCGCTACGCCGGACGGCTCAAACGACCACGTTAGGTCGCGCTCATCGCATGGAGTTGCATGGTTGTAGGACAGGCCCTTTACACTGGATACAATCTCAACACAATACAAAATACACTACAAACTGCTGGAATCTGACTGCCAATCAGCTGCTTACCCTAGTCCACTTCCCAGCAATCAGCCGCTTCCTAAAAAAACCTCCAAAAAAACACTTCTCCGAATGGAACATTATGGATTTTGGTAAACAAGCCCCACGCTGGATTTTAACCCTTGCTGGTCGGGTGTCTCTCCTCCCCCTCCTTCTCTTCCAACGGCTCCTGTGGGCCTCTCAGAGGAGGAGCCTGATGATGTGGTACACACAGGTACCAATGACATAGGCAGAAAAAGAGAAGAGGTCCTGAAAGGAGAATTTGGGGAGTTGGGGGGAAAGTTAAGGAGAAGGACCAAAAGAGTAACAATTTTAGGATTACTGCCTGTGCCACGTGACAGTGAGAGTAGGAATGGAATGAGGTGGAGGATAAATGCGTGGCTGAGGGACTGGTGCAGTGGGCAGGGATTCAAGTTTCTTGGGACCTCTTTTGGGGAAGGCACGATCTGTACAAAAAGGACGGGTTGCACTTGAACCCGAGGGGGACCAATATCCTGGCAGGGAGATTTACAAAGGCTACTGGGGAGACTTTAAACTAGAAAGGCTGGGGGGAGGGACTTGGGTAGAGGGGGCTAGGGGACAGGGTGTGGGGCAAGAGGCAGAGAAGGGAAGCACTCGGACCCAAAATGTAGGCGAGAAAGAGGAAAAAAATAATAAACAGAGAATAAGGGATGGTGGGTTTCTAAAATGTGTATATTTTAATGCTAGGAGCATTGTAAGAAAGGTGGATGAACTTAGAGCCTGGATTGACACCTGGAAATATGATGTTGTGGCAATCAGTGAAACATGGTTGCGGGAGGGTTGTGATTGGAAACTAAATATTCCAGGATTTCGTTGCTTCAGGTGTGATAGAATTGGAGGGACCAGAGGTGAAGGTATTGCATTGCTTGTCAGAGAAGATATTACAGCAGTGCTTTGGCAGGATAGATTAGAGGGCTCGTCTAGGGAGGCTATTTGGGTGGAACTGAGAAGTGGGAACGGTGTAGCAACACCTTTAGGAATGTATTATAGACCGCCAAATGGGGAGCGAGAATTGGAAGAGCTAATATGCAAGGAGATAGCAGATATTAGTAGTAAGCACAAGGTAGTGATTGTGGGAGATTTCAATTTTCCAAAAATAGACCGGGAAACGCACTCTGTTAATGGGCTGGATGGTTTGGAGTTTGTTAAATGTGTGCAGGATAGTTTTTTGCAGCAATACATAGAGGTATCGACCAGAGAAGGGGCAGTGCTGGACCTCCTGTTAGGAAATGAGGCAGGTCAGGTAACGGAGGTATGCATTGGTGAGCACTTCGGGACCAGTGATCACAATACCATTAGTTTCAATATAATTATAGAGAGAGTCGGAACTGGACCTAGGGTTGAGATTTTTGATTGGAGAAAGGCTAACTTTGAGGGAATGCGTAAGGATTTAAAAGGAGTGAATTGAGACATTTTGTTTTATTGGAAGGATGTAGAAGAGAAATGGAGGACATTTAAAGGGGAAATTGTAAGAGTACAGAATCTTTATGTCCCTGTTCGGTTGAAAGGAAATAGTAAAAATTGGAAAGAGCCATGGTTTTCAAGGGAAATTGGACACTTGTTCTGAAAAAAGAGAGATATTTATAGGAGGCATGGAGTAAATGAGGTGCTAGATGAGTATAAAGAATGTAAAAAGAATCTTAAGAAAGAAATAAGAAAAGCTAAAAGAAGATATGAGGTTGCTTTGGCAAGAAAGGTGAAAGTAAATCCAAAGGGTTTCTACAGCTATATTAATAGCAAAAGGATAACGAGGGATAAAATTGGACCATTAGACAGCCAGAATGGACAGCTATCTGCAGAGCCAAAAGAGATGGGGGAGATATTGAACAATTTCTTTTCTTCGGTATTCACCAAGGAGAAGGATATTGAACTCTATGAGGTAAGGGAAAAAAGTAGAGTAGCTATGGAAACTATGAGATTTAAAGAGGAGGAAGTAATGACACTTTTGAAAAATATAAAAGTGGATAAGTCTCCAGGTCCTGACAGGATATTCCCTAGGACATTGAGGGAAGTTAGTGAAGAAATAGCAGGATCTATGACAGAAATATTTCAAATGTCATTAGAAACGGGAATAGTGCTGGAGGATTGGCGTACTGCGCATGTTGTTCCATTGTGTAAAAAGGGTTCAAAGAATAAACCTAGCAATTATAGACCTGTTAGTTTGACATCAGTGGTGGGCAAATTAATGGAAAGGATACTTAGAGATAATATATATAAGCATCTGGATAAACAGGGTCTGATCAGGAACAGTCAACATGGATTTGTGCCTGGAAGGTCATGTTTGACAAACCTTCTTGAATTTTTTTAAGAGGTTACTAGGGAAATTGATGAGGGTAAAGCAATGGATGTTGTCTATATGGATTTCAGTAAGGCCTTTGACAAGGTTCCCCATGGAAGGTTGGTTAAGAAGGTTATTTCTTTGGGTGTTAATGGCGGAGTAGCAAGATGGATTCAACAGTGGCTGAATGGGAGATGTCAGAGCGTAATGGTGGATGGCTGTTTGTCAGGTTGGAAGCCGGTGACCAGTGGGGTGCCTCAGGGATCTGTGTTGGGTCCACTGTTGTTTGTCATGTACATCAATGATCTAGATGATGGGGTGGAAAATTGGATAAGTAAGTATGCAGATGATACTAAGATAGGTGGTGTTGTGGATAATGAAGTAGATTTTCAAAGTCTACAGAGAGATTTGGGCCATTTGGAAGAGTGGGCTGAAAGATGGCAGATGGAGTTTAATGCTGATAAGTGTGAGGTGCTACTTCTTGGCAGGACAAATCAAAATAGGACGTACATGGTAAATGATAGGGAATTGAGGAATGCTGTGGAACAGAGGGATCTAGGAATAACTGTGCATAGTTCCCTGAAGGTGGAATCGCATGTAGATAGGGTGGTAAAGAAAGCTTTTGGTGTGCTGGCCTTTATAGATCAGAGCATTGAATATAGGAGTAGGGAAGTAATGTTAAAATTGTACAAGGCATTGGTGAGACCAATTCTGGAGTATGGTGTACAATTTTGGCCGCCTAATTATAGGAAGGATGTCAACAAAACAGAGAGAGTACAGAGGAGATTTACTAGAATGTTGCCTGGGTTCCAGCAACTAAGTTACAGAGAAAGGTTGAACAAGTTAGGTCTTTATTCTTTGGAGCGCAGAAGGTTAAGGGGGGACTTGATTGAGGTCTTTAAAATGATGAAAGGGATAGACAGAGTTGACGTGGATAAGCTTTTCCCATTGAGGGTAGGGAAGATTCAAACAAGAGGGCATGAAATGAGAATTAAGGGACAGAAGTTTAGGGGTAACATGAGGGGGAACTTCTTTACTCAGAGAGTGGTGGCTGTGTGGAATGATCTTCCTGCAGAAGTGGTGGAGGCAGGATTGATTTTAACATTTAAAAGTAAAGTGGATAGGTATATGGACGGGAAGGGAATGGAGGGGTATGGTCTGAGTGCAGGTAGATGGGACTTGGGAAAATAAATGGTCGGCACGGACTGGAAGGGCCGAGAGGGCCTGTTTCCGTGCTGGTTATAAAGGTGACCTGAAGTTGTAGAGGCCAATGTTGGAGAGGAAATCTCTGGCTTCAATTCCCCAGCTGATGCCAGAATCGTGTAGAGAAAATTCCAAAGGCAACGAGGTCCTGTACAGGGAGAAATAACCGGTATTTCACATTCCACAACAGGCTGCTGCTTACTTGGATATTGCAGCTCGGAAAACATTAGAAATGTGTTTCTATTTTCTCCCAATAATGCAAAATAAATTAGCAAACACTGCAACCTTTTTAAAGGTCCACTCACTCCTGAGAATGATAGCCTACTTAGCAATTCATAACTCACACCAGACAGGTACACAATCCATCAGACTGTGGGAACAGTGACTTCACAGGTAATTCCAAGGCAGTTTCAAAACCGCCGACGTTGCAGATTTCGTTTTACATTTTATTTTTGTAGCTTACCGTCCTACAAACCACTACTGCCTGAGGTAAGTGTTGACAATAGACAATAGGTGCAGGAGTAGGCCATTCGGCCCTTCGAGCCAGCACCGCCATTCTATGTGATCATGGCTGATCATCCCCAATCAGTACCCCGTTCCTGCCTTCTCCCCATATCCCCTGACTCCGCTATCTTTAAAAGCCCTATCGAGCTCGCTCTTGAAAGTATCCAGATAACCGGCCTCCACCGCCCTCTGAGGCAGAGAATTCCACAGACTCACAACTCTCTGTGTGAAAAAGTGTTTCCTCGTCTCCGTTCTAAATGTTTTACCCCTTATTCCTAAACTGTGGCCCCTGGTTCTGGACTCCCCCAACATCGGGAACATGTTTCCTGCCTCTAGCGTGTCCAAACTCTTAATAACCTTATATGTTTCAATAAGATCCCCTCTCATCCTTCTAAACTTGAGAACAATGACAAGTTTAGTATAAAGGGTGGATAACTTAACCATATAACCATTACAGCACGGAAACAGGACTTCTCGGCTCTTCCAGGCATGCCGACCATTTATTTTCCCCTAGTCCCATCTACCTGCATTCAGACCATACCCCTCCATTCCCTTCCCGTCCATATACCTATCCACTTTACTTTTAAATGTTAAAATCGATCCTGCCTCCACCACTTCTGCAGGAAGATCATTCCACACAGCCACCACTCTCTGAGTAAAGAAGTTCCCCCTCATGTTACCCCTAAACTTCTGTCCCTTAATTCTCATGTCATGCCCTCTTGTTTGAATCTTCCCTACCCTCAATGGGAAAAGCTTATCCACGTCAACACTGGCTATCCCTTTCATCATTTTAAAGACCTCAATCAAGTCCCCCCTTAACCTTCTGCGCTCCAAAGAATAAAGACCTAACTTGTTCAACCTTTCTCTGTAACTTAGTTGCTGGAACCCAGACAACATTCTAGTAAATCTCCTCTGTACTCTCTCTATTTTGTTGACATCCTTCCTATAATTAGGCGACCAACTTGAACAGAAATCAGCAGAATGAGTAATTTTGTCTGGATTATTCTTCTGAAGTCGTCTTAATTGAAACTCAGTTACTCTTTGACTAGACAGTCATTAATAGTGATATCAACAATTTAATTCTGATTCTGTGCAGCATACTCGTGCCCTGGATGGTCTTGATGGCAATTAGTTGACGTGCAGCTCCTTAGATTAAACAGACACATAATGCTGGAGTAACTCAGCGGGCCAGGCAGCATCTCTGGGAAGAAGGAATGGGTGACGTTTTGGGTGGAGACTGAAGAAGGGTCTCGACGCAAACCGTCGCCCATTCCTTCTCTCCAGAGATGCTGCCTGTCCCGATGAGTTGCTCCAGCATTTTGTCTCTCTATCTTCTGTTTAAACCAGCATCTGCAGTTCCTTCCTACACCGCTCCTCAGATTAGCTTAGTTTAGGTTTACAGCACGGAAACAGGCCCTTCGGCCCACCAGGTCCGCGCCGACCAGCGATCCCCGCAAATTAACACTATCCTACACCCACTAGGGACAATTTCTACATTTACCAAGTCAATTAACCTACAAATCTGGACGTCTTTGGAGCGTGGGAGGGAATTGGAGCACCCGGAGAAAGCCCACGCAGGTCACGGGGAAATTCCCTACAGACAAGCACCCATGGTCAGGATCGAACCCGGGTCACTGGCGCTGTGAGGCAGCAACTCTACCGCTGCACCACTGTGCCGCTGAGGAGGAGTTTGGAAAGGACATTGGTGATGACATTCCCTGTGATATTCCCTAACGGCAAGCATCTCCCTGTGTAGATACCACAGATGGATGTCTCCTGATACAGAGTCATAGAGTGATACAGCGTGGAAATAGGCCCTTCAGCCTAACGTTCCCACACCGGCCAACTAGTCCCACCTGCCTGCATTTGGTCCTTATCCCCCTAAACCTGCCCTATCCATGTATCTATCTAAATGTTTCTTAAACTTTGTGATAGTTCCTCCTCTAGCAACTCATTCCGTACACCCACCATCTTTGTGTAGAAAAGTTACCACTCAGGTTCCTACAAAATTGTCCCTCCCTCAATGGTGTCAAGTTGGGAAAAGGGGAAGTACAACTGGATCTGGGGGTCCTTGTTCATCAGTCTATGAAAGTAAGCATGCAGGTACAGCAGGCAGTGAAGAAAGCGAATGGCATGTTGGCCTTCATAACACGAGGAGTTGAGTATAGGAGCAAAGAGGTCCTTCTGCAGTTGTACAGAGCCCTAGTGAGACCACACCTGGAATATTGTGTGCAGTTTTGGTCCCCTAATTTGAGGAAGGACATTCTTGCTATTGAGGGAGTGCAGCGTTGGTTTACAAGGTTAATACCCTGGATAGCGGGACTGTCATATGCTGAGAGAATGGAGCAGCTGGGCTTGTACACTTTGGAGTTTAGAAGCACGAGAGGGGAACTTAGAAACATCGAAACATAGAAAATAGGTACAGGAGTAGGCCATTCAGCCCTATGAGCCTGCACCACCATTCAATATGATCATGGCTGATCATCCAGCTCTGTACCTGCCTTCTCTCCATATCCCCTGATCCCTTTAGCCACAAGGGCCACATCTAACTCCCTCTTAAATATAGCCAATGAACTGGCCTCAACTACCTTCTGTGGCAGAGAATTCCACAGATCCTTAAGAATTTTGTAAGTCTCTATAAGATCCCCCCTCAATCTTCTAAATTCCAGCGAGTACAAGCCGAGTCTATCCAGTCTTTCTTCATATGGAAGTCCTGCCATCCCAGGAATCAGTCTGGTGAATCTTCTCTGTACTCCCTCTATGGCAAGAATGTCTTTCCTCAGATTAGGAGACCAAAACTATATGCAATACTCCAGGTGTGGCCTCACCAAGACCCTGTACAACTGCAGTAGAACCTCCCTGCTCTAGTACTCAAATCATTTTGCTATGAATGTCAACATACCATTCACTTTATTCACTGCCTGCTGCACCTGCATGCCTACTTTCAATGACTGGTGTACCATGACACCCAGGTCTCATTGCATCTCCCCTTTTCCTAATCGGCCACCATTCAGATAATGGTCTACTTTCCTGTTTTTGCCACCAAAGTGGATAACCTCATATTTATCCACATTATACTGCATCTGCCATGCATTTGCCCACTCACCTAACCTATCCAAGTCACCTTGCAGCCTCCTAGCATCCTCCTCACAGCTAACACTGCCCCCCAGCTTCATGTCATCCGCAAAGTTGGAGATGTTGCATTGAATTCCCTCGTCCAAATCATTAATATATATTGTAAATAGCTGGGGTCCCAGCACTGAGCCTTGCGGTACCCCACTAGTCACTGCCTGCCATTCTGAAAAGGACCCGTTTACTCCTACTCTTTGCTTCCTGTCTGCCAGCCAGTTCTCTATCCACATCAATACTGAACCCCCAATACCGTGTGTTTTAAGTTTGTATGCTAATCTCTTATGCGGGACCTTGTCGAAAGCCTTCTGAAAGTCCAGATATAACACATCCACAGGTTCTCCCTTATCCACTCTACTAGTTACATCCTCAAAAAATTCTACATGATTCATCAGACATGATTTACCTTTCGTAAATCCATGCTGACTTTGTCCAATGATTTCGCCACTTTCCAAATGTGCTGCTATCCCATCTTTAATAACTAACTCTAGCATCTTATTGAAACATAGAAGATTATTAAGGGTATGGACACGCTAGAGGCAGGAAACATGTTTCCGATGTTGGGGGAGTCCAGAACCAGGGGCCACAGTTTAAGAATAAGGGGTAAGACATTTAGAACGGAGACGAGGAAACACTTTTTCACACAGAGAGTTGTGAATCTGTGGAATTCTCTGCCTCAGAGGGCGGTGGAGGCCGGTTCTCTGGATACTTTCAAGAGAGAGCTAGATAGGGCTCTTAAAGATAGCGGAGTCAGGGGATATGGGGAGAAGGCAGGAACGGGGTACTGATTGTGGACGATCAGCCTTGATCACATTGAATGGCGGTGCTGGATCGAAGGGCCGAATGGCCTACTCCTGCACCTATTGTCTATTGTCTATTGTCTCACCTTAAAGGTGTATGCTCTGGTTCTCGATTCCCCTACTCTGGTGAAAGAGACTTTACCCGATCTATTCCTCTCATGATTTTGTACAGCTCCATAAGATTGCCCCTCATCCTCCTGCGCTCCAGGGAATAGAGTCCTAGCCTGCTCATCCTCTCCATATAATGCAGTCTCTCGAGTCCTGGCAACATCCTCATTAAACGCCTACGTTTGAGGACTCTGACTATCGAGTATTGCCTGCAGTTCTGCCATCCCCATTACAGGAAGGATGTGGAGGCTTTGAAGAGGATGCAGAGGAGGTTTATGGAACGTTCTCCCCGTGGCCACATGGATTTCTTCCGGGTGCTCCGGTTTCCTCCCACATCCCAAAGACGTGCGGGTTTGTAGGTTAATCGGCCCCTCTGTAAATTGCCCCCTCGTGTGTAGGGAGTGGATGAAAAAGAGGGATAACATAGAACTAGTGTGGACGGGTGATGGATGGGTCAGTGCGGACTAGATGGGCCGAAGGGTCTGTTTCCATGCTGTACCTAAGCTAAACTAAAAATATTGGTAGAGTTTTAATATAAAGTAACAATTTTTTTTTTCTTTTCATAGAATCTGTTGGTAAATAATGACTACATCAGAAAACGTGCCCTTCATATAACAGTTGTACACTTAAAATGTGATTCATTCTACATTAACAGACTACAGAACAGAGAGGAACTTCAAATTAAAATTCAATTTCGCAGAGCAACCCCGGCATTCCCTCTCCCTCCTTCCCTCCCCCACCCAAGTCGCACCAGCTTCTCATTTTCACCCAACAAACAGCTAACAATGGCCTGTTTCCTTTATCATCGTTACTTTTTTGCATATCTTTCATTCATTGTTCTTTATCTCTCCACATCACCGTCTATATCTCTCATTTCCCTGATCCCTGACCAGTCTGAAGAAGGGTCTCGACCCGAAACGTCACCCATCCCTTCTCTCTCCAGAGATGCAGCCTGTCCCGCTGAGTTACTCCAGCTTTTTGTTTCCATCTGCAGTTTAAACCAGCATCTGCAGTTCCTTCTGACACAATACTCAACTGAAAATGCTTTTAAAGATGACTTCATCTCTTGCTGGGGGTATTATCAAGAATTAATGAATAAGTTGATTGGCCAAGTATTCACATACAAGGAATTTGCTTTGGTGCTCCGCCCACAATATGACATTCAGTGACAGTTAGGAATGGCACATCAAACATTAAGTTTTATGTTTTTACATTAGGTTGCAGAGAGCCCTAGTGAGACCACACCTGGAGTATTGTGTGCAGTTTTGGTCCCCTAATTTGAGGAAGGACATTCTTGCTATTGAGGGAGTGCAGCGTAGGTTCACAAGGTTAATTCCCGGGATGGCGGGACTGTCTTATGCTGAGAGAATGGAGCAGATGGGCTTGTACACTCTGGAGTTTAACAGGATGAGAGGGGATCTCATTGAAACATATAAGATTGTTAAGGGTTTGGACACGCTAGAGGCAGGAAATATGTTCCCGATGTTACGGGAGTCCAGAACCAGGGGCTACAGTTTAAGAATAAGGAGTAAGCCATTTAGAATGGAGACTTTTTCTTACAGGGAGTGGTGAGTCTGTGGAATTCTCTGCCTCAGAGGGCGGCGGAGGCAGGTTCTCCTAATGCTGTCAAGAGAGAGCTAGATAGGGCTCTTAAAGACCGCGGAGTCAAGGGATATGGGGAGAAGGCAGGAACGGGGTACTGATTGTGGATGATCAGCCATGATCACATTGAATGGCAGTGCTGGCTCAAAGGGCTGAATGGCCTACTCCTGCACCTATTGTCTATTGTCTATTGTCTATTAATCATTGATAATAAAATATTGTCGAATGATCCACTCAGATTATTGCCTGCAATTGTTTTGTCTGTGGTGTGACAATTAAAACTGAATAACCAGGTAAAGTCAGCGGACTTCAGAGTCCCGGCAGAGAATGCAAGCTGCCCGTTACAGTTTACTTGCCACTAGTTGCAGTGAGAAATACCTAATGTGTTCCTGCTCCAGAGATTACTCTTACAACAAAAGTAATATTAGAAAACCTGAAAATCATTAAAAAACAAACAGGAAGGAATATGATCCTGTCCAGCTCATCATTCTTGGTCAATACACTCAACGCCCTCTCACGTGTACATATAAAATAATGTTGGCACATGGTTAAATGGATTTGGGGTTTAGCCTGTATCTGCAGCCATCTAACCTGCCTCGCAGAACAAGGAAAGAATTCAGCAGTTAAAGCGAACAGCCGCTATGATGTGAATATTATTATATTCCGGAGAGCTGTTGCAAAAATGACTGGCATGATTATGCAGCATTATCATAGCTTCATCCGCTTATTGTACCGAATGTTCAGGGATTTTCAAATGGAAATGTCACTATCGATATCAGTCACTTTAGCTCTGTAATCACCGCACCATCACGGCCTGGTACAGTCTCAACGTGGGCACCGTTATTCAATGTGATCGGCACAAACAGCATTTTATTCACAGAAGGTGTCTAGGGTGTAAAATCATCAACGTAACGTTTTATATTTATATAAAATAAAACATCTGAGCAGAACGAGGATTATATCATTTGTGTGAGGAAAGCCTGTCTTTTCTAGCGTCGTATTGGCAGTGTTTACAAGACGGCCAGACAAATCGAAAGCTAGTCCCTCTCCCCACCTCCCCGTACACCCTCGACCCCTTCAGCTCATGTGTGTTGTCAGCTTGCAGCAGAAGGGTCCTTCAGCAAAACCATCCCACTCATTATGCATCCAATCCTTTCCTTACCAGCTGTGTGCAGGAAGGAACTGCGCATGCTGATTTACACCAAAGATAGACTCAAAGTGCTGGAGTAACTCAGCGGGTCGGGCAGCAACTCTGGAGAATGGGAATAGGTGACGTTTCTGGTCGAGACTCATCTTTAGACTATGTAGAAGACTAGCCACGACTAGCTACGAATAGCTACGGGAAAATTGGACACCGAATAGTGAAGAGTGAAGACGACCTCCTTCGGCCTCCCGTCGACTATGTTGAAGACTATCTACGACTACCTTCGACTACCCTCGATTACCTACGACTAACATGCCGACCTACCACGACTAAACCTACGAGTAAAAACAGTACGATTTTTTCCATGGCGACCATCTTTTTACTCGCGGGCATTTTTCAACATGTTGAAAAATACGCCGCGATCTAGCTTAGGCCTCGAGTACACGGGGACCACTCTCGAGCATGAAGGAGAGTTACAAAGACCTCCTACGACCTCGCGTCGACCATGCTGCGAGTACGAGTCGAGGGACTCGCGGATTAGATCACCGCAGTGGGACAGGCCCTTTACTCCAGCATTTTGTGTCTATCTTCGCCCTACAGTGTCGTACATTGCCTTCTGGATCTGAATCATCAAATTATCTCCAGGTGCAGAGCACTTTGTACCAACTTCATGTTCATCATCCAAGACCTGCAACTATCCCACAGGTGAAAGTATAATTTTTAATTATTATATCGTGCAGCTACTTGGCAAAAAAAACATCTTCAATTCATGGTTCGCTTCCAGATACATAATCCAATATAGGACTCAGCTTTAAATGTATTCTGCCTCTTGAATGGATAATTAATTAGTGTCTCTAAACACTCCGGGGCGGAACGGTAGAGTTGCTGCCTCACAGCGCCAGAGATCCGGGTTCGATCCTGACTAAGGGCGCTGTCTGTACGGAGTTTGTACGTTCTCCCCGTGACCTGCGTGGGTTTTCTCCGGGTGCTCCGGTTTCCTCCCACACTCCATAGACATACAGGTTTGTGGGTAAATTGGTCTCTGCAAATTGTCCCTTGTGTGTAGAATAGAGTTAGTATATAGGGGTGATCATCGGTCGGCATAGACTCGGTGGGCCGAAGGGCCTGTTTCCATGCTATACTTGTAAACAAAACCCCACACTCCATGGACGTGCAGGTTTGTAGGTCAATTAGCTTTGGTAAAATTGTAAATTGTCCCTAGTGTGTGTAGGATAGTTATGTTGTACGGGGATCGCTGGTGGGCACAGACTTGGTGGGCCGAAGGGCCTGTTTCTGCCCACTGCATCTTTAAAGTCTAAATACATTGTATTAATTATAGATTTTAAGAGCTGATCATAATTCGTCCAATGTGATACCTGATCTCGTTGTCAAGTATTATGGGTCTGGATGGAAGAGTTTGAGCAATGACTACAGATGCTTCCCGATTTACGATGCTTTGACTTGCAATATTCCGACTTTCCGATCGGCAAACGCTCGGCAACTGCGGTGAACCAGATATGCTGAGAGAATGGAGCGGCTGGGCCTGTATTTAGAAGCTTGAGAGGAGATCTTATTGAAACATATATGATTATTAAGGGTATGGACATGCAAAGAGGCAGGAAACATGTTCCCGATGTTGGGGGAATCCAGAACCAGGGGTCAAAGTTTAAGAATAAGGGGTAGGCCATTTAGAATGGAGACAAGGAAATACTTTTTTACACAGAGAGTTGTGAATCTGTGGAATTCTCTGCCTCAGAGGGTGGTGGAGGCAGGTTCTCTGGATGCTTTCAAGAGAGAGCTAGATAGGGCTCTTAAAGATAGAGGAATCAGGGGATATGGGGAGAAGGCAGGAACGGGATACTGATTGTGGATGATCAGCCATGATCACAATGAATGGCGGCGCTGGCTCGAAGGGCCAAATGGCCTACTCCTGCACCTATTGTCTGCCACAATGAGCTACCACATGCCCATCAGGTAAACATCATCCTCCCCCTGCCTCATCGACCACCCCAGAATACACAGAAGTGCACTAGAAGAGAGGGTGGCATGGTTCCGCTACGGTAGATTTGCTGCCTCACAGTGCCAGAGACCCAGGTTCGATCCTGACTACAGGTGCCGTCTGTACGGAGTTTGCTCGTTCCCCCTGCGACCGCGTGGGTTTTCACCGGGTGCTCGGGTTTCCTCCCACATCCCAAAGACAGCCAGGTTTGTAGGTTCACTGGCGTCTGCAAATTGTCCCTGGCGTTTGGGAAAGAACTAGTGTACGGGGTGAGAGTCGATCGCTGGCCGGCACGGACTCGGTGGGCCGAAGTGCCCGCTTCCACTCTGTATCTCTAAACTAAACCAAGTCATCTGCAGTTCCTTCCTTCAACATTTAAAGCACATTTGGACGGGATATTCGTGGATCGGGCATGTTTGGAGGGACGTGGGCCAAAGATAGGATGCCTTGGTCGGCAAAGAGTTGAGCAGTCTGGGCTGTATGAGTCCATAAACCAGGGTAGCTCAGTCTCACTGTATAACTTCCTCAAATTAAGCAATTTAACAATCTTATCTGTAGCAGCCATAAATTCAATGAGATTCTGTCAATAAAATCTGACAGCGCCTATTATTTAATTACCTTTCGGGGGGCGTTTTGTCTTTGAGAGGCATTAATCTTTATAGATTGATACTCCTTGCCTTGCAGTGAGATGGCAAGTCAATAGCTGCTGCCATTCCTCCTGTCAAGCCGTTCGTTGTTTACAATCTAACGCTTTATTGAATATTTGTTTGCTTTTGTAAATGCCGGCAATTATATTCAAATGGCTTTTGCCAGAAGAAAATTGGTCTGATGAATGAACTGGCAGAGGAGAGATGTGCTTTGGTACTGAACAACTCTTGCATGTGTGTGTGTGTGGGGGGCGGGGGGAGGGGGGGGGAGGGGGGGGGAGGGGGGGGGAGGGGATCACACGCGCGGGGTGTGCCTGGGCTGGTGACGTTGCCTGCAGAGTGCCTGCCGTGTGTGCTCACAGTTCCCTCCGACCACAAGACAGACTCGTAGAGTCACACAGCGCGGAAACAGGCCCTTCAGCCCAACCGACCCACATGCCCCGCCTGCACAGAGCCCACCTGAAAATAGACACAGTATGCTGGAGTAAAGCCCCTGTCCCACTTACGTGCCCTTGGCAGGCTAATTACATCACCTCGTGGTTACGTTGAGGCGCCACAAAGGTCCCGCGCGACTTCATTCGACCACACAGCCGTCTGGAGCGCGTAACGCCATTTGAAGATGGGCACAAAATGCTGGAGTAACTCTGCGGGACCGGCAGCATCTCTGGAGAGAAGGGATGGGTGACGTTTCGGGTCGAGAACCTTCTTCAGACTTGATTCCTCCTGCTCACCAGCTCTACGGATCTCGCTGGTCGCACCTGCCCGCGTTTCACCCACGTCCCTCTGCACCCACCTTTCCTATCCATGTACCTGTCCAAATGTCTTTTAAACGCTGTTCTTGTACCTGCCTCAACTGCCTCCTCCGGCAGCTCGTTCCACATGCCCAACACCTGTGTGCAAACAATGTAACCACTCTGGGGGTTACACAAAAAGCTGGAGAAACTCAGCGGGTGCAGCAGCATCTAAGGAGCGAAGGAGATAGGCGACGTTTCGGGTCGAGACCCTTCTTCAGACTCGAATGTAATCACTCTACCTGCTACACCTGACAATAAATACATCATTGATGGACCCTCTGAGTGACAAGGTAGCCCCTCAGGTTCCTATTACATTTTTCCCTTCTCACCCTAAACCTATGACCTCTGGTTCTCGATTTCCCTCCTCTGGGTAAAAGTCTCTGAGCCTCTACCGTATCGACCCATCACCATGGTTCCAAAACACCTTGCAACTCTCTGATGGGAATTGGATTAACAAAGCACCTTAAATATAAACTGGCGTCACATAGAACAGGTCAGGGTGGTCTCCTCTAACTAATCCAGGCATGGAACCCAACCTGCCAGTCCCACCTGCCCGCGTTTGGTCCATATCCCTCCAAACCTGTCCAATCCATGTGCCTGTCCAACTGCTTCTTAAATGTTGGGTTAGTTCCAGTTGCAACTACCTCCTCTGGCAGCTCGTTCCATGCATCCACCACCCTTGGTGTGAAAAAGTTACCCCTCCGATTCCAATTAAATCTTTTCCCCTTCACCTTGAAACTACGTCCTCTGGTGTAGGATAGAACTAGAGTAAGGGGTGATCATTGGTGGGCGCGGACTTGGTGGGCCGAAGGGCCTGTTTCCATGCTGTATCTCTGAACTAAACTATCAGACTTCCTCAGTAATTTCCATTCCTTTTGTGGAGATGTCCCTCACCCTCACCTTGTCCATCGGATCATCTGGAATCAGATCCAAACATTAGGAATTCCAGATGTAGAAACAAGGAACTGCAGATGCCGGTTTGCACAAAAGGACACCCACGAGTGCTGGAGTAACTCAGCGGGCCAGGCGGTATCTCTGGAGGAATCCCATCAAGGCTCTCAAACCTGTGCCATGCAATCCATCGACACTCAGGCAACCTATTACCTCTGTTAGACTGACTTGGATGAGTTTAGTTTAGAGATACAGCACGGAAACAGGCCCTTCGGCCCACCATGTCCGTGCCGGCCCGCGACCCCCGCACATCAACACTATCCTACACACACACTAGGGACAATTTTTACATTTACCAAGCCAATTAACCTACAAACCTGCACGTCCTTGGGATGTGGGAGGAAACCGAAGATCTCGGAGAAAACCCACGCAGGTCACAGGGAGAACGTACAAACTCCGTACAGAGAGCACCGTAGTCGGGATCGAACCCGGGTCTCTAGCGCTGTAAAGGGCTTGTCCCACTTGGCCGTCATTTGCGCCTCATTTACGTGTTATATGTAAAACAGGTCGACACGTGGTGATGCGCGACGTCGTGTGCAAATCACGCATCATGTGACAGCACGGCCGTCTGGTGCGCGTAACATCATTAGAATACCCTGCGCCGCACGGCAGGACGTTGACGCAAGGACGTAAGGACGTTGATGCACGGTGATGTAACTGTGCGTCACCATGGGATACACATGAGACGTCGGGATGTCAGCGTGCGTACCCAATGCGTCAGTGTGTGTACTCAATGCTTCAGTGTGCATACTCAATGCGTCAGCGTGTGTACGTGATACGTCAAGCAGGTGGCGCGCGAGGATTTAGTTCCTGTACTACATCCTGGAGCACCGCGTGATACCGCGCGCCACCGCATACAATTCCACGCCTCACCATGCGCAACGCATGCGTACCCCACGCGTCACGAGGTGTCAACCTAATTGACATATAACGCGTAAATGAGGCGCAAATGTCAGCCAAGTGGGACGGGGGCCCTTAAGGCAGCAGATCTACCTCTGCGCCACCGTGCCGCTGTGTGTATGTGGACACTGATTTAGTCACCTCTTTATTGGGCTCGAGCCATTTAGGAAATAGGATCCTGCGGCTGCACATGAAGGCAATAAATAGCACCGTCTACAGTGGCTGAACAACCCAACCTGTTAGCGAGCCGAGCGAACCCATGTCACCTGCGGCGGCACTCAGTCAAACTAACATGGATTAAATTTGTATTATGATTCAAGGTTACATTTCCAGCAACATTGCAGTTTGCACCATACTGTTCCCTCTCATTTATTCTTGATTTGCACCTAAACTAATGGGAAAATCCAGAGTATCGCCTCTTAAATGATTGCAGTATCTTGTGCTGGTTTGACTTTAAATGAGTAGTAATTGTACTTTAATAATTGTAAAATACATTTACAGCTTAACTGTGATTTCCACTTATAAATGATCATCTCCCTCAGCTTGGCAATCAGCAGTTTGCCTGGACGATCAAAGTTACTCGCTAAATAAATATCCAAGGAAGGATTGCTTATTGACTTTCTCCTGTGAATCTGTCGGGCCCCTAATTTGAATTGTATTTTGTGCATTTGCTATCTTCCCTTCCATCACAGCCAGTCTTTTCCTCCTCTACAATTAGCATGGGGACCAGCTGAGTGCAGCTCAAATCATGTTTTATTCACCACCAAAGTGACTTAACTAAATCAGCCACATTAGTGACTATCAGACAATTAAAAAAGTATATTCTCAGCAATCCAAAAGTTCCAGCTATTAAGTAAGTAAGTAAGTAAGTTTATTGGCCAAGTATTCACATACAAGGAATTTGCCTTGGTGCTCCGCCCACAAGTAACAACATGACATACAGTGACAGTTTTACGAATGACTCAGTGAACACTAAACATTAATAATAATAAAACATTAATGATAAAACACCATTGATCGAGCGTGTGAACCAACAAAATACCAGATCAAAGGGAGGCTACAGATTTTTGGCTGTTGAGTAGAGCAACTACTCGTGGATAAAAACTCTTTTTATGTCTGGCTGTGGCAGCTTTGACAGTCCGGAGTCGCCTTCCAGAGGGAAGTGATTGAAAGAGTTTGTGGCCAGGGTGAGAGGGGTCAGAGATGATCTTGCCCGCTCGCTTCCTGGCCAGTCCGAAGTAATCTGCTCCTTAGCTTATTCAGTGATTCCCACATTTTGGGACATAACGGATGGGACAGTTTTCGGAACTAAATAAATGCAATTGTATTATCTTTGAGGCATTTTGAATCTCGTACATCGCCGCGGATGTTGCCGGGACTCGAGGGCCTGAGCTATAGGGAGAGGTTGCACAGACTAGGACTTTATTCCTTGGAGCGCAGGAGGCTGAGGGGTGACCTTATGGAGGTGTACAAAATCACGAGTGGAACAGATAGGGTGAATGCACAGTCTTTTATTATTACTGTTTAATGTTTTATGTGTCATTCCGAACTGTCACTGTATGTCATGTTGTCACTTGCGGGCGGAGCACGGAGGCAAATTCCTTGTATGTGAATACTTGGCCAATAAATCTATTCATTCATTCATTTTACAGAGGGTAGGGAAATCAAGAACCAGGGGACTGAGGTTTAAGTTAAGAGGCGAAGGATTTAATTGGAACCTGAGGGGCAGGTTTCTCAGAAGGTTGTGAGTATATGGAACGAGCTGCCAGAGGAGGTAGATGATGCAGGAACTGTAACAATGGTTAAAAGACATTTTGAAAATTCATGGATAGGAAAGGTCTAGAGGAATGGGGGCCAGACATAATCTGGTGATATTAGCGTAGATGGGGTAGCAAGGGCATGTTGGGCCGAAGGGCCAGTTTCCGTGCTGTACGAGTCTAATGCTGGATTAATCATAGATAGACACAAAATGCTGGAGCAACTCAGTGGGACAGGCAGCATCTCTGGAGAGAAGGAATGGGTGGCGTTCCTTCGGAAGGGTCTCGACCCAAAACGTCGCCCACCCATTCCTGCTCTCCAGAGATGCTGCCTGTCCCGCTGAGTTACTCCAGCGTTTTTGTGTCCACCTGCTGGATTAATCATGTTCCATTAGGCTGCAGGGTGGCTTCGCAAATGGAAACATATAACGGAGTCAAAAGAAAAGTCACATTTATGAAGTAGTTTTGTTCGGTCAAACGTACCTTAAGGTGAAATCGCATCGAGTGGAAGTAGCGGGAGAGTGGAAAACGCTCAGCGTAAAAGATGCTCCAGGACTGGGCTCTCCTGCCGTCTCCAGACCCCCAGGGATGAACGTCCAGAACAATCAGCCGTTGAGTGATCGTTGATGGTCCATCTATCCCCTTCCATGAACAACCCAAACTCCTCTCCCTCAGGGATTGGCACCAGCCCACATCTCTTCATCTATCTACCCTCACCACCCAGCCCTCCCCAGCCTACAGCCATAGACAATAGGCAATACATGCAGGAGGAGGCCATTCAGCCCTTCGAACCAGCACCGCCATTCAATGTGATCATGGCTGATCATCCACAATCAGTACCCCGCTCCTGCCTTCTCCCCATACCCCTTGATTCCGCTAACCATAAAGAGCTTTATCCATCTAAAAGCCCTGTCCCATGGTACGAGTTCATTCAAAGAGCTCTCCCGAGTTTGATTCGAACGCGGAGATTTACGTTAATGGCCGCTCGTCGGTACTCGGGGCTATCGTGGACATTTTTCATCATGTTGAAAAATCTTCACGAGTCTTCCTCAGCTTACCTGCCGTTAGCGAGTCTTCCCGAGTGCCTGCCGTTAGCGTTACGGGCTGCTAAGAGACGTCCCCGAGCTCCGACGTACCCGCTACGTTCATTCTCCGTGCTTACCACGAGTTTGATTTTTTTTTAAACTCGGGAGAGCTCTTGAATGAACTCGCATTGTGGGCAGGGCCGTAACACTCTCTTGAAAGCATCCAGTGAATCGGCCTCCACTGCCCATTCACCGAGGCAGAGAATTCCACAGATTCAGATTCACATTCACATTTAGTCTCACATGCACCGATTAAGGTACAGTGATATTTGAGTTACCATGCAGCCATACCATTAAAAGAACACAACACGATTAAAAAGAACGATAGAACTGAACATAAACATCCGCCACAGTGATCACTGGGTCGACAGGCAATAAAGTTTAGTCAGTGTTCCTCCTTTTGACTCTGTGTGAAAACGTCTTTCCTCATCTCCATTCTAAATGGCCTACCCCTTATTCTTAAACTGTGGCCCCTGGTTCTGGACTCCCCCAACATCAGGAACCATGTTTCCTGCCTCTACCGTGTCCAATCCCTTAATAATTTTATATGTTTCTATAAGATCCCTTCTAACCCTTCTAAATTCCGGTGAATACAAGCCCAGCCGCTCCATTCTCTCAGCAAATGACAGTCCCGCCATCCTGGGAATTAACCTGGTGAACCTACGCTGCACTCCCTCAATAGCAAGAATGTCCCTTTCTCAAATTAGGGGACCAAAAACTGCACACAATACTCCAGGTGTGGTCTCACTAGGGCCCTATTCAATTGCAGAAGGACCTCTTTGCTCCTATATTATGAGGAGTTGAATATAGAGCGACATGCCTAGCCCAAAGCAAACAATGGCCTGTATCCTTAATCATCATTACTTTTAGCATATCTTTCATTCATTTATTCTATATCTCTCTACATTAACGTGGTGAACCTACGCTGCACTCCCTTAATAGCAAGAATGTCCTTCCTCAAATTAGGGGACCAAAACTGCACACAATACTCCAGGTGTGGTCTCACCAGGGCCATGCACAACTGCGGAAGGACCTCTTTGCTCCGAAACTCAATGAACTCATTACGATCATGAATAAACCAGGAACCAACGGGAGAAAAAATGGCAATGGAAGCAACTTTCCCAGACTTTATGATGATGTTCCCCCACTCGGATTTGGCCGTGGAGCTAATGAGACGAAACTCAGCTCTGGGGATCACGCACAGTGGGACCACCACTTCCCGACCAACATTTCCCAATTAGACTGGCTGCGATCATGAATTGATCCAATTTGTAACTGCAAATGGTGTATACATTGCTGCGTGCTGACCTAATTGTGTGAGGCAACGGGGGAATTGGGAACCAAGCCACAGGAAGATGCCGTTGACTTTACGAAACCTCTGAGCATTTTAATTTAATGGATCTTCCCGTGAATGCTGAATGTGTCCATACATAATTTATACGCCGCATTGAATTTTTAAACAATGCTCTCCGAAGCATTTGGCTGATGAGATGGGGGAGAGGGGGGATTTAGACCAGCGATCCAGGCAAAGGGGAATTAAGCGTTCTGCAATTAAAACCAGCTGCTGGGAGTTGGGGAAGAGGCGTGAGTGATGTGTAAATAACAGCACAAGCTAATGGGCCGAACGGCCGTATCACATCCCGACATCCCAAACTCTTGTCTCTTCTCATTTTAGCATACATTTTTGAAATATAGTTTATGGATGCCCCTCATAATTATTCTGTTAAACCTTGCAAAAACAGCAAAAATAAAGACTGCAATAATCCACTTGGGAAGCTTCCAAATCAACTGTACAGATATTGAATTCTCCAGTTTCAGGTAACTAACTTACAAACTCCACCCCTGCAGTTTTTTTCGTTCTCCCTCTATTTAAATTGTACAAGGCGTTGGTGAGACCAATTCTGGAGTATGGTGTACAATTTTGGTCGCCTAATTATAGGAAGGATGTCAACAAAATAGAGAGAGTACAGAGGAGATTTACTAGAATGTTGCCTGGGTTCCAGCAACTAAGTTACAGAGAAAGGTTGAACAAGTTAGGTCTTTATTCTTTGGAGCGCAGAAGGTTAAGGGGGGACTTGATTGAGGTCTTTAAAATGATGAAAGGGATAGACAGAGTTGACGTGGATAAGCTTTTCCCATTGAGGGTAGGGAAGATTCAAACAAGAGGGCATGAAATGAGAATGAAGGGACAGAAGTTTAGGGGTAACATGAGGGGGAAATTCTTTACTCAGAGAGTGGTGGCTGTGTGGAATGATCTTCCAGCAGAAGTGGTGGAGGCAGGATCGATTTTAACATTTAAAAGTAAAGTGGATAGGTATATGGACGGAAGGGAGTGGAGGGGTATGGTCTGAGTGCAGGTAGATGGGACTAGGGGAAAATAAATGGTCGGCACGGACTGGAAGGGCCGAGAGGGCCTGTTTCCGTGCTGTAATTGTTATATGGTTATATGGTTATTCCCTGTTTCCCACTTGGATGCTGTCCATTTCCCCCTCTCCCTCTCTCCCTCTCCCTCTCCCTCGCCCTCGCCCTCTCCCTCCCCCCCTCCCCGAGTGGGGGAGTAAACCGGAGCACCCGGAGGAAACCCACGCGGCCACGGGGAGAACGTACAAACTCTGTACAGACAGCGCCCGTAGCCAGGATCGAACCCGGGTCTCTGGCGCTGTGAGGCGGCAACTCTACTGCTGCGCCACCGTGCCTCCTGTGTCGTGCCACTGTTTAATGGGGACGTTTTCACAAATAGCATTTGGAAAGAGCTACTACTTATCAGATCAGGTACTTATCAGATGATTGTCAGATGCATTTGCGACCAATTAAAGAAGAAAAGTTTGTTAACTTGTAAACAGATCTATTTTGGCATTTCTCAAGTGGTGAAATGTCTTCATTAATGCATGCTTGACTTGTGTTTGCCTGGGGTTTTTGCTCACTCAGTTACAGAGTCCTTACTCCAGTGTGTGTCACTGCTATTAATTTGTGAAATGCCCAGGGGCTCTTTGTGTCGCCGCTCACTCAGAGAATAAACAAGGATAGAACGTGGGACAAAATAACCATTACTTGAGGTAGGCAACACTCAATTAGCTGTGACGACACCACACATCATACCCTGTGTGTAGGCGGCTCATAAAACCTCTCCTCACGTGTCTACGCCAGAGAGGGGCAAGAAATTGTTGCCAGGACTAGAGGGTCTGAGCTATAGGGTGGGCAGGTCCGGGCCTTATTCCTTGGAGCACAGCTTATGAAACTGTTACATCAATGATTAGTTATGATTAGGTAATTGTACACAAAGTTAAAAATAAGGTGTAAAGGGCCTCCCCCACTTGGGCGTCATTTGCGCGTCATTTACGCGCCAGGCCCGTAGTGACTGACGCGGGACGGTCGCGCGCAAATCACGCGTCATCATGCGTCAGCACAGCCGTCTGGTGCGCGTGATGGCATTACAATACCCTGCTTCCCTATTCTGCATCGTGGCCATCATGGAATGACTACAGCAACAACAGAGACTTCTGTTAGCAGCAGCCCTCATGCTTACAGACCAGCCAGGCCGGAGTACAACAGGAAAGGCCAGCAAGAAACCCAGGAAGTGGTCTGTGTGGACGAGGTTAGAGATTACATGACGCGTAAAAGGCGGGCCGACTGCGTATGGACGGCGCATGACATCGCATGTTTACGGACGTCAACGCACAGTGACGTGACCATGCGTCACCACGCGATACAGCGTGCGACGCCAATGCGTCAGTGTGCGTAAGCGATACGTCACGCATGTGGCGCGGGAGGATTTCAGTACACTACGAAATCCTGGAGCGCCGTGCGATACCAAGCGCCACTATATGCGATTCCACGCCTCACCCGCGCGCCGCCCATGCATCGACCAATTTTCTACATGACGCGTAAATGAGGCACAAATGACGCCCAAGTGGGACAGGCCCTTAGGCCATTTAGAACGGAGATAAGGAAAAACCTTTTCACACAGAGAGTTGTAAAGGGCCTCGTCCCACCAGCATGCGACTGCATGCGGCTAGCGCGACCAAACGTGATGGTCAGTTTTTCAGAGCCCCGCACGATGTCGGGACCAGCCCCGCACAACTCCATACGGCTCCGGCGATCGAAGTGGGACCGGCCACGCAAGGCCGTACAGCTCAAGCAACCACGTTAGGTCGCGCTCGACGCATGCAGTCGCATGCTGGTGGGACAGGCCTTTAAATCTGTGGAATTCTCTGCCTCAGAAGGCAGTGGAGGCCGATTCTCTGGATCAGGGGTGGGGAACCTGCGGCCTTAAGGCTGCATGCGCCTTCAGGGCCATTAAGTGCGGCCTTTTGAACGAATCCAGATTTTGTGGAACAAATCCTTTTATTTTTATTAATTTGTTTTTGTTCATCTTTTATTATTTTTTATTTTAATCTTAAAATTAACGCATTTAAAATACCAAAGAGTAAAAGAAGATTCAACAAAATAATTCTCCCCGACTGACGGCAACAATTAAAACATTGGTAAGTCATATTTTAACAACATGATGTACATTTGGAAGTATATCTAATTGAAGTTTCCTGGATGCGGCCTTATTAGATTACAGCTAACTTAATGCAGCATTCCAACATGAAAAGGTTCCCCACCTCTGGTCTGGATGCTTTCAAGAGAGAGCTAGATGGACCTCTTAAAGATAGTGGAGTCAGGGAATATGGGGTGAAGGCAGGAACGAGGTACTGATTGGGGATGATCAGCCATAATCACAGTGAATGGCGGTGCTGGATCGAAGGGATGAATGGCCTACTCCTGCACCTATTGTCTATTGTCTATTGTCTATTAAATGTTTACATATAAGGGCAGTTTTATATATGCATTCCCTAAATCTATATGTAGGAAGGATCTGCAGATGTTGGTTTAAACGGAAGATAGGCACAAAAAACTGGAGTAACTCAGCGGGTCAGACGGCATCTCTGGAGAGAAGGAATGGGTGACGTTTTGGGTCGAGACTTTTCTTCAGACTGAAGGTGAGGGGGTGGGTGTTGGATTGGCAGATGGTATGTTAGCATTCATCGCGAAAGGATTTGAGTATAGGAGCAGGGAGGTTCTACTGCAGTTGTACAGGGTTTTGGTGAGGCCACACCTGGAGTATTGCGTACAGTTTTGGTCTCCAAATCTGAGGAAAGACATCCTTGCCATAGAGGGGGTACAGAGAAGGTTCACCAGACCTGGGATGTCAGGACTTTCATATGAGGAAAGATTGGATAGACTCGGCTTGTACTCGGAATTTAGAAGATTGAGGGGGGAACTTATAGAAACTTACAAAATTCTTAAGGGGTTGGACAAGGTAGATGCTGGAAGATTGTTCCCGATGTTGGGGGAGTCCAGAACAAGGGGTCACAGTCTAAGGATAAGGGGGAATTCCTTTAGGACCGAGATGAGGAAAACATTCTTTACACAGAGAGTGGTGAGTCTCTGGAATTCTCTGCCACAGAAGGTAGTTGAGGCCAGTTCATTGGCTATATTTAAGAGGGCGTTAGATGTGGCACTTGTGGCTAAAGGAATCAGGGGGTATGGAGAGAAGGCAGGTACAGGATACTGAGTTGGATGATCAGCCATGATCACATTGAATGGCGGTGCAGGCTCGAAGGGCCGAATGGCCTACTCCTGCACCTATTTTTCTATGTTTCTATGTTTCTATGACTGGAGCAAGTGAGATAGGCTAGGGATGAAAAAGAGATAAACAGGGTGTCAGATGAAGAGCGAATAATGGTGAAAACTAAAGCTGGGGGCATGGATATGGGGAAGGGGGGGGGGGAGAGAGGGGAAAGAGGGGGTAAAAGGGTAATAAAGGGGCTTGGGTATTGAAGATGAGCATACGGAGGAGGGGAAAGTTAATTTAGTTTAGAGATATAGCACGGAAACAGGCCCTTCGGCCCACCGGGTCCGCGCCGACCAGCGATCCCCGCACACTAACACCATCCTACACCCACTAGGGACAATTTTCATCTTCATACCAAGTCAATTAACCTACAAACGTGCAGGTCTTTGGAGCGTGGGAGGAAACCGAAGATCTCGGAGAAAACCCACGCAGGTTACGGGGGGAGAACGTACAAACTCCGTACAAGACAGCACCCATGGCCGGGATCGAACCCAGGTCTCTGGCACTGTAAGCGCTGCAAGGCAGCAACTCTACCGCTGGGCCTCCTTGCCACGCCCAAAGGACGAGACAAGAGTTAAGGGGGAAGAGTAATTGTCACATGTACTGAAAACCTCCAACTCTCTTTAACCGGAACAAACTGGACTTTATCTAGCATTGAACGTCCCGTATCAACACACTGTGAACAACACGATTGTAATCATGTATTGTCTTTCTACTGACTGGATAGCACGCAACAAAAGCTTTCCACTGTACCCCGGCACACGTGACAATAAACTAAACTAAGTGATGACATTCTTACTTGTAGCAGCATAACAGGACTAGTGTAGCTGGGACATGTAGGCAAGTTGGGCCGAAGGGCCTGTTTCCACACTGTCTTCTCCGTGGATTGTCACCTTGTGGTGGTGGAGAAGCTTGTGTGGACCTGAGATCCTTACAGTGATGTCGTCTGGAGCGATGCTCCTGGTAGGGCCACCCATGGCGGTAAGGTCGAGGGGGAGGTCCCTGACAAAGAGCCAATCCAACCAAGACCTCAACGGTGGAACAGGCGGAGGACGATGGCTGACCTTAGTGGAGCGTCACAACGGCTGGGAAGGCGGATGAAGGCGGCAGCAGAAAAGGGTCTCCGGTTGTCTTGGACTCCATGCCACTGGATCCTGACCCAGATCTGTCAAGGACCGGGGGTGGCTGCCTGTCTGTGCACCAGTCTCCCCTCGTTAAACAAAGTCACGCGCAGGCGTCCTCCATGAGAGGACAGTCATACTCGCTCCAAGTGACCGTCGATGTGATGATGATTCCACAATGTATCACTCTGTGTCTCTGTGACTCTGTGTCTCTGTGTCTCTGTGTCTCTGTGTCTATGTGTCTCTGTGACCCTGTGTCTCTGTGTCTCTGTGTCTCTGTGACCCTGTGTCTCTGTGTCTCTGTGTCTCTGTGACTGTATCTGTGTGTCTCTGTGACTGTGACTTTGTGACTCTGTGACCCTGTGACCCCGTGACCCTGTGTCTCTGTGTCTCTGTGTCTCTGTGTCTGTGTCTCTGTGACTCTGTGTCTCTGTGTCTCTGTGTCTATGTGTCTCTGTGACCCTGTGTCTCTGTGTCTCTGTGTCTCTGTGACTGTGTCTCTGTGACCCTGTGTCTCTGTGTCTCTGTGACCCTGTGACTCTGTGACTCTGTGACCCTGTGTCTCTGTGACTCTGTGTCTCTGTGTCTCTGTGTCTCTGTGACCCTGTGTCTCTGTGACTCTGTGTCTCTGTGTCTATGTGTCTCTGTGACCCTGTGTCTCTGTGTCTCTGTGTCTCTGTGACCCTGTGTCTCTGTGTCTCTGTGTCTCTGTGACTGTGTCTGTGTGTCTCTGTGACTGTGACCCTGTGACTCTGTGACTCTGTGACTCTGTGTCTCTGTGTCTCTGTGTCTCTGTGACCCTGTGTCTCTGTGTCTCTGTGTCTCTGTGTCTATGTGTCTCTGTGACCCTGTGTCTCTGTGTCTCTGTGTCTCTGTGACCCTGTGTCTCTGTGTCTCTGTGTCTCTGTGACTGTGTCTGTGTGTCTCTGTGACTGTGACCCTGTGTCTCTGTGACCCTGTGTCTCTGTGTCTCTGTGTCTCTGTGACTGTGTCTCTGTGACCCTGTGTCTCTGTGTCTCTGTGACCCTGTGACTCTGTGACTCTGTGACCCTGTGTCTCTGTGACTCTGTGTCTCTGTGACCCTGTGTCTCTGTGTCTCTGTGACTCTGTGTCTCTGTGTCTATGTGTCTCTGTGACCCTGTGTCTCTGTGTCTCTGTGTCTCTGTGACCCTGTGACTCTGTGACTCTGTGACCCCGTGTCTCTGTGTCTCTGTGTCTCTGTGTCTCTGTGACCCTGTGTCTCTGTGTCTCTGTCACCCTGTGTCTCTGTGTCTCTGTGTCTCTGTGTCTCTGTGCCTCTGTGCCTCTGTGTCTCTGTGTCTCTGTGACCCTGTGTCTCTGTGACTCTGTGTCTCTGTGTCTCTGTGTCTCTGTGTCTCTGTGTCTCTGTGACCCTGTGTCTCTGTGTCTCTGTGTCTCTGTGACCCTGTGACCCTGTGACCCTGTTCCGTCAATGCCCCCTCGCTTGCGTTGTTCCAAAATTAATCTTCCATTCAAGACCATGAACAGAAAGTTCACTTCCATTGGGTTTTTAAAAATGTATATTATGTATGAAGCGGAGAGATGATTTAAATACCAGAACTGTAATGAGGTTTGAGTGAAGAGAGCAGGTCACCAAATGTCCAGGTGCGTTGTATCCTTCAGGGCAATGACACACACGGAATGGCAATCCTGTCTCCTCACGCTAAGAGTTCGAAACGCCACTATTTTTTTACAGTGATTGAGACGGGTACAAAAATCGTTGTTTTCCAGTTCTAATAAAATGCTACTCCGTACATTTAACTGAGCCGGGAGGAACTGCAGATGCTGGTTTAAACTGAAGACAGACACACAAAGCTGGAGTAACTCACCAAGTCAGACTGGAGGCAGACAAAAAATGCTGGAGAAACTCAGCGGGTGAGGCAGCATCTAGAGAGGGAAGGAATAGGCGATGTTTTGAGCCAAAACCTTTCTTCAGACAGAAGAAGGGTCTCGATCCGAAATGCGCCGATTCCTTCTCTCCATGGATGCTGCCTCACCCGCTGAGTTTCTCCAGCATTTTTGTCTACCTTCGATTTTTCCAGCTTCTGCAGTTCTTTCTTAAACAAGTCAGACTGAAGAAACATTTCCTCTGGAGAAAATAAATCGACGATGTTTCGGGTCAAGACCCTTCATCAGACATAAGGTTTAGGGTCTCAGGAAGGGTCTCGACCCAAAACATCACCTATTACTTTTCTTCAGAGATGCTGCCTGACCTGTTGAGTTACTCCATAAAATTAATAGTGTTAATCCAGGTTACTAATATTAATCCTGAATATTATATTCCTGTGTTGCCATTTTAGTTTAATTTGGTTTCGATTCGTTTAGAAATACAGCATGGAAACAGGCCCTTTGCCCCACCGAGTCCACACCAACCGTCAATCACCTGTTCACAGTAGGTCTGTGTTGTCATTGTCTCTTGCGGGCGGCGCACCAAGGAATATTCCTTGCATGTGAATACTTGGCCAATAAACTTATTCATTCATTCACTCATTTACTTTAGCCATACAGCACGGAAACAGGCCCTTCGGCCCACTGTGTCCGCGCCGACCAGCGATCCCCGCACATGATCCCAATTTCTCATCCACTCCCTGGGCAATTTACAGAGGATTAACTAACCGACAAACCTGCGCATCTTTCGCATCTGGGAGGAAACCAGAACACCCGGAGAAAACCCACGTGGTCACAGAGAGAAGGTGCAAACTCCACACAGCCAGCACCCGAGGTGAGGATCGATCCCGCTGCACCGTCCTGCGTCCACACACAGGAATTCCTGTCTACAAATACTCACTGGAAAATCATTTAGGCTGAACAAAGATAGAACACTCACACATTAAACAGCTTGCTCTGTCTGCTAATGTGCACGGCAATGTGCACTATCACAAAAGCATTTCCCTTAAAATGCAATTCGACTGAAATATTTCCCAAGTTAAAGCGGATGCTAATTATTCATTGCCGTTCCCCGATTACTTAATTGGAACAAAATGAAGATATGCAAAGTGTTGGTGGGTGGAATCACTGACTGGTAAACTCCCGCTTTCCTGGGATCACTGATGGCCAGTTGTCGTCTACCTTCGACAGCCGCACCATAGAAAGCATTTTATGGGGAAGCATCGCAGCGTGGTTGGGGAACAGCTCCATCCAAGACCGCAAGACATTGCAGGGAATTGTGGACGCAGCCCAGACCGTCACCCAAACCAACCTCCCTTCCATTGACTCCATTTATACCTCACGCTGCCTCGGCAAGGCCAGCAGCATCATCAAGGATGAGTTGCACCCCGGCCACTCCCTCTCCTCCCCTCTCCCTTCGGGCAAAAGGCACAGAAGTGTTAAAACGCACACCTCCAGATTCAGGGACAGTTTCTTCCCAGCTGTTAAGGACCTGTCCTACAAGCATACAACTCTATGCGATTAGCGCGACCTAACGTGGTCGCTTGAGCGGTCCGGCGTCGCGGGGCCGGTCCCACTTCGATCGCCAAAGCCGTGCGGAATTGTGCGGAGTTCGTCCTGAGTTCGTCCCGACACGGCGCGGGGCTCCGAAAAACTGACTATGTCCAAAAATTCCGCGCGGCAACGGCTTGTCGACTCGCAGTCGCCTCGACGCATTACACACCGCCCCGACATCGTGACTCCGTGAACCTATCTGTAGGTGCCTCCGTGACCCTCTATGTGTGTGGCTCCGTGGCCCTGTGTGTGTGTGTGCCTCGGTGCCCCTCTCTGTGTGCCCCTCTCTGTCCTGGCGAACTTACCTTAGACTTCGCTCCAAGTTCGCCTCACTTTGCGCCGCGTTGCGCCACTCACCCGACCTCCGCGCGGCCCCTATTGCCGGTTTGGTTGCGCTTGTCGCATGCAGGCGCATGCTGGTGGGAACGGCCCTGTACAGGGATCACCCGACCTCCGCGCAGCCCCCGCTTCTAGTTTGATCGCGTTCATCGCATAGAGTTGCATGCTTGTAGGACAGGCCCTATATCAGGCAACTGAATCATCCTATCACAACCAGAGAGCAGTGCTGAACTACTATCTACCTCTTTGGTGAAGCTCGGACTATCCTTGATCGGACTTTGCCGGCTTTACCTTGCACTAAACGTTATTCCCTTATCATGTACCTGTACACTGTAAATAGGTCGATTGTAATCATGTATTGTCTTTCTGCTGACTGCATAGCATGGACCAGAGTAGCAACCAGTCTCTTGCCCAGAGTAGGGGAATCGAGGACCAGAAGGACATGGTTTAAGGTGAAGGGGAAAAGATTTAATAGGAATCTGAGGGGTAACATTTTCACACAAAGGGTGGTGGGTGTATGGAACAAGCTGCCAGAGGAGGTAGTTGAGGCTGGGGCTATCGCAATGTTTAAGAAACAGTTAGACAGGTATATGGATAAGACAGGGATATGGACCAAGTGCAAGCAGGTGGGACTAGTGTAGCTGGGACATGTTGACCAGTGTGGGCAAGTTGGGCTGAAGGGCCTGTTTCCACAATGTATCACTCTATGACTTGTATGAAAACCAAAAGCTTTTCACTGTAACACGTGATAGCAAACTGAAGTGATTAAACGGATGATGTGTTAGGTGGCTGTGTTGTGAAGCCCTGGGTTGGGGCCACGCTCTCACAGCGAGGAAAGGGAAGACTGGCAAAAGGACCACAACTGTGCGGGAAAGGGCCTGTCCCACTTGGGCGACCTAATCTGGCGAGTTTGCCCTCGACTCATACTCGCAGCATGGTCGACACGAGGTCGTAGGAGGTCTTCGTAACTCTCCTTCATGCTCGAGGCCTCAGCTAGGTCACGGCGTTTTAAGTTAAAAAATACTCGTAGGTTTAGTCGTAGTAGGTCGGCATGTTAGTCGTAGGTAATCGAGGGTAATCGAAGGTAGTCGTAGATAGTCTTCATCATAGTCGAAGGGAGGTGGAAGGAGATCAAAAGGAGGTGGTCCTCACTCTCCACTATTCCGTGTCCAATTTTTCCGAAGTTATTCGTAGCTAGTTGAAGCTGGTCTTCAACATAGTCAAAGGAGGTCTTCAACATGTAATTTTTTGAAACTCTCCTATACTCTTCTAAACTCGCCAGTTAGGTCACCCAAGTGGGACAGCCCCTGTAGGAACTGCTGAAGTTGTTTAAACCGAAGATAGGCACAAAAAGCTGGAGTAACTCAGCGGAACAGGCTGCATCTCAGGAGAGAAGGAATGGGTGACGTTTTTCGGGTCGAGACCCGAGAAGTCAGAAGAACTTACTGGGACTCAGTAAGTCCCACAACTAGCAGCAGCTGGGCGGGTTGGGAAATAGGCGGGGGCTGACGGCTCTCCCGACTTCCTGACTGCTGCTGGAGCCCGATGCTGAGAGCTGAGGAGAAAAGAAAATATATTCATGAGCAAATGCAAATGGAGGTAATTTGAATTTGGATACAGATATTAGGCCGATCTCCAGCTGGCACTATTCTATGTACTAAAAGCTCTGTGGAATTATTGGATTTAAAGATTTTTGGCTTCAATTTCAACCCTTAGGAAAAATTTGCAAGTAAAATGAACTTTTGCCACACTGGAGGGAGTGACTCGGGGGGTCACAGCCGTGCTGGATACGTGTGAGTGCTTTTCATTGACAATCCAGTTTCCCTTTCCCACAGTCTTTTGTTCTTTTCACAAGGCCGTTTGGCCCATCGAGTCTGCTCTGTCATTCGATCTTTGCCAATCTGCTTTTCCCTCTCAACCCCATTCTCCTGCCTTCTCCCTGTAGCCTTTGATGCCCCTACTAATCGAGAGCCTCTCAGTACAATACAATAATACTTTATTAGCCAAGTATGTTTTGCAAGATGCGAGGAATTTCATTTGTCAAGTCAGTCATACAAATAAAAAGCAACTAGACACACAAAATACATTTTAACATAAACATCCACCACAGTGACTCCTCCACATTCCCCACTGTCATGGAAGGCGAAAAAAATGTTCAATCCCTTCCCTTCTTTGTCCTCCAGTGGTCGGAGGCCTCGAGCCTTCGTCCTCCCGTAGCCGGCGGCCTTTAGGGTCCTCCGCATCGGGTCGATCAGCTCCTGCATCGGGGGGAATCTCAGCTCCCCCGCGCCGAGCGATCGGATCCCGGGTTCTTGGTTCTTGGTTACTTGGTCCTCCAAAATATTCCAACTGGAATTTAAACTGGAGGTGGTGAAGGGAGGGGTTTAACCAGAGAGGGTTATTGGGAAGAAAGTGCCACTTTAAATGTAGTTGCGTCTGGCTGGGCAACCGTGGCTTGGTGGAGATTATTCCGTGCTTTAATAGTGCGTGGAAAGAACGAATTGCTGTACACATCTGTCTTTGAGGCTGGGACCACAAATTGGATCGAATGCCCTCGTCTGCTCCTAATTGGTTTGGGGTTGGTGTAGGTCTTGTGATCTATGTCTAGCTGACCATTTAACATTTTGTAAAAACAGGTCAAATGGTGAGCTTCACGTCTGTCTTGGAGAGGGTTCCACCCCGCCCAGAGAATTCAGAAGTTTGGTGACACTCGCTTCTCTCTCGTAGGTGTTAGTAACAAATCGAGCGGCCTGTCTTTGGACACGTTCCAAGACACGGTCAGGGCTTGTCGAACCTCCAGACATCCACGGTCCCTCCCGAGACTGCGAGCTCTCGATGGTAAAGTCCGCAGGCCGCGATTGTAGCGTCGATCCCAGGCAAGGGATCGGCTCTGATGGTAAGTCCACGCCCCTCGGTGGGGCCCAAAGTCAGTCCCGAGCGAGGCCTCCGGCTCCAAGATGTTAGGCCGCAGAGCGGCCGCAGGTACGACCAGGAAAACAATCGCATCTCCGGCAGGGTAAGTGATTGAGAAAAAAGTTTCCCCCGATCCCCTCCCCCACCCCCCACATAAAACAAACCAGAGAACATTAAAACAAACTTTCAAAACACACTAAAAATAACAAAAAAAATCAGAAAAACAGACAGACTGTTGGCGAGGCTGCCAATCGTACAGCACCCCATGGTGGTAACAATTTTTACTTTAAAAATACCCATTGACTTGGCCTCCACCGCCATCTGTGGCAATGAATTGCCACAAAGTCACCACCCTCTGGCTGAAGAAATTCATCATCTCCATTCTAATGGTACATCCTTTTTTTCTGAGGCTGTGCCCTCTGGTCCTAAACTCTCCCATTTACTGGAAACATCCTCTCCACATCCACTCTGTCTAGGACTTGCATTGCTTGGTCAGTTTCCATGAGGTTCCAGCTCATCCTTCTAAATATTAGTCCAATCGTCCCTGGTATCATTCTCCGAAACCTCTTCTGGACACTCACCAAACCCAAGTCCATCCTTCCTCAGATGTGAGGCTCAAAACTGCTCACAATATAGAAACATAGAAACATAGAAATTAGGTGCAGGAGTAGGCCATTCGGCCCTTCGAGCCTGCACCGCCATTCAATATGATCATGGCTGATCATCCAACTCAGTATCCCGTACCTGCCTTCTCTCCATTCTCTGATCCCCTTAGCCACAAGGGCCACATCTAACTCCCTCTTAAATATAGCCAATGAACTGGCCTCAACTACCCTCTGTGGCAGAGAGTTCCAGAGACCCACCACTCTCTGTGTGAAAAAATTCCTTCTCATCTCGGTCCTAAAGGATTTCCCCCTTCTCCTTAAGCTGTGACCCCTTGTCCTGGACCTCCCCAACATCGGGAACAATCTTCCTACATCTAGCCTGTCCAACCCCTTAAGAATCTTGTAAGTTTCTATAAGATCCCCTCTCAATCTCCTAAATTCTAGAGAGTATAAACCGTGTCTATGCAGTCTTTGTTCATAAGACAGTCCTGACATCCCAGGAATCAGTCTGGTGAACCTTCGCTGCACTCCCTCTATGGCAATAATGTCCTTCCTCAGATTTGGAGACCAGAACTGTACGCAATACTCCAGGTGTGGCCTCACCAAGACCCTATACAACTGAAGTAGAACCTCCCTGCTCCTATACTCAAATCCTTTTGCTATGAAAGCTAACATACCATTCGCTTTCTTCACTGCCTGCTGTACCTGCATGCCTACTTTCAATGACTGGTGTACCATGACACCCAGGTTGCGCTGCATCTCCCCTTTTCCTAATCGGCCTCCATTTAGATAATAATCTGTTTTCCTATTTTTGCCACCAAAGTGGATAACCTCAAATTTATCCACATTATACTGCATCTGCCAAACATTTGCCCACTCACCCAGCTTATCCAAGTCACCTTGCAGCCTCCTAGCATCCTCCTCACAGCTAACACTGCCCCCCAACTTAGTGTCATTCGCAAACTTGGAGATATTGCCTTCAATTCCCTCATCCAGATCATTTATGTATATTGTAAATAGCTGGGGTCCCAGCACTGAGCCTTGCGGTACCCCACTAGTCACTGCCTGCCATTGTGAAAACGACCCGTTAACTCCTACTCTTTGCTTCCTGTTTGCCAGCCAGTTCTCTATCCACATCAATACTGAACCCCCAATGCCATATGCTTTAAGTTTATATACTAATCGCTTATGTGGGACCTTGTCGAAAGCCTTCTGGAAGTCCAGATACACCACATCCACTGGTTCTCCCCCATCCACGCTACTAGTTACATCCTCGAAAAATTCCACAAGATTCGTCAGACATGATTTACCTTTCGTAAATCCATGCTGACTTTGTCCAATGATTTCACCACTTTCCAAATGTGCTGCTATCCCATCTTTAATAACTGACTCTAGCAGTTTCCCCACTACCGATGTTAGACTAACTGGTCTGTAATTCCCCGTTTTCTCTCTCCCCCCCTTCTTAAAAAGAGGGGTTACGTTTGCTACCCGCCAATCCTCAGGAACTACTCCAGAATCTAAAGAGTTTTGAAAGATTATCACTAATGCATCCGCTATTTCCGGAGCTACTTCCTTAAGTACTCTGGGATGCAGCCTATCTGACCCTGGGGATTTATCGGCCTTTAATCCATTCAATTTACCCAACACCACTTCCCGACTAACCTGGATTTCACTTAAGTACTCCTATGACCCGCGGTCCCCTGCTATTTCCAGCAGATTATTTATGTCTTCCTTAGTGAAGACGGAACCAAAGTAGTTATTCAATTGGTCCGCCATATCCTTGTTCCCCATGATCAACTCACCTGTTTCTGACTGCAAGGGACCTACATTTGTTTTAACTAATCTATTTCTCTTCACATATCTATAAAAACTTTTGCAGTCAGTTTTTATGTTCCCTGCCAGTTTTCTTTCATAATCTATTTTTCCCTTCCTAATCAAGCCCTTTGTCCTTCTCTGCTGGTCTCTGAATTTCTCCCAGTCCTCTGGTATGCTGCTTTTTCTGGCTACTTTGTACGCATCATCCTTTGCTTTGATACTATCCCTGATTTCCCTTGTTATCCACGGATGCACTACCTTCCCTGATCTATTCTTTTGCCAAATTGGGATGAACAATTTTTGTAGTTCATCCATGCAGTCTTTAAATGTCTTCCATTGCGTATCCACCGTCAACCCTTTTAGAATTGATTGCCAGTCAATCTTGGCCAATTCACGTCTCATACCCTCGAAGTTACCTTTCCTCAAGTTCAGAACCATTGTTTCTGAATTAACAATGTCACTCTCCATCCTAATGAAGAACTCAACCATATTATGGTCACTCCTGCCCAAGGGGGCACGCACAATAAGACTGCTAACTAACCCTTCCTCATTACTCAATACCCAGTCTAAAATAGCCTGCTCTCTCGTTGGTTCCTCTACATGTTGATTTAGATAACTATGCCTCATACTTTCCAAAAAATCCTCTTCCTCAGCGCCCCTGCCAATTTGATTCACCCAATCTATATGTAGATTGAAGTCACCCATTATAACTGTTTTGCCTTTGTCGCACGCATTTCTAATTTCCTGTTTTATACCATCCCCAACTTCACTACTACTGTTAGGTGGCCTGTACACAACTCCCACTAGCGTTTTCTGCCCCTTAGTGTTTCGCAGCTCCACCCATACCGATTCCACATCCTCCAAGCTAATGTCCTTCCTTTCCATTGCGTTAATCTCCTCTCTAACCAGCAACGCTACCCCACCTCCTTTTCCTTTCTCTCTATCCCTCCTGAATATTGAATATCCCTGGATGTTCAGCTCCCAGTCTTGGTCACCCTGGAGCCATGTCTCCGTGATCCCAACTATATCATACTCATTAATAGCTATCTGCACGTTCAACTCATCCACCTTATTACGAATACTCCTTGCATTGAGACACAAGGCCTTCAGGCTTGTTTTTACAACGCTCTTACCCCTTATACAATTTTGATGAGAAGTGGCCCTTTTTGATTTTTGCCCTGGTTTTGTCTGCCTGCCACTTTTACTTTTCACCTTGCTCCCTATTGCTTCCACTCTCGTTTTACACCCACCTGCCTCTCTGCTCTTGTACCCATCCCCCTGCCACATTAGTTTAAATCCTCCCCGACAGCACTAGCAAACACTCCCCCAAGGACATTGGTTCCATTCCAGCCCAGGTGCAGACCGTCCTGTTTGTACTGGTCCCACCTCCCCCAGAAATGGTTCCAGTGCCCTAAAAATTTGAATCCCTCCCCCTTGCACCATTTTTCAAGCCACGTATTCATCTGTAATATCCGCCTATTTCTACTCTGACTGGCCCTTGGTACTGGTAATAATCCAGAGATTATTACCTTTGAGGTCCTACTTTTGAGTTTATCTCCTAGCTCCCTAAATTCACCTTGTAGGACCTCATCCCTTTTTTTCCCTATATTGTTGGTGCCAATATGCACCACGACAACTGGCTGTTCACCCTCCCCCTCCAGAATGTTCTGCAGCCGTTCAGTAACATCCCTGACCTTTGCACCAGGGAGGCAACATACCACCCTCGAGTCTCTTTTGCGGCCGCAGAAACGCCTATCTATTCCCCTGACAATTGAATCCCCTATTACAATAGCCCTTCCCCTCTTTTTTCCCCCATCATGTGCTGCAGAGCCACCCATGGTGCCATGAACTTGGCTGCTGCTGCATTCCCCTGATGAGCCATCTCCCTCAACAGTATCCAAAATGGTAAACCTGTTTAGTAGGGAGATGACCGCAGGGGACTCCTGCACTATCTGCCTACTGCTTTGCTGGCTATTGGCCACCCGCTCCCTTTCTGTCCTCTTACCTTTTACCTGTGGCGTGGCCAACTTACTGTATGTGCTGTCCACGACTTTCTCTGCATCGTGGATGCTCCAGTATGAATCCAGCCGCAGCTCCAATTGTTCAATGTGGTCTGCCAGGAGCTGCAGCTGGACACACTTCCTGCAAATGTAGTCATCAGGGACACCGACCATATCCCTGACCTCCCACATGTTGCAGGCTGAGCAAACCATGGGGCCAATCTCCACTGACATCTTACTATTAAATATATATATTTTTTTTAATTTATTTTTTATTAAACACAAAACTTTATTCTTTAAACTGTACTAATAAATACTAATAAATACTGAATCCTCAGCTCCCAGAATCCTTAAACCTGTAGGCAGAAATGTAAAAATGTAAACCCCGGGTTGCAGCCAATCAGCTGCTTCCTCTGGTCCTCTTCAACCAATCAGATCCTTCCACCAGATTCCTTCACTGGAAGATGGAACGTTGCAGCTGCTGGTCTCACAGCGCAGGTAGCTCCACCCTCACTGACCCACGGCTCCCCGGGCCTCTGTGAAAAGCAAGCCCAGCGCTAGATTTATACTCACAGCAGGTAGCTCCACCCTCACTGACCCACGGCTCCCCGGGCCTCTGTGAAAAGCAAGCCCCGCGCTAGATTTATACTCACAGCAGGTAGCTCCACCCTCTGTCTCCAACGGCTCCCCGGGCCTCTGTGAAAAGCAAGCCCCGCGCTAGATTTATACTCACAGCAGGTAGCTCCACCCTCTCTCACCAACGGCTCCCCGGGCCTCTGTGAAAAGCAAGCCCCGCGCTAGATTTATACTCACAGCGCAGGTAGCTCCACCCTCTCTCACCAACGGCTCCCCGGGCCTCTGTGAAAAGCAAGCCCCGCTCTAGCTTTATACTCACAGCAGGTAGCTCCACCCTCTGTCTCCAACGGCTCCCCGGGCCTCTGATATTCCTGATATTTCTGAATATTCCTGATTCAAAAATATTACTGATTATATTCTGTGTTGTCACCTTCCCCTCAGCTAACAATGAAACATTCTACATTTCCTTATCACCATCTGCTTTGATCTGTCCTCTTCACACCTTACCCTTGTATATCTCTAGACTCCCTCTCCCCTGACTCTCAGTCTGAAGAAGGGTCTCGACCCAAAAAGTCACCCACTCCTTCTCTCCAGAGATGCTGCCTGACCCGCTGAGTTACTCCAGCGTTTTGTGTCTATCTTCGGTGTAAACCAGCATCTGCAGTTCCTTCCCACACACAATATGCCAAATGTGGCCTAACTAGCAGGCTTGTGACCAAATTTTAGGGACAACAAAGGCATGAAAAAATGATCTCCGGTGACTTCACTCAGTGGAAACATTTGCATTGTGTTTCCCAGGACCATTAATGTGTAGAAAACAGTAAAGAATGTCCTCTCCCACACACACCAAGGATGGGCTTAGAAGAATGATCCCAGGAATGAGTGGGTTAACATATGATGAGAGTTTCACGCCACTGGGCCTGTACTTGCTGGAGTTTTGAAGGATGAGGGGTACCCTCATTGAAAAGTACAGAATAGTGAAAGGCTTGGATAGAGTCAACAAAATAGAGAGAATACAGAGGAGATTTACTAGAATGTTGCCTGGGTTCCAGCAACTAAGTTACAGAGAAAGGTTGAACAAGTTAGGTCTTTATTCTTTGGAGCGCAGAAGGTTAAGGGGGGACTTGATTGAGGTCTTTAAAATGATGAAAGGGATAGACAGAGTTGACGTGGATAAGCTTTTCCCATTGAGGGTAGGGAAGATTCAAACAAGAGGGCATGACATGAGAATTAAGGGACAGAAGTTTAGGGGTAACATGAGGGGGAACTTCTTTACTCAGAGAGTGGTGGCTGTGTGGAATGATCTTCCAGCAGAAGTGGTGGAGGCAGGATCGATTTTAACATTTAAAAGTAAAGTGGATAGGTATATGGACAGGAAGGGAATGGAGGGTATGGTCTGAGTGCAGGTAGATGGGACCAGGGGAAAATAAATGGTCGGCACGGACTGGAAGGGCAGAGAGGGCCTGTTTCCGTGCTGTAATTGTTATATGGTTGTATGGTTATATTAGAGTGGATGTGGAGAGGATGCTTCCGCTAGTGGGTGAGTCTAGGACCAGAGGGCACAGCCTCAGAATTAGTTCCTTTCGGAAGGAGATGAAGAGGAATTTCTTGAGTCAGAGGGTGGTGAATCTGTGGAATTCTTTGCCACAGAAGGCTGTGGAGGCCAAGTGAATGGATATTATTAAGAGCAGAGATAGATAGATTCTTGATTATTACGGGTGTCAAGGGTTATGGGGAGAAGGCAGGAGAATGGGGTTAGGAGGGAAAGAGAGATCAGCCATGAGTGAATGGCAGAGTAGACTTGATGGGCCAAATGGCCTAAATCTGCTCATATCTTTTTTTAAATTAATTTTTATTTCACAATACATGAACCGTTCGAAAAATTCATCCGACATTTTCGGAGGCTATACAACTTGTTCAATACAGTCTATATACATTGCTCCAATTTCACGAATCTGTCCCCCACCCCTTCCACTCATGTGGCCCCCTGAACGAGGCATACCTTCCCTTATTTTGAGGGGCGTCTCCACATACCGTGCCCCCCATATCCAGCAGCGGAAGGACCCTAGTGGTCCTCTGCTCATATCGGTTATCACACCGATGTATTAGTGTTACGCGGTCAGTTCACAACGTTCTGCTCTGCCTGACACTGTGTTACTGCAGAATTGCACTAATTAGCGATGTGGAGACTTTCGTGGTCAGATCCAAAACATAAAACTGACTTGACAATCCGATTGTAATTGTGCTGAATCCAATTTTATGTGAAGTTGTTTGATATTGTATTATTTTATTCGTGAGGTGCAGTTATTTAAATGAGAAGATAACTCTTTCAGACAATGCTGTTGTAAGGTTTTCTCCAAATAAAACAAAGGCAAGTGTTTTACACAGAGGAGTGGGTGCCTGGAATACACTGACAGCTATGATAGTCGTTGTAGCAGGCTTTTATATAGGCACAGGAATAAAGTCAGGGACTCACACAGAGTGGAAATAGACCCTTCGGCCCAACTTGTGTGCAGTTTTTGGTTCCCTACTTTGAGGAAGGACATTCTTGCTATTGAGGGAGTGCAGCGTAGGTTCACAAGGTTAATTCCCGGGATGGCAGGACTGTCACATGCTGAGAGAATGGAGCGGCTGGGCTTGTACACTCTGGAGTATAGAAGGATGAGAGAAGATCTTATTGAAACATATAAGATTATTAAAGTTTTGGACACACTAGAGGCAGGAAACATGTTCCCCATGTTGGGGGAGTCCAGAACCAGGGGTCACAGTTTAAGAATAAGGGGTAAGCCATTTAGAACGGAGATGAGGAAACACTTTTTCACACACAGAGTTGTGAGTCGGTGGAATTCTCTGCCTCAGAGGGCGGTGGAAGCCGGTTCTCTGGATACTTTCTAGAGAGAGCTAGATAGGGCTCTTAAAGATAGCGGAGTCAGGGGATATGGGGAGAAGGCAGGAACGGGGTACTGATTGGGGATGATCAGCCATGATCACATTGAATGGGGGTGCTGGCTCGAAGGGCCGAATGGCCTACTCCTGCACCTATTGTCTATTGTCTATTGCCCACACCCACCAACATGTCGCATTTACACTAGTCCCACCTGCCTACACTAGTCCCACCTGCCTACACTAGTCCCACCTGCCTACACTAGTCCCACCTGCCTACACTAGTCCCACCTGCCTACACTAGTCCCACCTGCCTACACTAGTCCCACCTGCCTACACTAGTCCCACCTGCCTACACTAGTCCCACCTGCCTACACTAGTCCCACCTGCCTACACTAGTCCCACCTGCCTAAGTCCATGTACCTGTCTAACTGTCTCTTGATTAGTACAGGTGTCAGAGGTTATGGGGAGAATGCAGGAGAATGGGGAGATAGATCAGCCATGATTGAATGGTGGAGTAGACTTCATGACCTCATTCTGCTCCAATCACTTGTGATCTTATGGTAAACAAAAATGCTGGAGAAACTCAGCAGGTGAGGCAGCATCTATGGAGAGAAAGAATAGGCGACGTTTCGGGTCGAGACGCTTGACCCGAAACCTCGCCTATTCCTTCTCTCCACAGATGCTTCCTCACCCGCTGAGTTTCTCCAGCAAATTTGTCTACCTACGATTTTTCCAGCATCTGTAGTTCTTTCTTAAACTTATGATCTTATGATCTTTCTTAAATGTTGTGATAGCACCTGCCTCAACGGCCATCTTTGGCAGCTCGTTCTACACACCCGCCATCCTTTGTGTCAAATGTTACCCCTCAGGTTCCTATTAAATTTCCCCCCCCTCAGCTTAAACCCATGTCCCCTGGTTCTCGATTCCGAATATGAAAGGAATGGGGGGGATATAGATTAGGTTCAGGCTGAGTAGGTTGGTTTAACTAGGTATCATGTTGCAAACCAAGTGGAATTTGTATACTCACCAAGGATTTTAATAATGTGTAGAAAATTACAAAGCACAGATTGGTGTCAAAAATACCGCACCCGCTGAGTTTCTCCAGCATTTTTGTCTACCTTTGATTTTCCAGCATCTGCAGTTTCTTCGTGAACAGATTGATGTCACATCTTAAGACTCAATCTTCGGACCAGGGTATTTACGAAAAAGTGGTCAAGAAATATCATCCAGCTATTCATCAGGACTCGTGGCCGCGAGCTTTCCTTCCCGCGCGCGATAAACGGAACCGTTCTTTTTTTAACCAAAAATCATTGAATTAATTGTTAAAATAATATTTACGGTGCAATACAAAACCCGCCACCGTAATACGCGTCGAACAAAAATACTAAACTAATTACTGCAGCTGCTTCTCGACCTGAGATGGGATCATGTCATTAAACCCATCGTCAATCGAAAATATTGTCAGTCGAAAACGCCTCTAATACAATTTGATCAAAGTCAAGTCAAAAAAGTCAAAAGAGTTTATTGTCATGTGTCCCTGACAGGACAATGAAAATCTTTCTTTGCATAGCACAACAGAACATAGAAGGCATTGACTACAATTCTATACGTAAATACACCCATGAATTAATAAATTAATAAAGTGCAAATAACAGATGGAGGGATATTAATGTTCAGAGTTCCGAGCCAGGTTTAAGAGCCTGATGGCTGTGGGGAAGTAGCTATTCCTAAACCGGGTTGTTGCAGTCTTCAGGCTCCTGTACCTTCTACCTGAAGGTAGCAGGGAGATGAATGTGTGGCCAGGGTGGTGTGGGTCCTTGATGATGCTGCCAGACCTTTTTGAGGCAGCGACTGCGATAGATCCCCTCGATGGAAGGAAGGTCAGAGCCGATGATGGACTGGGCAGTGTTTACTACTTTTTGTAGTCTTTTCCTCTCCAGGGCGCTCAAGTTGCCGAACCAAGCCACGATGCAACCGGTCAGCAAGCTCTCTATGACAGGAAGATCACATGACAGGAAGTGGGATGCGACTCGCTGCCGTCGCCGAGCGTTCGTCCCAAAGTCGAACTATTGTAGGCCGAGGCTTCATAAATCGGGGAGCATCTGTACATAATTATATTACAATCCTTATTGAGGATGACTTCCACCCCACGCCGTGCCCAACGGTCCCGGAAATCCCACGTGGAGACCGTGGACAGCGCGTTGTCCCTTTACAAAACCAACCGGGCGTGGATGTAACCCCCGAAAAGGGGCAGGCAGCCGGCTCGGGCGGAGTCCTCCACCGCCCGGCACCGTGACTCGCTGAAGGCCAGCTTGGCCAGGCCCAGGAGCAACCCAACCAGGACATCTTCAGCCCTACCCTCTCCCCTACGCACAGGGTGTCCGATGATGAGGGTGGTGGGTGTGAGGTGCAGCCAGAAGGCAAGGAGCTGGCCCTCTATACAGTGGAACAGGGGCTGCAGCCTCACGCACTCCATATACACGTGGAACATGGACTCTTCCAGCCCGCAACAGTGGCAGGCAGCTGTCGAGTCTGTGAACTGCGAGAGAAACAGGTTGCAGGGGACTCCTCCGTGCAGTTCCTTCCACCCCAGGTCCCCGATGTAGAGGGGGAGAATCCCTGCATAGAGAGATCCCCCACTTAATGTACGCCTTGCACTAAATGTTAGTCCCTCATCATGTATCATCTATACACTGTAGCTTTTCACTGTACCTCGGTACACGTGACAATAAACTAAACTGAGCTGAACAAAACTGGCAGATGATGTCAACTAATCTCCTGTGCTACACATGGTCCATTTCCTTCCACTCCGCACATATCTGTTAGCCACTCTGCTGATGTTTTGTAGTCAAAATTGTTATATAAGTTACAGATCATTTTCTCGGGGATATCACACTTCGTAGCAGCGGTGGAGTTGCTGCCTTACAGCGCCAGGCTTGCATCCTGGCTATGGGTGCTGTCCGTGCAGAGTTTGCACGTTCTTCCCATGACCTTAGTTTAGAGATGCAGGCCCTTCGGCCCACCGGGTCCGCGCCGACCAGCGATCCCCGCACATTAACACTATCCTACACCCACTAGGGACAATTTACATTTATACCAAGCCAATTAACCTGCAAACCTGTACGTCTTTGGAGTGTGGGAGGAAACTGAAGATCTCGGACAAAACCCACGCAGGTCGCGGGAAGAACGTACAAACTCTGTACAGACAGCGCCCGCAGTCGAGATCAAACCCGGGTCTCCGGCGCTGCATTCACTGTAAGGTAGCAACTCTACCGCTGCGCCACCGTGATCGCTCCAGCCCACCTGCGTGGGTTTGCTCCGGCTGCTCCTGTCTCCTCTCCAGAGACGTGCAGGTTTGTAGGTTAATTGGCTTCGGTAAAAATTGCAACATTGTCCCCTAGTGTGTGGAATGGTGTGATTGTGCTGGGATCGCTGGTCGGCGCAGAATCAGTGGGCCGAATGGCCTATTTCCGCACAGTATCCGCACTGTACCTCTAAAACTATATATTTTTTAAAGTACCCCTGCACACTCGAGGGAGACTAGTTCAATTGATGACAATTTCAGGTGTTTATGAATCAGTCTCCCTGGCAAATATGCATTTCAGGCATGAGGTGGAAGTCAGTATTTAACGGTGTGTTTGGCCATAATTACAACTTTGCAAATTGGGTTTCCTCGGCTGCAGCGGGTAAGGTCACGGAAGCTCAAAGGCTGGTGACTAGATCTGAGCATATTACTGTGATAAATCTCTGGACTGTACAGTGCTGATATGACTGTGCCTGTGTATGGCAAGGTTTTTTTTTCAGTTTCGTTTATTGTCACGTGTAGCCAATCCTTTCCACTCGTCACTTTAATTTCACGTTTCATGTTTCATGTATTTTGTGTTTTTTTATAACTGTTGGCAGATCAAATTCCCTCCTGGGATAAATAAAGTGATGTTGCATTGTACCATATCGTAGATGACGGAGGAAGCTATCGAAACCAATACAATCACGATTTCAAGAGACATTTGGTCCTTCTGGGCCTCCTCCATGGCCAGAGTGAGTCCCACTGCAAATTGGAGGAGCAGCACCTCATATTTCGCTTGGGTAGTTTACACCCCAGCGGTATGAACACTGACTTCTCCAATTTCAGGTAGTCCCTGCTTTCTCCCTCCTTCCCCTCCCCTTCCCAGCTCTCCCACAGCCCACTGTCTCCCTCCGCCTGTTCCTTTCTTCTTCCCCCCCCCCCCCCCCCCCCAACCCCACATCAGTCTGAAGAAGGGTCTCGACCCAAAACGTCACCTATTTCCTTCGCTCCATAGATGCTGCCTCACCCGCTGGGTTTCTCCAGCACTTTTGTCTACCTTTGCCTGTGTAGCTTTTCATCCACCAACCAGTGATCCCTGCTGATTGAGTAAGTGTGGTATCTAACATTTGACGATGTCGGATACCGCACCAGACAATCGCCTTTGTTATCTTTCGCTTTGTGTGTCTTGTCTAAGTGAGCAGCGTTTACTGAAGGTTTGACTTGACAGTTCTATTTGATTTTGCAGAGAGGTCGGACTGCAGAGTTGAGAGCAACCCGTCCAGAATCCTTAAACACATCAGATCATACAGTGGAAATAAAATATGAAAAGCATCAGAACTCCACCAGGAATTAATACCCGGCAGTCAAGCGATCCCAGTGCCAGCTTCTAATAACACATCTTCTCAGTTATAGAGATGACCCTTAATTCATGCATGTTTAAGCTGTCAGCTTAAGGTTCAACGATTCATTCTTGCTGGGATCCATAGATTTTCATTACTAAAGCAACAGACTGGATTTCCCCCTGAAAATTAAGAACCAGGGCTCTATGTGTGGTGGGAAAAAAATCTTTAATTTGTTGGGGGGGGTTTTTTTAACTGTCTCCCGGCTTGTTAAATGAACCATTCGGAAAACATATATTGCAGGCTTCATCAAATGAAGTAATTACGGAGAAAGATGAACAAATGGTAAACTAGAAATCCCCACAGCGGCCGATATGTCTGTGCGAAGCTGCCTGCTCATGCGTTGCCATGGTGACAGGAGAATCAATATCATTCAGCTGGTCAGATATTTGACAGTAATTCTTGCCGGGTCACGGGATACAGGATCTGCACAGAATTCATCCTGGAACAAAAGGGATTTTTCAAACCTTCTTATGTATTCCTTCGTAAGGATTGCAAAAAACTGGAGGGTGGTAACGAACCCACTCCGAGCTCGCACCACCTTCAAATAAAGGATTGAACTTAACCTGCAGTCGACAATTCATTCAGCGCGTGAGCCCATCTTGGGAAGCAGTGCCTCCTTCCCCGTTTTAAACTGGGGGAGGACGGAGCACAATGGAAAGAAAAGACACCTCAGTTCCCCGAGTCCTCGCAACAAACAGCTCAGGGTTGAAGCCAAAGCAGGGATTTTAATAAAGATTTGTGGGACTGCAGCTGAGAACCGACGTGCAAAATGCTGACACAAAATGAGATATTTTTCAGGGTCACAAAAAGAGATTTTGTTCAGTATTATGCAGATTAATAAACAGATTTATAACAATTGGCTTCAGACGTAACGACGCTCTGGGACAAATGAGGGTGAAATACAAGGTGGTATCTTGGCACGATGCGCCCACATGGCTTGCTGCTGCTGCTGTGTCAATCCATGGGTTCGGATGCAGCAGAGTTTATCTCTTGGTCTTTTCTTTTGCAACAGATTGGTTGAGATAGAAACATAGAAACATACAACATAGAAAATAGGTGCAGGACGGTGCTGGCCCTTCGAGCCACCACCGTCATCCAGTATGATCATGGCTGATCATCCAAAATCAGTACCCCATTCCTTTCTCCCCATATCCCTTGATTTGTTAGCCTGAAGAGCTAATTCTAAAGGGCTTGTCCCGCTTGCCGATATTTTGATTGACGTATCAGGTCACTGAGAAATTAGCGGCGTGACGCGGCGTGATGACGTATTGACGCGCGGTGTTTTTTTTCAAGTGTCGCTACATTTATTTGTCGCCGCTGGATTTTGAAATGTTCAAAATCTTTTGGCGACACTGATATGACACCTTTCAGTCGACGAAAAAATCGCCATGTGGGACAGGCCCTTAACTTCGTCTTGAAAACTGCCACTGAATTGACCTCCACTCCCTGCTTCCTGTGGCAGAGAATTCCACAGGTTCGCAACTCTCTGGAATTCCATAGATTCATAACTCACTTGTATCGACCAGATGTAGATCTGGTGCTGAAATCCTTCCAAAGGTGAAGAGCGAGTAGGGATTTGGGTGTGTAGGAAGGAACTGCGGATGCTGGGTTAAACCGAAGATAGACTGAAGCAGTCTGAAGAAAGTTCTCGACCCGAAACATCACCCATTCCGTCTCTCTCCAGAGATGCTGCCTGTCCAGCTGAGTTGCTCCAACATTTTGTGTCTGTCTAGAGGATTTGAGGTGGCCGGGTGGGTGGGAAGGACGTGGGATGCAGAGAATGTGGAGGAGATGGAGAGAAGGAGGAGACTGGGAATACAAAGGGAAGTTTTCATTTCAAATTTAGACTTTGGAGATACAATGTGGAAACAGGTCTTTCGGCCCACTGAGTCCGCGCCGACCAGCGATCGCCCGTATGCTACCACTATCCTACACACTAGGAACAATTTACAATTATCAGAAGACCGAATGTGGGCAGGTGGGACTAGTGTGGCTGGGACATGTTGCGAAGAAGGAGCTGATTCTACGCTGTCTCAGTGGTCACAAGGAGAATGTGCAAACTCCATGCAGACAGCACCCGTAGTCAGGATCGAACCTGGGTCTCTGGTGCTGTAAGGCAGCAACTCCACCACTGAGCCACTGTGCCGCCCTTTGATTTAGCATTAAATTAATTATTGGATTGCAAACACATATACCAGAGGTCCTTTCATAAAAAATGTACTGTGTAGCAATGTTACAAAATGTTGAGATTTTTAAAATCGTCTGCAATTTATCCCATCAGATAAAGCATAAAAAGAAGTTTAATTTGACACCTAATTTACTTTCATATCTTCAGTATTAAAAACGTTATGGCCATTTTCATACTCGGAAATTAGCATCTTGTTCCCCATTGCTTTTCCATTGACTTAACTCAAAAGCTGTGATCTAGGACAGTCAAAAGCCCATAACTTTCTTAAAAATTCAGAGAACAATGAAATGTTCAGTTATTATAGATTGAAGCATTCTGAAACAAATATGAAACAATCTTACTTGGATGACCTGAAATTAAAGCATATAATTAGTTAGTTACCCAATTGTAGCTAATTACAAAATTCAATTACTAGATCTTAACATCTATCCATTTCTTAAGAAAAGATAAACATTATTAAATTGCCTAAGTGTCCAAATAACATTCACACAATAATTTACAATATAACATGATTTTACAATCTCATTTTCATTAATTTATAGGCCAAATTGAAGGAATTTAGTGTTTAATTCCCGTAAATTAATGGCCATTTAAATCATCTTGCGAGTGGGTTTTAGTGGAACGCGGTGGATTGGAACGTTGCGGTTTGCAGTGAATTTAAACCCCATATCGGCAGGAAAAACACTGCCGGTTCGTATATATTTTTTGTCCCCTTTTTGCAACATGAAAATTTGATTAAAGGCTTCCTAAGAAACACATTTTAATGTAAAAATAAACTGTGTACCTTATTTTACCCCTACGTAAAATCCTTCCCGTTGTCGGCGCTCACGGCTTTAGAAGATGATTTTTTAATTACTCTAGCTAATAAATTATCTAGCGTAATTTAAAAATACCTTCATAAAACAAATGTCGGAGTGATTTCTCTTTAGCAACAAAATCCCCTGAGATTGATCGATTTGAACTGTCTGGAGAAAAACGGCATTTTAAACCCGCCCCCCTCTGAAAGGCGCCAAAGGCGCGCACACGGGGAGTGGCAGAACTGCAGCGCTGCTCAAGGTAAGTTTTGTAACATACCTATTCTGCGGGTAATGTTTTCATGTCAGTCTCCCCACCATTGACTCCATCTATATTTCATGGTGCCTTGGAAGAGCAGCCAACATTATCATAGACTTGTCCCACCCCGGTCACTCCTTTCCTCCCGGCTCCCGTCAGGCTGAAGATACAGAAGTTTGAAAACACATAACAACACTCAGGAGCAGCTTCTTCCCATCTGCTATCAGGCTTCTGAACGCTCCTTCCATAAGCTAGGCTACTGTCTGATTCACCTCTATCATATTGCGGACATTGGACTTTGCCTCTGGAACTGATGAGCGACAATGCTGAGAACTATATTCTGCACTCTGTATCTTCCCCTCTGCTCTACCTGTTGTACTGGAGTTTGACTTGATTGTATTTATGTGTAGCATTATCTCATCTGTTTGGACAGCACGCAACACACAGCTTGTCACTCTAACTCGGTACACGTGACCTTATCATGGGGGGGACCTCAGTGAAACTTACTGAATAGTGAAAGGCCTGGATAGAGTGGATGTGGAGAGGATGTTTCCACTAGTGGGGGAGTGTAGGACCAGAAGTCACAGCCTCTGAATTAAAGAACGTTCTTTTAGGAAGGGGATGAGGAGGAATTTCTTTAGTCAGAGGGTGGTGAATCTGTGGAATTCATTGTCACAGACGGCTGTGGAGGCCAAGTCAGTGGATATATTGAAGCAGAGATAGATAGATAGATTCTTGGTAAGTACGGGTGTCAGGGGTTATGGGGAGACGTGATAAGTGATCAGCCATAAGTGAATAACAGAGTAGACTTGATGGGCCGAATGGCCTAATTCTGCTCCTATCAATTATGAACATTTATTGTTTATTATTGTTTATTATTATTATTATTATTATTATTAAATTGTTGAAACCACCAGCGACGCAGTGTTGCTGGTTTCCGACGGGCGCGGTGACGGACGCACCACACATCTCTGCCCTCCGTGCACCGGGCAAGCTCCTGTGTTGTCTCCACACGTGCGTCTTCCATCAAAGTCTTCAGCATCGTCTTGCTTGGCTGTCCCGGGCCACATCTTCCATGGGTGGGTTCCCCCAGCACAACCCTGTTTGCGGGCCATTTCTGGGTGGCGGTGGCAGTGACCAGCGAGCCTCATCTTTCTCCACCTGATCTTCTTGGCAAGTGGGTGGAATCTCCCCGTAGAGCTGGGCGTTGGTGATCTGATCCCCCCTACTGGCAATTTGGACTTTTCCGTGCATTCGGGTGTGCGTACCATCGAGAGACTTGGACAGTGCTCGAGTGAGAGTCCATGCCTCACACCCCGACAATAATATGGTCTAGACAGTTGCATGGAACTGTTTGAGACCCTTGGACATCCGAGACATCCAAATTTCCCCCACGTTATTGAGGGCTTTCCATGACAACAATAAACCTAAAGTTAATATATCTGTTTGTCTTCATAAATCTTACAAAGATCATTGTTGATGGACAGGTGATATGTCGTCAAGATGACCTGAATACCCTGCAGCCTACAAGACTGTATAGGGCTCTGGTGAGACCACATCTGGAGTATTGCGGACAGTTTTGGTCTCCTAATTTGAGGAAGGACATCCTTGTGATTGAGGCAGTGCAGCGTAGGTTCACGAGATTAATCCCTGGGATGGCGGGACTGTCATATGAGGAAAGATTGAAAAGACTCGGTTTGTATTCACTGGAGTTTAGAAGGATGAGAGGGATCTTATAGAAACATATGAAATTATAAAAGGACTGGACAAGTTAGATGCAGGAAAAAAATTCCCAAAGTTGGGCGAGTCCAGAACCAGGGGCCACAGTCTTAGAATAAAGGGGAGGTCATTTAAGACTGAGGCGAGAAAAAACTTTTTCACCCAGAGAGTTGTGAATTTGTGGAATTCGCAGCCACAGAGGGCAGTGGAGGCCAAATCACTGGATGGATTTAAGAGAGAGTTAGATAGAGCTCATGGGGCAAGTGGAATCAAGGGATATGGGGAGAAGGCAGGCACGGGTTATTGATTGGGGATGATCAGCCATGATCACAATGAATGGCGGTGCTGGCTCGAAGGGCTGAATGGCCTCCACCTGCACCTATTTTCTATGTTTCCACATAAATGAGGGCTCTCCATGCGAACATGACAACAATAAAGCTAAAGTTACTAAATCTGTTTGTCTTCATGAATCTTTCAAAGATCATTCTTGATGGAGCGTGACAGGGCAGGTGATAGGTCGTCGAGAAGGCCTGAATGCCCTGGGGTCTACGAGACTTCAGTGATCTCAGTGGGAGGCGTTTGACTACATGTTCTCCCCCTGCGAATTTCGTTGTGATCATTGAGAATGAAAACCTGCCTGGCCCCAGTGTTTGATACGGACCTTGTTCACTGCTCCTGTTCATCGCTGCCTGGTTATTAACATCCACGTTTTCCAAATGCTTCTCACTCTCAACAAGAGCCAACTGCACGTTCTGAGAAAGGGCCATCCCTAATAGAAGCAGCACTCAAGTTGGAGGTGGTTAATGAAGGATTAGAAGCTGTGGGCTATACAGATGCCGTTGGTGTCAGGGTAATGTCTATGGGATTACGTACTCACTCCAGGATCCTGCAGACAGCGCCATTCACTATTTGAAAATTGAGTGCTGAAATATTCTTCCGACAGCACTTTAATAAGAAAATAAGCCACCTGAGTCTCCAAAGAAAGTGGCGACTATTCCGAGCACTAAGTTTTTCTTTTGATTTATGGAGGCCGGGCGCCGCTGCAATATATTTACTTACTAACCTCTTATTAGAGAGGTTGAAACATAGAAACATAGAAACATAGAAATTAGGTGCAGGAGTAGGCCATTCGGCCCTTCGAGCCTGCACCGCCATTCAATATGATCATGGCTGATCATCCAACTCAGTATCCCGTACCTGCCTTCTCTCCATACCCCCAGATCCTTTTAGCCACAAGGGCCACATCTAACTCCCTCTTAAATATACCGTCCTGGAGCCTCCTGGTTAGACATTGATAGATGAGACTCCCCCCGCTCCTCTCTACCGAAGCTGCTGACCGACTCCATCCGTAAATCATCAGGTCCAAAGGCCAAAGGTTTGGAAATATTTTAAAACATTCTTTCAAATGTCACACTGAGTGGCTGTGCACTGTTAAGCAACGAGCCGAGGTTAAGTTTGGTATAGTGTAGGTCGGAGATCCAGCACACAAACAGGCCCTTCGGCCCATCGTGCCAACCATTGATCATTCTGGATTAATGGATATTTACATTTCACTTTTTTGCTGATCTTCGAATTAAGAATGTTTTTACTTAAGTTACATATTATAAAGCAAGGTGAGGTAATACTGATGTAACATGATATGGGCATCATCAACTTTTGTGTATTCCATCTTGTGCCTTTTGAGTTGAGTTGAGTTTAGTTTATTGTCACGTGTACCGAGGTGCAGTGAAAAGCTTTTGTTGCGTGCTAACCAGTCAGTGGAAGACAGTACATCATTACAATCAAGCTGTCCACAGTGTACAGATACAGGATAAAGGGAATAACGTGAATACTGTTTGGTGCAAGGTAAAGTCCCATCAAAGATACTCCAAGGGTCTCCAATGAGGTGGATAGTAGCTCAGGGCCACTCTCGAGTTGTTGGTAGGATGGTTCAGTTGCCTGATAACAGCTGGGAAGAAACTGTCCCTGAATCTGGAGCTGTGCGTTTTCACACTTCTGCACCTCTTGCCTGATGGGAGAGAGGAGACAAGAGGGATGTTGGGATGTGACTCGTCCTTCCATCTTATGATGTCCTGTATATGGTCTGTAATTTGTTTATAGGGTCATAGAGATATTGAGTGATACAGCGTGGAAACAGGCCCTTCGGCCCAACATGTCCCAGCTAAACTAGTCCTACCTGCCCGCGTTTGGCCCGTATCCCTCTAAACCTGTCCTATCCATGTACCTGTCCAACAGTTTCTCAAACATTGGGAAGGTCCCAGCCTCAACTACCTCCTCGTGCAGCTTATTCCATACACCCCACCACCCCTTGTACACCCTGGTCCTCGATTCTCCCACTCTGGGCAAGAGACTCTGTGCATCCACCTGATCTATTCCTCTCATGGTTCAAGGGAATAGAGTTCAAGCCTACTCAGCTTCAGAAAACACTTGCTTTCTCTCTCCATCCCCTCCCCCTTCCCAGTTCTCCCACAAGTCTTACTGTCTCCGACTACATTCTATCTTTGTCCCGCCCCCTCCCCTGACAGCAGTCTGACGAAGGGTCTCGACCCGAAACGTCGCCCATTCCTTCTCTCCAGAGATGCTGCCTATCCCGCTGAGTTACTCCAGCATTTTGTGTCTAACCAGCCAGCTCAACCTCTCCCTACAGCTCAGACCCTCTAGTCCCAGCAACAGGTCTGGTAAATCCTTTCTGTACCCTTCCCTTTTAGTTTCTAGATACAGCATGGAAACAGGCCCTTCGGCCCATCGAATCCATGCCGAAAGGCTGGCTGCCCTTTCACACTAAATCTGTTGTCCCGCATCACATCCACTCCTTACACACTGAGGCATCGACTATAATACTAAGATTAAATGAGAACTTACCAGTTTGAAGTTTAATCTTTATTTTATGAAGCGTTATGATGAGGGATTACGTGAAGACCCTGCCAGCATGCATGCACGACATTCTTCAAAGCAGTGGTGTGAAATCACAGATAACAGAGTTGACTAACATAGTAAGGTAAGAGAACTAGCATACCAGTTGACCTTTATAATAGAGGGTTTATGAGCGGAGGGCAGGTAATCCCTCATCGTAACTCCTCATAAAATAAAGATGAAACTTCAAACTGGTAAGTTCTCATTTAATCTTCGGAGTCACGTGAGCGACTAAGTGAAGATTTCAAAGCTCTGTGATTTCATGCCCTGGAAACGAGTCCATGCTCACACACTGCCATAATGACAAATGGAGGAAGTAGGTTAACGTATTTCAGACATGAAAAACAAGAGGGTATTTGTAAATAAGCAATTTACAAACTCTAAAAGTGTTCAACACATTTTAATGATAGCACAAGGTATTACATACATCCTCAAATACTGGCTACATTCTTCTAGTGAACCGTATCCAGGAAGGGGAAGGCGTTATGATTGATGTTAACTAGGCGGGGTTAATGGTACTGAGGTAACTATGTTATTGGTTGCATGCAAAACCATCTACATCCTTCCCCTTAGAAAATTTAAAAGAAACAGACCGTTGTCACTACAACAGAATTAAACAGAATTAAACAGAATCGCCATAACGAACAGGTGGCTTGCTGATCCGGCCCGAGCGCGTACGGATGCCTCCCCCTTCCCCCGGAGGAGCAGAAAAAACAGGGGGACCCGAGACAGCAGGGGAACCAGGGAAGGGCGGTGGGGTCGGAGGAACAGGAGAGGGAGAACCGCGACCGCCAACAGGTGACCCGCGCAGAGGGGAACCGGGCGCTCGATATGGGGACCGAGGCATGCAGGGAACGCTGGCTGGGACAGGAGCCGGCTGCTGGTATGAGAGCGGCGGGGCATAGGGGCCCGGGGCCTGCGGCTTCGGCTCATTAACCGCAAGCAGGTGTTGTCGGCTTCTACGGTAGATGGTTCCCTCATAGTCGACCAGATACGAACGAGGTGAGTCGGCCACCCCAACCACAGTAGCCAGACGGGAGTGACCACTGGCGGTTTGCAATCGAACAACCTGTCCAGGCAACAGAGGATCGAGTGGTCTGCACGACCGATCGTGGGAACGCCGCTGGCTGTCATGTTTCTCTTGAATGCGCCTCTGCACAGAGGCAGGCTCCAGCACCCGAGGTTTCAGCTGGCGCTGGGCAATCGGGATGGTAGATCTGGTTGTTCTGGACATCAGACGCTGAGCAGGGGACCCCATGGCCGGATCTCTGGAAACATTCCTGAGGTTCAGGAGATCCAAATACAAATCAGAGTTAGACAGTCTCGCTTGTTCCATCAGAAGCTTGGCGCTGCGGACGGCCCGTTCAGCAAGGCCGTTGCTCTGTGGGTACTCCGGGCTGCTGGTGAAATGCACAAAATTCCATTTGTCAGCAAAACTTTTGAACTCACGGCTGGTAAACTGCCTGCCATTGTCAGTCTGCAGCCTGACAGGGGACCCAAACGTGGAGAAGTGTTTCCGCAGCTTCCGGATCACCATCTCCGACGTGAGGGATGTCAGCAAATCCACCTCGAACCAGTTTGAGTACGAGTCGACCAGGACAAGGTAGTGGTTACCACGCCACTCGAAGATGTCGGCAGCCAGCGAGGACCAGGCCAAGGCAGGAGCGGGCTGTTGCAGCAGGGGCTGTTGCTGCTGATGTGGAGCAAGACTGTTGCACGTGGAGCAGGCAGAAACACGGTCTCGAATATATTTGGCCATTCCAGGCCAGTAGAATTGGCACTGAGCGTGGGCAAGTGTTGCATCGACCCCGGGGTGTCCGCTGTGGGCTGCGCAGTAGTAAGAATCGAACAGGGAGGACGGGACCACCACTTTATGTCCCTTAACGATAACGCCATTCTGGAGCACCAGTTCGTCACGGACCAGGAAGAAGGGCTGTGTTTCAGGCGGTGCAGCGGAGCGCTTTGTTGGCCACCCTGATTTAATCACAGACGCAAGCCGTTGCAAAACTGGATCGGCAGCGGTGTGCTCGGCCAAAAGCTGCAGCTGCTTGGTGGGAATAAAATTGACGCCCAGTACGAGCAAGTCCTCTGTTTCGTAGGGGTGGCGAGCACAGGAGGCCCGCGGGGCGCGCGATAACGTGTCCGCGATGTGCATCTCGGTGCCTTTCTTGTAGACGATGTCGAAATCAAAGCGCTGGAGCTGCAGCATCATACGCTGCAGCCTGGCAGGGGCAGCATGAATCGGCTTGTTCAGGATTGTCACCAGTGGCTGGTGGTCGGTTTCGACTGTAAATCTGCTGCCAAACAGGAAGTCTCTGAACTTGGAGCAGGCAAACACCACCGCAAGCAGCTCCTTCTCGATCTGAGCGTACCGCTGCTCGGTGTCCGTCATGGTGCGGGAGGCATAGGAGACAGGATGTAACGATCCATCGACAGATTGGAGGCATGCCGCGCCCAGGCCGAACTTAGAAGCGTCACATGTGACGGTGATGGGGCGACTCGCATCAAAAAATCGCAACGTCGGAGTGTTAATCAGTTTCGACTTGAGACAGTCAAACGCCTGCTGGTGCTGTGGGAGCCAGACCCAGGCGATATCCTTTTTTGTCAGCTGCCGCAGGGGAGCACTCAGCTCACTGAGATGTGGTACAAACTTCCCAAGGTAGTTCACCATGCCCAAGAAACGTTGTAGACCTGGCACGTCGGTGGGGGCTGCCATCTCAGAGATGGCCGCTGCCTTCAAAGGGTCGGGTTTTAGTCCGTTAGAGGTGAAAACGTGGCCAACATACGTGACTTCTGAGACACGAAACCGGCACTTCTTTGGGTTCAGCTTCAGGTTGGCCTTTCGCGCCCGATCCAGGACGCGGCGGAGGTTCCGGTCATGTTCGGCAATGTCCTTTCCATAGACTAAGATGTCATCCACGATGATGGCACATGGCAGGCCCGAGAATATCTGCTCCATCGTTCGCTGGAACACCTCACTAGCGGAATTGATGCCGAATGGCATTCGCAGGAATTTGAATCTGCCGAATGGTGTGGCGAAGGTTGTCAGGTCGGAAGATGCTTTGTCCAACGGGATCTGCCAGAACGAGTTCTTAGCGTCTAGGACCGAAAAGACGGTGGCTTGCCCGACCTGAGCCGCCACGTCCTCAACAGACCGCATGGGGTAGTGTGGTCGCCTGATGGCAAGGTTTAAGTCCTTGGGGTTGATACACACACGTATTTCATTCTTGTCTTTCTTTATCGTGGCAACCATGGTGGAGACCCAATCGGTGGGCTCCGAATGGAGGCGTGGGTTCGAATCCCACTTCTGACACCATGTAAATAAGCAATTTACAAACTCTAAAAGTGTTCAACACATTTTAATGATAGCACAAGGTATTACATACATCCTCAAATACTGGCTACATTCTTCTAGTGAACCGTATCCAGGAAGGGGAAGGTGTTATGATTGATGTTAACTAGGCGGGGTTAATGGTACTGAGGTAACTATGTTATTGGTTGCATGCAAAACCATCTACAGTATTTATTTAACAATAACAAATAATAAGGCCCCTCTACTTCGGGGAAATTATAATACACAACTTAATATTGTGTCTGCAAACATCTCAGGCGCGGCCACGGGTTTATTATAGAACCGTTGAAAGGTTTTCTCATTAGCCCAACCCGCCGTTGCAAGGATGTGGTCCATAGGAACTTCCATCATCCTTGCCGCCGATGTAGATGCAGCCCTGGTGGAGTGAGATTTTAAAACGTCGGTGTCCACCCCCGCTGCACCCAATACCACCCTTAGCCATCTTCAAATAGTTTGCACGGTGACTCTGTGATGAGGACATTTGTGACTTATAAGCAGAACCCTTTCCGTGCCCCTGAGATACTTGGTGACCTCCATGTAGTGTAAAAGGTGGGTTACCATGCATAGACGGCTGTCTACGGGGTAGGCCAGGAAATCCAACTTGCGGCCAGATGATCCAGGCCTGTCTTGCTTGAGTAACCCCTGAATAAAGAAAGTTACCTCATTGTTGGTTATAACCATGGCGTTCATACTTAGCTTGTGTAGGGACTGGACCCGTTGCGCCGTCACGAGTGCCAACAGCATGACCATTTTGTATGTCAATTTGGCTAAGGAAAGGGACGTTACTGGTGCCCACCCTCGGAGCATGGTTAACACAATGCCGATATCCCAGGTCTGGGAATATCTAGGCCTGGGGGGATTTTAGTTAAAAATTCCCCTTTTAACCCCTTGGTTTAGACACCAAGGGGTGAGACCCCACTGCAAGATGATCAAAACCTTGTCTGAGATATGAGGATAGGGCACTCCTGGCACAGTTGTTGGCACTGTAGCTTAAACCTTCATTAAAATGAAGGCTTGCCAGGAACTCCAGCACTTCCATAATGGTGGCTGTGTCACATATGATGTTTGTCTTGGTACAAAACACCTCCCATTTATTCACGTAAGTGAGGTACTGTCTTCCGGTGGACTCCCTGCACGATGCTGTGATGATATTCATTGTTCGGTCCGAGAGTCCAAAATCCAGAAGTGGCCTTTTCAAACCCTGCAAACCAATAGGTTCATCCGGTCATGGCACGGGTGACTCTCCCCTGTCACAGGATGTACCGATAAACTCGGACTTTTGGGTATTGGAATGCATGGTTCTGAGACCATGTCCAGTACCACAGGGAACCATGGCTGAGTAGGCCAGTCAGGCGCAACCAGAATACCTGATGCGGAGTCTTGTTGAATTTTCTGCAAGACCCGACTGATGAGGCAGAAGGGGGGAAATGCATAGAAGAACAAATCCCCCCAGTGTAGCGTGAAAGTGTCCATCGCTACTGCCCCAGGGTCTGGTGCCCATGCAACATATGCTGGTATCTGGTGATTGAGTCTGGATGCAAAAAGGTCGATATCTGGTGTTCCATACCGATCTACAATATTGACGATCACTTTGTGGTCCAACATCCATTCGGTGTTGCCATTAAACTTGCGTGACCTGGTATCCGCCACTGTATTTAGCCTATGCGGAAGGTAAGTGGCTGATATCCAAATGCTCCTTTCTAAGCACCAGTGCCAGATTGTATTGACCAATTCATCACAAGATATCGACATTATTCCACCCATATGATTGATATAAGCCACCACGGTGGTATTATCAATTTGTAAGCGTACATGCAGATGGTGCATGTCCGAACAGTAAGCCCAGAGTCCATGAAATGCTCCCAGCATTTCTAGATAATTAATTCCCAGTGACGGGAGTAAGGTTAATTCATGTGCATTCCGTCTACCACCGCAACTGGAGGTGGTATTAGTTGCTCCCCAGCCTTGAGCGCTGGTGTCAGTTTGTAGTATAGCTGAGGGGTTTGTGATTGTAATGGGATTGGAGCAATGTCGAGCATTGTCTATCCACCATTTTAATTCCAATTTTGCTTTTGCTGGTAATTGCATTGGCCTGTCAAAATGGCCAGCATGGTGTTTGAGGCAGCCACAAGCTTCCCAATTACCCTGGCTACTTGCTGAATAGACGGTTTACTGATGCCAGCAAAGCTGTTGCATGCTTCTGTCAAGACGCTTTGTTTGGTGGCAAAGTGACAGACATATGAACAGAGTCAATCATGAATCCCAAATAGTCCATCGTGGTAGAAGGCATTAATTTGGATTTGTCTGGATGGATGATAAATCCCAATTTTTGAAATAAGTGCTTAGTGGCTGAGACAGCCAATTTGGCCAACTCCAAGGTTCTCCCCACGATTAAAATGTCATCGAGGTATGCCATAACAACATGTTTTTGTTTTCTGAGACACGCTACAGCTGGTTTCAATAATTTGGTAAACAGTTTGGATGTTGATGATAATCCATTAGGCAGTGCTTTATACTGCCGGAGCTGCCCCATCCAGGCAAATTTCAAATATCTGCGATGATCTTTGTCTATTGGTACTGTATAGTATGCATCTTTTAGATTGATGCAAGCCATGAAGTATCTCTTGGAAACTAGTTGTTTGGCAGTAACAAAAGTTTCCATTTTGAAGTGGACATACTGCACGAAAGTATTCAGTTCTGTCAAATCAATAATGATGCGGCATCCGCCGTCTTTTTTATTTTTGACTTTACCAAGACAAACATCACATGTGACACTTCAACTTGTATTGAAGCTGTTCGATACAAACTGATGAGACTCACTTTTGGTTTTCTCAATTACCCCTTTTGTATGTAGTCTTAAGAGTTCAGCATGACCTTCTGTCTTTTCTTTCTGTGAAAGTACAAACTGTCGACTAGGTGTATGCTGAACAGGAGGGGGAGTTTGTGAACAAATTCAATTTTGTATCCCTGAATACTTTGCAGTATGAAAGGATCAGAAGTTATAGAACTCCATGCATCCCAAAACAAGTGCAACCGTCCTGCAATCCGTGAAGAGTTTAAACATGCGATGTTCCTGAGGCAACCAGACCCACCTACCTCCATGGTTACCAGCGGTGCTGCGTTGGTTTCCTCTGTCCTTGTTTCTTGTGATGTGGAGGAGCTGTGGTGTGGGGGTGGCGCATCTTCCAAGAAGGCCGTGCTGGGCCATGGTCTAAAAAAGACCGTTAAGCAGGTTGGACTGCCTTCGAGCTTTCACCAGCAGGTGTTCTATTGCTGTGGTAGCGTTGCTGGTGGATGCATAGGGGTGCTGTCGCTGCGGGTACGAGGACTTGGTGGCAGTCGGCACTTTTATCATGCCTCTTCATCGAGGTCTTTTACCTGCTTAGGCAGGTTGTCCCCGAATAATAATGTAGGCGTCTGTGCACTGCTGGGTCTGCACTACCCCGCTAACTTGGGGTTCAGTGCAGGCCGGATAACACTCTTCCTGTAACAGTTGATCTCAAACTGAGTGTTACAGAGGAGTGCCAGAGCATCCTGTAGCTCTTCCGGAATCTCCACTCCATCCACTGACCTGGCAACGGCCTTAATTCCAGCAGCCAGTGGTTTTAGGATTTTTTGGAGTTTTACTTCCTGACTTCTGATGCCAGGGCTCATGTTACCCCAGATGGGGTTGGTCACTGCAGGCACGTTGAGGGAGACACGATTCTCAGGAGCTAGATATTTGGCTGCGGTGTCATTAATGGCCTGTTCCTGAAGTTGATTTGTTGCCATGTAGTTAATACTGGCTGCCAACTTCGGTTGCAATGGCAGCCCTTTTTGCGTAGGCATCGCAAATTTTGATACCATGGCCAGTAGCTCCCCTTCTGGCATCCCCAGCATTGGTGTTTCTTCAGCCACACTCCCCTCTTCAGAGTCAGCCCAGTTCTGACTCCCTATGCTCCCCTGCGAGGAGGGTGAGACATTTGGCAGCCCCGTAAAGGGTGCTGCCGTGGGTAGGCGAGGAAACCCACAGTGACCATACCCCTGCTGTAGCAGGCCACGTCGCGCATGAGTGCTGGCGGGGTCTTCACGTAGTCACTCACGTGACTCCAAAGTAAAATGAATGAATACATGAATGAATAAATTTATTAGCCAAGTATTCACATACAAGGAATTTGCCTTGGTGCTCCGCCCGCAAGTGACAACATGACATACAGTGACAGTTGGGAATGACACATAAAACATTAATAATCAGAGGGCCACCTTTAACATCAGCGTATATTTACCGTACGGGGGAACATCCAGCGGACACAGGAATTCGGTAGCTGAACGAATCCAGCTGATACATTTACTGAGACCGCAGCCTGAAAAAGCATATCAAGTGGCTGATCAGAGAACCAAATCTAATCTGAGAGATTCTCCTTGAAGCTGCACAGAGAACAGATCGAGTCTCTGGCTGAGGAATTTTGATTACATCACGGACGCAAATCACTGGAGCAAGATGTATATTCCGCCACACAATTTCTTACAGTGAAGTATGTCTCTTCTCCACTTGAGATGCCTGAATCTCTCCCAATGCTGCTCTCTACAAATGAAGCAGCGTCCACAATTTACATTGATAATTCAGAGTTTGCGTAACAATTTTAATAGTGACTGTTGAAGGGGATTGCGACAGGTTTCGAGACACTGATGAAACTTGCAGAACAGACATTTAATTAACAAATTTCAATATAGATGAGGATTAGCAGATTTATTTCGGAAATAAAATGAGGAGCCTATATATTATTTGTGAAGTAAAAATCCAAATCTCGTGTCGGAGGAACCAGGAAACAAAAACACAATTCAAACTAAACTTCTACGCAGGTTAAGGAGTCCACGAAGAGGTAAGGGCCTGTCCCACCAGCGTGCTACTCAATGCGATGAGCGCGACCTAACGTGGTCGCTTGAGCCGTCTGGCGTTGTGGGGCCGGTCCCACTTCGATCGCCGGAGCCATGCGGAATTGTGCGGAGTTCGTCCCGACATCGCGCAGAAATCCGAAAAACTGACTATGTTAAAAATTCTGCGCGGCAACGGCTTGTCGGCTCGCAGTCGCCTCGACGCATTACACACCGCCTCGACATTGTGCCTCTGTGAACCTCTCTGTAGGTGCCTCCGTGACCCTCTATGTGTGTGGTTCCGTGGCCCTCTGTGTGTGTGCCTCTGTGCCCCTCTCTGTGTGTCCCTCTCTTCCTGGCGAACTTATCTTTAAGACTTCGCTCCAAGTTCGCCTCACTTTGCGCCGCGTTGCTCACTGACCCGACCTCCGCGCGGCCCTCACTGCCGGTTTGGTCGCGCTTGCCGCATGCAGGCGCATGCTGTTGGGAACGCCCCTGTACAGGGGATCACCCGACCTCCGCGCGGCCCCCGCTTCTAGTTTGAGCGCGCTCATCGCATGGAGTCGGATGCTGGTAGGACAGGCCCTGTAGGCCAAAATGCAGGAGCGTGCTTTTCGAGCGGTGCAATCTAACAACAGACAATAGGTGCAGGAGTAGGCCATTCGGCCCTTCGAGCCAGCACCGCCATTCAATGTGATCATGGCTGATCATCCCCAATCAGTACCCCGTTCTCATCATATTCCTATCATCTGCCTTCTCATCATATTCCCTGACTCTGTTTTATTTAAGAGCCCTATCTAGCTCCCCCTTGAGAAGTCCTGAAGTTCTTGAGAAGATGCAGAAGTCTTTGAGAACATGTAGATGTCCTGCTAAAACTTTGTGTCAAGTCCATCCAAGATAGCAAGAAATTGCAGAAAAATGTGGAGTTGCAGAGACATCTGGACGCAGCCCAGACCACCACACAAAACCCACCCCCCTTCCGTTGACTCCATCTACACTTCATGCTGCCACGGCAAGGTCAGCAGCATAATCAAGGACCAGTCTCACTCCCTCCTATAACCATATAACCATATAACAATTACAGCACGGAAACAGGCCATCTCGGCCCTTCAAGTCCGTGCCGAACAACTTTTTTCCCTTAGTCCCACCTGCTTGCACTCATACCATAACCCTCTATACCCTTCTCATCCATATGCCTATCCAATTTATTTTTAAATGATTCCAACGAACCTGCCGCCACCACTTCCACTGGAAGCTCATTCCACACTGCTACCACTCTCTGAGTAAAGAAGTTCCCCCTCATGTTACCCCTAAACCTCTGTCCCTTAATTCTAAAGTCATGTCCTCTTGTTTGAATCTTCCCTATTCTCAAAGGGAAAAGCTTGTCCACATCAACTCTGTCTATCCCTCTCATCATTTTAAAGACCTCTATCGAGTCCCCCCTTAACCTTCTGCGCTCCAGAGAATAAAGACCTAACTTATTCAACCTATCTCTGTAACTTAGCTGTTGAAACCCAGGCAACATTCTAGTAAATCTCCTCTGTACCCTCTCTATTTTGTTGACATCCTCTCCCCTCTTCGATCAGGGAAGAGGTACAGAAGTGTGAAAACGCACACCTCCAGATTCAGGGACAGTTGGTGCTAGTGTACGGGATGATCGCTGGCCGGCACAGGCTCGGTGGACCGTAGGGCCCGTTTCCGCCCTATATCTCCAAACTAAACTAAACAATGGTGTCAGATTAGGAAAAAGGGAAGTGCAACGAGACCAGGGTGCCCTTGTACACCAGTCGCTGAAAGTAAACATGCAGGTACAGCAGCCAGGGAAGAAAGCCAATGGTATGTTGGCCTTCATAATGAGAGGGTTTGAGTACAGGAGTAAAGAGGTCCTCCTGCAGTTATACAGTCCCTGGTGAGACCACATCTGGAGTATTGTGTACAGTTTTGGTCTCCTCATTTGAGGAAGGACATCCTTGTGATTGAGGCAGTGCAGCGTAGGTTCACGAGGTTAATCCCCCAATGGCGGGACTGTCATAGGAAGATAGATTGTAAAGACTAGGCTTGTACTCACTGGAATTTAGAAGGATGAGTGGAAATCTTACAGAAACGTATAAAATTATAAAAGGACTGGACAAGCCAGCAGCAAAAATGTTCCCAATGTGGGGGGAGTCCAGAACCAGGGGCCACAGTCTAAGAATAAAGGGGAGGTCATTTAAAACTGTGATCAGAAAAAACTTTTTCACCCAGAGAGCTGTGAATTTGTGGCAGAGGGCAGTGGAGGCCAAATCACTGGATGGATTTAAGAGAGAGTTAAATAGAGCTTTAGGGGCTGGTGGAATCAAGGGATATGGGGAGAAGGCAGGCACGGGTTATTGATTAGGGACGATCAGCCATGATCACAATGAATGGCGGTGCTGGCTCGAAGGGCCGAATGGCCTCCTCCTGCACCTATTCTCTATGTTTGTGTGTAAATTAAATAATTCCGGAAGTGGCGGCGCTGCCTGGCAGCTGCGGCTCACCTGCAGTCCGTCTGTTTTTTTCTTTTTTTTGTGTCTTGTTTCAGTAGAATTTTGTTTTATTAGGTTGTGTATGTGTGGGGGGGGGAGAGAGAAACAGAGTTTTAGTCTCTCCCTTCCGGGGGGATGCGTGTTCCCCGTCACCGTCTGTGCTGAGGCCTAATGGCGGAGCTGTGGCGGCGGCCTGGTTTGGAGCTGTAGTTCTCCAGCGGCGGCGGCGGTCCGGCTTAGAGCTGCGGTGCTCCAGTGGCGGCGGTGGCGGCCTGGATCGCCTCAGCGCAGAGGGAGAACTAGGATGGATGAAGACAATGACTTAAGACTTTTGCCTTCCACCACAGTGAGGAGGTGGCTGGTGAACTCATTGTGGTGGATGTTGGATATGTTTTGCTTTTTATTATATGTTATGACTGCATGGTAAACAATTTTGTTCAGACCGAAAGGTCTGAATGACAATAAAGGTGTAATCTAATTCAGTGAAGCATAATTTTGGCTCGCACTGAGGTGAAATATTGACCAGCACTCCTCTTTATATTCTGCTTTGTAATTTGTTTTGGCATCAGATGTGCAGCACAAACTATATTGCACACACAGTGACAGAGGTAGAATAAACTGCCTGCAAGACATCCATTATCCATTCCAAACTGAAGAAAAGCAGCTTACAAGCAAGATGCTTCCACTGCAAGATGTGAACGTATATCACGCCATGAGTCGGCGTATAACCAGCACACTGGTCGACAATATAGATTGCAGTTGCTGCATTTATAGGTCCAATTTCACCAATAAAACATTGGGAACAGCAAGGGACCTTTATTTCTCCTCTCCCCTGGAGCTGAATCTTATTAACCTGTGGTATCTTATCAATCTTGTACAGCGTCCAAACAGCCCACCGGGTCCACGCCGACCATCGATCACCTGTTCCCTTTGCATTGCATGGCATCTAAATAGTTCAGATATACCGTTCATAAATGCAATCAAGTCAAACTCAAATAGGTAGAGCAAAGGGGAAAATACAGAGCGCAGAATATTGTGGCATAATGGCTTCCATTTGATTCATGGATCTGTGAACAGGCGCCCATTTTAATAGCCTCCAGGTTAATCAACACCTCAACGTTAAGGGTCTTGACCCGAAATGTCACCTTCGGTGCACCTTCTCTCCATAGATGCTGCCTCACCCGCTGAGTTTCTCCGGCATTTTTGTCTACCTTCAAAATTAACATTGCCATTCTTGGCTTTTCATCCTTCTGGGCTCTTGTCCCTCCCTATATCTGTAACTATCTCCATCCCAGACATCTACCCAATGTACCTGCGCTTCCAGCTGTGGTGATGTGTTTTCAATTCCATCGCGGGCTCTATATTCAGTGTGGATGATACTGAGTTTTTAAGAAGGAACTGCAGATGCTGGAAAATCGAAGGTAGACAAAAGTGCTGGAGAAACTCAGCGGGTGAGGCAGCATCTGTGGAGCGAAGGAAATAGGCAACGTTTCGGGCCAAAACGTTGCCTATTTCCTACGCTCCATAGATGCTGCTGCACCCGCTGAGTTTCTCCAGCACTTTTGTCTACCTTGGATGATACTGAGATTAATTGATATTGGGACAGCACGGAACCAGGTCCTTTGGCCCAACGCGTCCATGGTCACCAAGATGTCCCACGTAAGCGAATCCCAGTTACCTGCGTTTGTCCCTCAACCTTATACCTGCAAACCCTGGCATAATTCTGGTAAATCATCTTTCAAGTGGCCCTCATCTTTTTAAGGATGGCACGGTGGCGCAGCGGTAGGGTTGCTACCTCACAGCGTCAGGTACCCCGGTTCGATCCTGACTACGGGTGCTATCTCTACGGAGTTTGTACGTTCTCCCCGTGAACTGTGTGGGTTTTCTCCGGGTGCTCCGGTTTCCTCCCACACTCCAAAGACGTGCAGGCTTGTAGGTGAACTGGCTTTGGTAAAAATTGTAAATTGTCCCTCGAGTGTAGGATAGCGCGGCGATCGCTGGTCGGCACGGACTCGGGTGGGCCGAAGGGCCAGTTTTCAGGCTGTATCTGTCAAGTCTGAAGTGTAAAGTGAGGAGTAGGGCCAGAAGCAAGGAGGCGGGGACTTGTGACGCGGGAATGTGTTCAGCTCAGTGTGGTTTACCACCTTATAATTCAGTCCATGTTCTCTTTGCCTGGGGAACAATGCTGCTTGAGACTATGCCAGCAGGCCACCTGCACAGATGGTGAGCAACTCTTGCAGCAGATATTAGAATTTATTAACAGGTTGCCCTTTCAAATGTTAAGTTGAGTCCATCGCGAAGAAGCGAAGCCACATGCTGCCACATGGATGTCACATGAAGGCACAAAATCAATTATAAAAGCTAAAGAGACAATTTTATTGCTTAGGTAGACAAAAATGCTGGAGAAACTCAGCGGGTGAGGCAGCATCTGTGGGGCAAAGGAATAGGTGATGTTTCGGGTCGAGACCCTTCTTCAGTCTGAATGAATAGGTGACGTTTCTTCAGTCTTGACCCGAAACGTCACCTATTCCTTCGCTCCATAGATGCTGCCTCACCCGCTGAGTTCCTCCAGCATTTTTGTCTACCTACGATTTTTTACAGCATCTGCAGTTCCTTCTTAAAAATGTCATTGCTTAGTTTAGTTTAGTTTAGTTTGGAGATCCAGCACGGAAACTGGTCCTTCGGCCCATCGAGTCCGCGCCGACCAGCGATCCCCGCACACTAACACTATCAATCACACACTAGGGACAGTTTATTACACTCACACCAAGACAATTAACCTGCACACCGGTACGCCTTTGGAGTGCGGGAGGAAACCGAAGATCTCGGAGCAACCCCAGGCGGTCTGTGGCACTGTAGGGCAGCAACTACCACTGCACCACCGGTCCACCCTGTGATGAAGGTTTGTTTGCATAACTCGATGATGTCAATTGAGCTTCCCATTTACTCATGTATCTGATGGGTGACCTTCAAATTCCTGGGCCTGCACATCTCTGAAGATCTCTCCTGGTCCGAGAACACTGATGCAATTATAACGAAGGCACATCAGCGCCTCTACTTCCTGAGAAGATTACGGAGAGTCGGTATGTCAAGGAGGACTCGCTCTAACTTCTACAGGTGCACAGTAGAGAGCTTGCTGACCAGTTTCATCGTGGCTTGGTTCAGCAACTTGAGCGCCCAGGAGCGGAAAAGACTACAGAGAGTAGTAAACACTGCCCAGTCCATCATCGGCTCTGACCTCCCTTCTATCGAGGAGATCTATCGCAGGCGCTGCCTCAAAAAGGTCTGGCAGCATCATCAAGGACCCACACCATCCTGGCCACACACTCATCTCCCCGCTACCTTCGGGTAGAAGGTACAGGAGCCTGAAGACTGCAACGACCAGGTTCAGGAATAGTTACAACCCACAGCCATCAGGCTGTTAAGCTCAACTCAAACAAAACTCTGAACATTAATAGCCCATTATCTGTTCATTTGCACTTTATCTGTTTATTTATTCATGTGTGTGTGTATATTTATATAATGGTATATGGACACACTGGTCTGTTCTGTGGTAAATGCCTACTATACTCTGTTGTGCTGAAGCAAAGCAAGAATTTCATTGTCCTATCTGGGACACATGACAATAAACTCTCTTGAATCTTGAATCTTGAAACTTCTTGTTGTTGGATGTATTTCAACCTGTCGCGTCAAAGATGATCAAAAGTATTTTTTGGAGCTAAGAATGCAAATGTGAAGAACATCATCATCGTCCGGTTCAACAATAAGATTCAGCGTTGTCTGCGGTGGACGGCTTGCTCCAATGTCTATACGGCTGCTGTTGGCTGCGGGATACGCTGGCCATCTGAAACATCACACATAAGTAAGTAAGTAAGTAAATAAATATGTTTATTGGCCAAGTATTCACATACAAGGAATTTGCCTTGGTGCTCCGCCCACAAGTAACAACATGACATACAGTGACAGTTACAAATGACTCAGAAAACACTAAACGTTAATAATAATAAAACATTAATGATAAAAAAGGATTGATCAAGCATGTGAACCAACAAAATACCAGATCAGAGGGAGGCTACCGATGTTTGGCTGTTGTGTAGAGCAACTACCCATGGATAAAAACTGTTTTTATGTCTGGCTGTGGCAGCTTTGACAGTCCGGAGTCGCCTTCCAGAGGGAAGTGATTCACCAGTCACACATCAGGATAGCACATCAACAGGCCCTTCGGCCCACAATGGCCGGACCAAACATAAAGCCTAGATAAATTAGCCTCCTCTGCCAGCACATGATCCATATCCCCTCATGTGCCGTGATATCTACCACCACCCCTGGCAGCGCGTTCCAGGCACCCGCCACCCCGGTGTAAAAATAATTTCCCCACCCATCTCTTTCCAACTTTGCCCCACTCACCTTAAATCGAACAAAAACGAAATTATGCCAATAAGGGAAAGTAACCCACATATTTTACAACAATTCCCTTTTAAAATAGTAAAAGAAAAACTTAAATATCTTGGAATTTATGTAACAAAGAGATACACTTAGAGATATACAAAGAGAGAGGGGGTCTTATAGAAACTTACAAGATTCTTAAGGGGTTGGACAGGCTAGATGCAGGAAGATTGTTCCCGATGTTGGGGAGGTCCAGGACAAGGGGTCACAGCTTAAGGATAAGGGGGAAATCCTTTAGGACCAAGATGAGAAGGGCTTTTTTCACACAGAGAGTGGTGAGTCTCTGGAACTCTCTGCCACAGAGGGTAGTTGAGGCCAGTTCATTGGCTATATTTAAGAGGGAGTTAGATGTGGCCCTTGTGGCTAAGGGGATCAGAGGGTATGGAGAGAAGGCAGGTACGGGATACTGAGTTGGATGATCAGCCATGATCATATTGAATGGCGGTGCAGGCTCGAAGGGCCGAATGGCCTACTCCTGCACCTAATTTCTATGTTTCTATGTTTCTACTTCTTTATTTAAATCAAATTTTCCGCCTTTACTGAACAAATTAGATAAGAATATTTTGTATTGGAAAACATTACCCATTTCTATGATGGGTAGAATTAATGCGATAAAAATGATTTTTCTCCCGCAACTATTATACCTTTTTCAATTAATCCCGATATATCTCCTGTAGATGGTTTTGCATGCAACCAATAACATAGTTACCTCAGTACCATTAACCCCGCCTGGTTAACATCAATCATAACGCCTTCCCCTTCCTGGATACGGTTCACTAGAAGAATGTAGCCAGTATTTGAGGATGTATGTAATACCTTGTGCTATCATTAAAATGTGTTGAACACTTTTAGAGTTTGTAAATTGCTTATTTACATGGTGTCGGAGCTGGAAGATACTTGCGCCTACCTGTCCATCGGGTTTTATTTCTTTTATTTGATTTGTGCCTTTTGTGCTTTATCTCTCTGACCATGGCATCCTCGTGCAGAAAGCCCGCGCAGCTTGTCTTTGATGCTGATATTTCTGAGCGCTGGGCTACGTTTGAAATTGATTTCACCCACTTTGTCAACGTCGCTCACCGCAATGATCCTGACTCCCTCAAAGCCTCCCTCCTACTCAACCTTGTCGGACCTGATGCCATGAAGAGAGCCAGAACTTTCGTCTATGCTCCAGCGGTCCTGGACGACAACAACGTGGTGGTTACCCCTGCAGAATCTGCCAGTGACCCTGCTTGCCTGCTACGTAAGTTCAGGGAGATTTGTGACCTGCCCTCGAACCGCATTCTAGAGAGGGCACGGTTCTTTACAAGGAGACAGCTGCCGGAGGAACCTGTTGAATGTTTTATTGCCGATTTGCGTTATCTCGCCCAGCGGTGCCGTTTCGGTGACATGACAGACCAGCTCACTAGAGACATTTTAGTAACTGGCATGCGTGACCAGAAGCTGCGATGTGAGCTTCTTAGGGATCCGGATCTAACGTTAGAAAAAGCCATGCATGCCTGCAGATTGTCTGAGGTCGTTGTATTGCCAGATGATCACCGGGACTTGGGAGATAAGTCTGTTCACCAGGCTGGATTTAGTAGAGCCCTGCCTCAGAGGGGAAACAATGCTTTTCTGCCGCGTGCCAACCCTGGTCCTGCTGATGTGCCCCCAAAAAGGTGCCCTAACTGTAACTACATGCACCACAGACGGTCGACGTGCCCTGCCTATGGCAAGGCTTGTAATTTTTGTAACAAACTGAATCATTTCATTTCTGCCTGCCGCTTATTCCGTTCTCGTGGGAGACAGGTACAGATTTCCAGACCCAGTCTAAACATGCTTAAACAATCTGATAGCTGTTCCAACCCACAGCCCGATGTTGCTGAATCCTATGATGCAGATCCAATTAATTCTCCCGAGGATTCGAATGTGTTTACCCTCCTCCAGGCACCTGGCCAACGTCTTGATCCCTCCGTGTCTGTGACTGTCAACAATGTAACCTTCCTTGCGAAGTTAGATACTGGGGCAAAGGTCAATGTTTTGTCAATAAATCTTTTCAACAAGATAAGGACTAATGAGGCCTTGGTCGCTGACAATGCTACTCTACACGCCTATGGTGGAGAAATTCTCAGGCCTGTGGGGAGGGCCACTTCAACTTGCAGGCTACAGAAGGCCACGAGAAACTTGATTTTTTATGTTTTGAACTCTGACTGTGTTACCCTGCTGGGAAACCGTGCGTGCCAAGATCTTGGCCTGGTGTCCTTCGACCACACGGTCCACAAAGTGCAACTGTCATTTAACCCGATTGCAGAATACCAGGACCTGTTCAACGATGACCTGGGAAAGTTACCACTGACATACCATATTTCCATTGACCCAAATGTACAACCCGTGGTCCGCGCACCTCACAGGGTGTCCCACGCCATGAAAGACAGGGTCGAGGCGATGCTTAACAACATGGTCGACAAGGGGGTGCTAGAAGCGGTCAGCGAGCCCACCGATTGGGTCTCCACCATGGTTGCCACGATAAAGAAAGACAAGAATGAAATACGTGTGTGTATCAACCCCAAGGACTTAAACCTTGCCATCAGGCGACCACACTACCCCATGCGGTCTGTTGAGGACGTGGCGGCTCAGGTCGGGCAAGCCACCGTCTTTTCGGTCCTAGACGCTAAGAACACGTTCTGGCAGATCCCGTTGGACAAAGCATCTTCCGACCTGACAACCTTCGCCACACCATTCGGCAGATTCAAATTCCTGCGAATACCATTCGGCATCAATTCCGCTAGTGAGGTGTTCCAGCGAACGATGGAGCAGATATTCTCGGGCCTGCCATCATCGTGGATGACATCTTAGTCTATGGGAAGGACATTGCCGAACATGACCAGAACCTCCGCCGCGTCCTGGATCGGGCGCGAAAGGCCAACCTGAAGCTGAACCCAAAGAAGTGCCGGTTTCGTGTCTCAGAAGTCACGTATGTTGGACACGTTTTCACCTCTAACGGACTAAAACCCGACCCTTTGAAGGCAGCGGCCATCTCTGAGATGGCAGCCCCCACCGACGTGCCAGGTCTACAACGTTTCTTGGGCATGGTGAACTACCTTGGGAAGTTTGTACCACATCTCAGTGAGCTGAGTGCTCCCCTGCGGCAGCTGACAAAAAAGGATATCGCCTGGGCCTGGCTCCCACAGCACCAGCAGGCGTTTGACTGTCTCAAGTCGAAACTGATTAACACTCCGACGTTGCGATTTTTTGATGCGAGTCGCCCCATCACCGTCACATGTGACGCTTCTAAGTTCGGCCTGGGCGCGGCATGCCTCCAATCTGTCGATGGATCATTACATCCTGTCTCCTATGCCTCCCGCACCATGACGGACACCGAGCAGCGGTACGCTCAGATCGAGAAGGAGCTGCTTGCGGTGGTGTTTGCCTGCTCCAAGTTCAGAGACTTCCTGTTTGGCAGCAGATTTACAGTCGAAACCGACCACCAGCCACTGGTGACAATCCTGAACAAGCCGATTCATGCTGCCCCTGCCAGGCTGCAGCGTATGATGCTGCAGCTCCAGTGCTTTGATTTCGACATCGTCTACAAGAAAGGCACCGAGATGCACATCGCGGACACGTTATCGCGCGCCCCGCGGGCCTCCTGTGCTCGCCACCCCTACGAAACAGAGGACTTGCTCGTACTGGGCGTCAATTTTATTCCCACCAAGCAGCTGCAGCTTTTGGCCGAGCACACCGCTGCCGATCCAGTTTTGCAACGGCTTGCGTCTGTGATTAAATCAGGGTGGCCAACAAAGCGCTCCGCTGCACCGCCTGAAACACAGCCCTTCTTCCTGGTCCGTGACGAACTGAATGGCGTTATCGTTAAGGGACATAAAGTGGTGGTCCCGTCCTCCCTGTTCGATTCTTACTACTGCGCAGCCCACAGCGGACACCCCGGGGTCGATGCAACACTCGCCCACGCTCAGTGCCAATTCTACTGGCCTGGAATGGCCGAATATATTCGAGACCGTGTTTCTGCCTGCTCCGCGTGCAACAGTCTTGCTCCACATCAGCAGCGACAGCCCCTGCTGCAACAGCCCGCTCCTGCCTTGGCCTGGTCCTCGCTGGCTGCCGACATCTTTGAGTGGCGTGGTAACCACTACTTTGCCTTGGTCGACTCGTACTCAAACTGGTTCGAGGTGGATTTGCTGACATCCCTCACGTCGGAGATGGTGATCCGGAAGCTGCGGAAACACTTCTCCACGTTTGGGTCCCCTGTCAGGCTGCAGACTGACAATGGCAGGCAGTTTACCAGCCGTGAGTTCAAAAGTTTTGCTGACAAATGGAATTTTGTGCATTTCACCAGCAGCCCGGAGTACCCACAGAGCAACGGCCTTGCTGAACGGGCCGTCCGCAGCGCCAAGCTTCTGATGGAACAAGCGAGACTGTCTAACTCTGATTTGTATTTGGATCTCCTGAACCTCAGGAATGTTTCCAGAGATCCGGCCATGGGGTCCCCTGCTCAGCGTCTGATGTCCAGAACAACCAGATCTACCATCCCGATTGCCCAGCGCCAGCTGAAACCTCGGGTGCTGGAGCCTGCCTCTGTGCAGAGGCGCATTCAAGAGAAACATGACAGCCAGCGGCGTTCCCACGATCGGTCGTGCAGACCACTCGATCCTCTGTTGCCTGGACAGGTTGTTCGATTGCAAACCGCCAGTGGTCACTCCCGTCTGGCTACTGTGGTTGGGGTGGCCGACTCACCTCGTTCGTAACTGGTCGACTATGAGGGAACCATCTACCGTAGAAGCCGACAACACCTGCTTGCGGTTAATGAGCCGAAGCCGCAGGCCCCGGGCCCCTATGCCCCGCCGCTCTCATACCAGCAGCCGGCTCCTGTCCCAGCCAGCGTTCCCTGCATGCCTCGGTCCCCATATCGAGCGCCCGGTTCCCCTCTGCGCGGGTCACCTGTTGGCGGTCGCGGTTCTCCCTCTCCTGTTCCTCCAACCCCACCGCCCTTCCCTGGTTCCCCTGCTGTCTCGGGTCCCCCTGTTTTTTCTGCTCCTCCGGGGGAAGGGGGAGGCATCCGTACGCGCTCGGGCCGGATCAGCAAGCCACCTGTTCGTTATGGCGATTCTGTTTAATTCTGTTTAATTCTGTTGTAGTGACAACGGTCTGTTTCTTTTAAATTTTCTAAGGGGAAGGATGTAGATGGTTTTGCATGCAACCAATAACATAGTTACCTCAGTACCATTAACCCCGCCTAGTTAACATCAATCATAACGCCTTCCCCTTCCTGGATACGGTTCACTAGAAGAATGTAGCCAGTATTTGAGGATGTATGTAATACCTTGTGCTATCATTAAAATGTGTTGAACACTTTTAGAGTTTGTAAATTGCTTATTTACATCTCCCAAAAACTTGTTTTGATTCTATAGTCACCAATTTTATATGGGATTATAAGAACCACAGAATAAATAAGAAACATTTATGTAAATCAAAAGTAAATGGAGGCTTAGCATTACCAAATTTTATGTTTTATTTCTGGGCAGTTAATATTCAGAATATGAACTTTTGGTTGGAAAAATTGGATAAACAACCAGACTGGTTAAAAATGGGAAAAGAAGATTGTTTACCTTTTGAAATTGGGTCGATTCTATTTGCTATTACCAAATTAAGCAAAAAAACCTATAAAGAAAACCCTATAATAGACAGTGGAATACGCACTTGGAAACAAATAAAGAAAACATTGAAATTGGATTATATACCACTATCTCTTCCTATTGTAAACAACGCAGCATTTAAACCCTCATGCATGGATAAGGGTTTTTTACAATGGAAAAACCATGGAATTACAAAGATGTGTGATCTCAATAGGAAAAATACATTTCTCTCATTTCAGGAATTACAACAAATGTATGGGCTTCAATCAAAGGATTACTTTAGATATTTACAAATCAGAGACTATGTTAAGTCAATTACAAATGAATATCAATTTAGAAAGATAGAAATTTTTGATGAATGTTTGAATAAACACCCGAACACAGAAAAACTGATACCATATATTTATAGTGTTTTATTAGATAGCGATGCTCCAAAGACGGATTTATATAGGCAATCATGGGAAAATGAATTAGGTCAAACAATTAGTCCAGAAATTTGGGATGAAAGCTTACAACATATACATCACTGTTCGTTAAACTCTGGACATTCTTTAATAAAATTTAAAGTATTACATAGACTGCATTATTCAAAAACAAAACTGTTTTTATGTCTGGCTGTGGCAGCTTTGACAGTCCGGAGTCGCCTTCCAGAGGGAAGTGATTCACCAGTCACACATCAGGATAGCACATCAACAGGCCCTTCGGCCCACAATGGCCGGACCAAACATAAAGCCTAGATAAATTAGCCTCCTCTGCCAGCACATGATCCATATCCCCTCATGTGCCGTGATATCTACCACCACCCCTGGCAGCGCGTTCCAGGCACCCGCCACCCCGGTGTAAAAATAATTTCCCCACCCATCTCTTTCCAACTTTGCCCCACTCACCTTAAATCGAACAAAAACGAAATTATGCCAATAAGGGAAAGTAACCCACATATTTTACAACAATTCCCTTTTAAAATAGTAAAAGAAAAACTTAAATATCTTGGAATTTATGTAACAAAGAGATATACTTAGAGATATACAAAGAGAGAGGCGATCTTATAGAAACTTACAAGATTCTTAAGGGGTTGGACAGGCTAGATGCAGGAAGATTGTTCCCGATGTTGGGGAGGTCCAGGACAAGGGGTCACAGCTTAAGGATAAGGGGGAAATCCTTTAGGACCGAGATGAGAAGGACTTTTTTCACACAGAGAGTGGTGGGTCTCTGGAACTCTCTGCCACAGAGGGTAGTTGAGGCCAGTTCATTGGCTATATTTAAGAGGGAGTTAGATGTGGCCCTTGTGGCTAAGGGGATCAGAGGGTATGGAGAGAAGGCAGGTACGGGATACTGAGTTGGATGATCAGCCATGATCATATTGAATGGCGGTGCAGGCTCGAAGGGCCGAATGGCCTACTCCTGCACCTAATTTCTATGTTTCTATGTTTCTACTTCTTTATTTAAATCAAATTTTCCGCCTTTACTGAACAAATTAGATAAGAATATTTTGTATTGGAAAACATTACCCATTTCTATGATGGGTAGAATTAATGCGATAAAAATGATTTTTCTCCCGCAACTATTATACCTTTTTCAATTAATCCCGATATATCTCCTGTAGATGGTTTTGCATGCAACCAATAACATAGTTACCTCAGTACCATTAACCCCGCCTAGTTAACATCAATCATAACGCCTTCCCCTTCCTGGATACGGTTCACTAGAAGAATGTAGCCAGTATTTGAGGATGTATGTAATACCTTGTGCTATCATTAAAATGTGTTGAACACTTTTAGAGTTTGTAAAGTGCCTATTTACATGGTGTCGGAGCTGGAAGATACTTGCGCCTACCTGTCCATCGGGTTTTATTTCTTTTATTTGATTTGTGCCTTTTGTGCTTTATCTCTCTGACCATGGCATCCTCGTGCAGAAAGCCCGCGCAGCTTGTCTTTGATGCTGATATTTCTGAGCGCTGGGCTACGTTTGAAATTGATTTCACCCACTTTGTCAACGTCGCTCACCGCAATGATCCTGACTCCCTCAAAGCCTCCCTCCTACTCAACCTTGTCGGACCTGATGCCATGAAGAGAGCCAGAACTTTCGTCTATGCTCCAGCGGTCCTGGACGACAACAACGTGGTGGTTACCCCTGCAGAATCTGCCAGTGACCCTGCTTGCCTGCTACGTAAGTTCAGGGAGATTTGTGACCTGCCCTCGAACCGCATTCTAGAGAGGGCACGGTTCTTTACAAGGAGACAGCTGCCGGAGGAACCTGTTGAATGTTTTATTGCCGATTTGCGTTATCTCGCCCAGCGGTGCCGTTTCGGTGACATGACAGACCAGCTCACTAGAGACATTTTAGTAACTGGCATGCGTGACCAGAAGCTGCGATGTGAGCTTCTTAGGGATCCGGATCTAACGTTAGAAAAAGCCATGCATGCCTGCAGATTGTCTGAGGTCGTTGTATTGCCAGATGATCACCGGGACTTGGGAGATAAGTCTGTTCACCAGGCTGGATTTAGTAGAGCCCTGCCTCAGAGGGGAAACAATGCTTTTCTGCCGCATGCCAACCCTGGTCCTGCTGATGTGCCCCCAAAAAGGTGCCCTAACTGTAACTACATGCACCACAGACGGTCGACGTGCCCTGCCTATGGCAAGGCTTGTAATTTTTGTAACAAACTGAATCATTTCATTTCTGCCTGCCGCTTATTCCGTTCTCGTGGGAGACAGGTACAGATTTCCAGACCCAGTCTAAACATGCTTAAACAATCTGATAGCTGTTCCAACCCACAGCCCGATGTTGCTGAATCCTATGATGCAGATCCAATTAATTCTCCCGAGGATTCGAATGTGTTTACCCTCCTCCAGGCACCTGGCCAACGTCTTGATCCCTCCGTGTCTGTGACTGTCAACAATGTAACCTTCCTTGCGAAGTTAGATACTGGGGCAAAGGTCAATGTTTTGTCAATAAATCTTTTCAACAAGATAAGGACTAATGAGGCCTTGGTCGCTGACAATGCTACTCTACACGCCTATGGTGGAGAAATTCTCAGGCCTGTGGGGAGGGCCACTTCAACTTGCAGGCTACAGAAGGCCACGAGAAACTTGATTTTTTATGTTTTGAACTCTGACTGTGTTACCCTGCTGGGAAACCGTGCGTGCCAAGATCTTGGCCTGGTGTCCTTCGACCACACGGTCCACAAAGTGCAACTGTCATTTAACCCGATTGCAGAATACCAGGACCTGTTCAACGATGACCTGGGAAAGTTACCACTGACATACCATATTTCCATTGACCCAAATGTACAACCCGTGGTCCGCGCACCTCACAGGGTGTCCCACGCCATGAAAGACAGGGTCGAGGCGATGCTTAACAACATGGTCGACAAGGGGGTGCTAGAAGCGGTCAGCGAGCCCACCGATTGGGTCTCCACCATGGTTGCCACGATAAAGAAAGACAAGAATGAAATACGTGTGTGTATCAACCCCAAGGACTTAAACCTTGCCATCAGGCGACCACACTACCCCATGCGGTCTGTTGAGGACGTGGCGGCTCAGGTCGGGCAAGCCACCGTCTTTTCGGTCCTAGACGCTAAGAACACGTTCTGGCAGATCCCGTTGGACAAAGCATCTTCCGACCTGACAACCTTCGCCACACCATTCGGCAGATTCAAATTCCTGCGAATACCATTCGGCATCAATTCCGCTAGTGAGGTGTTCCAGCGAACGATGGAGCAGATATTCTCGGGCCTGCCATGTGCCATCATCGTGGATGACATCTTAGTCTATGGGAAGGACATTGCCGAACATGACCAGAACCTCCGCCGCGTCCTGGATCGGGCGCGAAAGGCCAACCTGAAGCTGAACCCAAAGAAGTGCCGGTTTCGTGTCTCAGAAGTCACGTATGTTGGACACGTTTTCACCTCTAACGGACTAAAACCCGACCCTTTGAAGGCAGCGGCCATCTCTGAGATGGCAGCCCCCACCGACGTGCCAGGTCTACAACGTTTCTTGGGCATGGTGAACTACCTTGGGAAGTTTGTACCACATCTCAGTGAGCTGAGTGCTCCCCTGCGGCAGCTGACAAAAAAGGATATCGCCTGGGCCTGGCTCCCACAGCACCAGCAGGCGTTTGACTGTCTCAAGTCGAAACTGATTAACACTCCGACGTTGCGATTTTTTGATGCGAGTCGCCCCATCACCGTCACATGTGACGCTTCTAAGTTCGGCCTGGGCGCGGCATGCCTCCAATCTGTCGATGGATCATTACATCCTGTCTCCTATGCCTCCCGCACCATGACGGACACCGAGCAGCGGTACGCTCAGATCGAGAAGGAGCTGCTTGCGGTGGTGTTTGCCTGCTCCAAGTTCAGAGACTTCCTGTTTGGCAGCAGATTTACAGTCGAAACCGACCACCAGCCACTGGTGACAATCCTGAACAAGCCGATTCATGCTGCCCCTGCCAGGCTGCAGCGTATGATGCTGCAGCTCCAGTGCTTTGATTTCGACATCGTCTACAAGAAAGGCACCGAGATGCACATCGCGGACACGTTATCGCGCGCCCCGCGGGCCTCCTGTGCTCGCCACCCCTACGAAACAGAGGACTTGCTCGTACTGGGCGTCAATTTTATTCCCACCAAGCAGCTGCAGCTTTTGGCCGAGCACACCGCTGCCGATCCAGTTTTGCAACGGCTTGCGTCTGTGATTAAATCAGGGTGGCCAACAAAGCGCTCCGCTGCACCGCCTGAAACACAGCCCTTCTTCCTGGTCCGTGACGAACTGAATGGCGTTATCGTTAAGGGACATAAAGTGGTGGTCCCGTCCTCCCTGTTCGATTCTTACTACTGCGCAGCCCACAGCGGACACCCCGGGGTCGATGCAACACTCGCCCACGCTCAGTGCCAATTCTACTGGCCTGGAATGGCCGAATATATTCGAGACCGTGTTTCTGCCTGCTCCGCGTGCAACAGTCTTGCTCCACATCAGCAGCGACAGCCCCTGCTGCAACAGCCCGCTCCTGCCTTGGCCTGGTCCTCGCTGGCTGCCGACATCTTCGAGTGGCGTGGTAACCACTACCTTGTCCTGGTCGACTCGTACTCAAACTGGTTCGAGGTGGATTTGCTGACATCCCTCACGTCGGAGATGGTGATCCGGAAGCTGCGGAAACACTTCTCCACGTTTGGGTCCCCTGTCAGGCTGCAGACTGACAATGGCAGGCAGTTTACCAGCCGTGAGTTCAAAAGTTTTGCTGACAAATGGAATTTTGTGCATTTCACCAGCAGCCCGGAGTACCCACAGAGCAACGGCCTTGCTGAACGGGCCGTCCGCAGCGCCAAGCTTCTGATGGAACAAGCGAGACTGTCTAACTCTGATTTGTATTTGGATCTCCTGAACCTCAGGAATGTTTCCAGAGATCCGGCCATGGGGTCCCCTGCTCAGCGTCTGATGTCCAGAACAACCAGATCTACCAACCCGATTGCCCTCGGGTGCTGGAGCCTGCCTCTGTGCAGAGGCGCATTCAAGAGAAACATGACAGCCAGCGGCGTTCCCACGATCGGTCGTGCAGACCACTCGATCCTCTGTTGCCTGGACAGGTTGTTCGATTGCAAACCGCCAGTGGTCACTCCCGTCTGGCTACTGTGGTTGGGGTGGCCGACTCACCTCGTTCGTAACTGGTCGACTATGAGGGAACCATCTACCGTAGAAGCCGACAACACCTGCTTGCGGTTAATGAGCCGAAGCCGCAGGCCCCGGGCCCCTATGCCCCGCCGCTCTCATACCAGCAGCCGGCTCCTGTCCCAGCCAGCGTTCCCTGCATGCCTCGGTCCCCATATCGAGCGCCCGGTTCCCCTCTGCGCGGGTCACCTGTTGGCGGTCGCGGTTCTCCCTCTCCTGTTCCTCCAACCCCACCGCCCTTCCCTGGTTCCCCTGCTGTCTCGGGTCCCCCTGTTTTTTCTGCTCCTCCGGGGGAAGGGGGAGGCATCCGTACGCGCTCGGGCCGGATCAGCAAGCCACCTGTTCGTTATGGCGATTCTGTTTAATTCTGTTTAATTCTGTTGTAGTGACAACGGTCTGTTTCTTTTAAATTTTCTAAGGGGAAGGATGTAGATGGTTTTGCATGCAACCAATAACATAGTTACCTCAGTACCATTAACCCCGCCTAGTTAACATCAATCATAACGCCTTCCCCTTCCTGGATACGGTTCACTAGAAGAATGTAGCCAGTATTTGAGGATGTATGTAATACCTTGTGCTATCATTAAAATGTGTTGAACACTTTTAGAGTTTGTAAATTGCTTATTTACATCTCCCAAAAACTTGTTTTGATTCTATAGTCACCAATTTTATATGGGATTATAAGAACCACAGAATAAATAAGAAACATTTATGTAAATCAAAAGTAAATGGAGGCTTAGCATTACCAAATTTTATGTTTTATTTCTGGGCAGTTAATATTCAGAATATGAACTTTTGGTTGGAAAAATTGGATAAACAACCAGACTGGTTAAAAATGGGAAAAGAAGATTGTTTACCTTTTGAAATTGGGTCGATTCTATTTGCTATTACCAAATTAAGCAAAAAAACCTATAAAGAAAACCCTATAATAGACAGTGGAATACGCACTTGGAAACAAATAAAGAAAACATTGAAATTGGATTATATACCACTATCTCTTCCTATTGTAAACAACGCAGCATTTAAACCCTCATGCATGGATAAGGGTTTTTTACAATGGAAAAACCATGGAATTACAAAGATGTGTGATCTCAATAGGAAAAATACATTTCTCTCATTTCAGGAATTACAACAAATGTATGGGCTTCAATCAAAGGATTACTTTAGATATTTACAAATCAGAGACTATGTTAAGTCAATTACAAATGAATATCAATTTAGAAAGATAGAAATTTTTGATGAATGTTTGAATAAACACCCGAACACAGAAAAACTGATACCATATATTTATAGTGTTTTATTAGATAGCGATGCTCCAAAGACGGATTTATATAGGCAATCATGGGAAAATGAATTAGGTCAAACAATTAGTCCAGAAATTTGGGATGAAAGCTTACAACATATACATCACTGTTCGTTAAACTCTGGACATTCTTTAATAAAATTTAAAGTATTACATAGACTGCATTATTCAAAAACAAAACTGTTTTTATGTCTGGCTGTGGCAGCTTTGACAGTCCGGAGTCGCCTTCCAGAGGGAAGTGATTCACCAGTCACACATCAGGATAGCACATCAACAGGCCCTTCGGCCCACAATGGCCGGACCAAACATAAAGCCTAGATAAATTAGCCTCCTCTGCCAGCACATGATCCATATCCCCTCATGTGCCGTGATATCTACCACCACCCCTGGCAGCGCGTTCCAGGCACCCGCCACCCCGGTGTAAAAATAATTTCCCCACCCATCTCTTTCCAACTTTGCCCCACTCACCTTAAATCGAACAAAAACGAAATTATGCCAATAAGGGAAAGTAACCCACATATTTTACAACAATTCCCTTTTAAAATAGTAAAAGAAAAACTTAAATATCTTGGAATTTATGTAACAAAGAGATACACTTAGAGATATACAAAGAGAGAGGCGATCTTATAGAAACTTACAAGATTCTTAAGGGGTTGGACAGGCTAGATGCAGGAAGATTGTTCCCGATGTTGGGGAGGTCCAGGACAAGGGGTCACAGCTTAAGGATAAGGGGGAAATCCTTTAGGACCGAGATGAGAAGGACTTTTTTCACACAGAGAGTGGTGGGTCTCTGGAACTCTCTGCCACAGAGGGTAGTTGAGGCCAGTTCATTGGCTATATTTAAGAGGGAGTTAGATGTGGCCCTTGTGGCTAAGGGGATCAGAGGGTATGGAGAGAAGGCAGGTACGGGATACTGAGTTGGATGATCAGCCATGATCATATTGAATGGCGGTGCAGGCTCGAAGGGCCGAATGGCCTACTCCTGCACCTAATTTCTATGTTTCTATGTTTCTACTTCTTTATTTAAATCAAATTTTCCGCCTTTACTGAACAAATTAGATAAGAATATTTTGTATTGGAAAACATTACCCATTTCTATGATGGGTAGAATTAATGCGATAAAAATGATTTTTCTCCCGCAACTATTATACCTTTTTCAATTAATCCCGATATATCTCCTGTAGATGGTTTTGCATGCAACCAATAACATAGTTACCTCAGTACCATTAACCCCGCCTAGTTAACATCAATCATAACGCCTTCCCCTTCCTGGATACGGTTCACTAGAAGAATGTAGCCAGTATTTGAGGATGTATGTAATACCTTGTGCTATCATTAAAATGTGTTGAACACTTTTAGAGTTTGTAAAGTGCCTATTTACATGGTGTCGGAGCTGGAAGATACTTGCGCCTACCTGTCCATCGGGTTTTATTTCTTTTATTTGATTTGTGCCTTTTGTGCTTTATCTCTCTGACCATGGCATCCTCGTGCAGAAAGCCCGCGCAGCTTGTCTTTGATGCTGATATTTCTGAGCGCTGGGCTACGTTTGAAATTGATTTCACCCACTTTGTCAACGTCGCTCACCGCAATGATCCTGACTCCCTCAAAGCCTCCCTCCTACTCAACCTTGTCGGACCTGATGCCATGAAGAGAGCCAGAACTTTCGTCTATGCTCCAGCGGTCCTGGACGACAACAACGTGGTGGTTACCCCTGCAGAATCTGCCAGTGACCCTGCTTGCCTGCTACGTAAGTTCAGGGAGATTTGTGACCTGCCCTCGAACCGCATTCTAGAGAGGGCACGGTTCTTTACAAGGAGACAGCTGCCGGAGGAACCTGTTGAATGTTTTATTGCCGATTTGCGTTATCTCGCCCAGCGGTGCCGTTTCGGTGACATGACAGACCAGCTCACTAGAGACATTTTAGTAACTGGCATGCGTGACCAGAAGCTGCGATGTGAGCTTCTTAGGGATCCGGATCTAACGTTAGAAAAAGCCATGCATGCCTGCAGATTGTCTGAGGTCGTTGTATTGCCAGATGATCACCGGGACTTGGGAGATAAGTCTGTTCACCAGGCTGGATTTAGTAGAGCCCTGCCTCAGAGGGGAAACAATGCTTTTCTGCCGCGTGCCAACCCTGGTCCTGCTGATGTGCCCCCCAAAAGGTGCCCTAACTGTAACTACATGCACCACAGACGGTCGACGTGCCCTGCCTATGGCAAGGCTTGTAATTTTTGTAACAAACTGAATCATTTCATTTCTGCCTGCCGCTTATTCCGTTCTCGTGGGAGACAGGTACAGATTTCCAGACCCAGTCTAAACATGCTTAAACAATCTGATAGCTGTTCCAACCCACAGCCCGATGTTGCTGAATCCTATGATGCAGATCCAATTAATTCTCCCGAGGATTCGAATGTGTTTACCCTCCTCCAGGCACCTGGCCAACGTCTTGATCCCTCCGTGTCTGTGACTGTCAACAATGTAACCTTCCTTGCGAAGTTAGATACTGGGGCAAAGGTCAATGTTTTGTCAATAAATCTTTTCAACAAGATAAGGACTAATGAGGCCTTGGTCGCTGACAATGCTACTCTACACGCCTATGGTGGAGAAATTCTCAGGCCTGTGGGGAGGGCCACTTCAACTTGCAGGCTACAGAAGGCCACGAGAAACTTGATTTTTTATGTTTTGAACTCTGACTGTGTTACCCTGCTGGGAAACCGTGCGTGCCAAGATCTTGGCCTGGTGTCCTTCGACCACACGGTCCACAAAGTGCAACTGTCATTTAACCCGATTGCAGAATACCAGGACCTGTTCAACGATGACCTGGGAAAGTTACCACTGACATACCATATTTCCATTGACCCAAATGTACAACCCGTGGTCCGCGCACCTCACAGGGTGTCCCACGCCATGAAAGACAGGGTCGAGGCGATGCTTAACAACATGGTCGACAAGGGGGTGCTAGAAGCGGTCAGCGAGCCCACCGATTGGGTCTCCACCATGGTTGCCACGATAAAGAAAGACAAGAATGAAATACGTGTGTGTATCAACCCCAAGGACTTAAACCTTGCCATCAGGCGACCACACTACCCCATGCGGTCTGTTGAGGACGTGGCGGCTCAGGTCGGGCAAGCCACCGTCTTTTCGGTCCTAGACGCTAAGAACACGTTCTGGCAGATCCCGTTGGACAAAGCATCTTCCGACCTGACAACCTTCGCCACACCATTCGGCAGATTCAAATTCCTGCGAATACCATTCGGCATCAATTCCGCTAGTGAGGTGTTCCAGCGAACGATGGAGCAGATATTCTCGGGCCTGCCATGTGCCATCATCGTGGATGACATCTTAGTCTATGGGAAGGACATTGCCGAACATGACCAGAACCTCCGCCGCGTCCTGGATCGGGCGCGAAAGGCCAACCTGAAGCTGAACCCAAAGAAGTGCCGGTTTCGTGTCTCAGAAGTCACGTATGTTGGACACGTTTTCACCTCTAACGGACTAAAACCCGACCCTTTGAAGGCAGCGGCCATCTCTGAGATGGCAGCCCCCACCGACGTGCCAGGTCTACAACGTTTCTTGGGCATGGTGAACTACCTTGGGAAGTTTGTACCACATCTCAGTGAGCTGAGTGCTCCCCTGCGGCAGCTGACAAAAAAGGATATCGCCTGGGCCTGGCTCCCACAGCACCAGCAGGCGTTTGACTGTCTCAAGTCGAAACTGATTAACACTCCGACGTTGCGATTTTTTGATGCGAGTCGCCCCATCACCGTCACATGTGACGCTTCTAAGTTCGGCCTGGGCGCGGCATGCCTCCAATCTGTCGATGGATCATTACATCCTGTCTCCTATGCCTCCCGCACCATGACGGACACCGAGCAGCGGTACGCTCAGATCGAGAAGGAGCTGCTTGCGGTGGTGTTTGCCTGCTCCAAGTTCAGAGACTTCCTGTTTGGCAGCAGATTTACAGTCGAAACCGACCACCAGCCACTGGTGACAATCCTGAACAAGCCGATTCATGCTGCCCCTGCCAGGCTGCAGCGTATGATGCTGCAGCTCCAGTGCTTTGATTTCGACATCGTCTACAAGAAAGGCACCGAGATGCACATCGCGGACACGTTATCGCGCGCCCCGCGGGCCTCCTGTGCTCGCCACCCCTACGAAACAGAGGACTTGCTCGTACTGGGCGTCAATTTTATTCCCACCAAGCAGCTGCAGCTTTTGGCCGAGCACACCGCTGCCGATCCAGTTTTGCAACGGCTTGCGTCTGTGATTAAATCAGGGTGGCCAACAAAGCGCTCCGCTGCACCGCCTGAAACACAGCCCTTCTTCCTGGTCCGTGACGAACTGAATGGCGTTATCGTTAAGGGACATAAAGTGGTGGTCCCGTCCTCCCTGTTCGATTCTTACTACTGCGCAGCCCACAGCGGACACCCCGGGGTCGATGCAACACTCGCCCACGCTCAGTGCCAATTCTACTGGCCTGGAATGGCCGAATATATTCGAGACCGTGTTTCTGCCTGCTCCGCGTGCAACAGTCTTGCTCCACATCAGCAGCGACAGCCCCTGCTGCAACAGCCCGCTCCTGCCTTGGCCTGGTCCTCGCTGGCTGCCGACATCTTCGAGTGGCGTGGTAACCACTACCTTGTCCTGGTCGACTCGTACTCAAACTGGTTCGAGGTGGATTTGCTGACATCCCTCACGTCGGAGATGGTGATCCGGAAGCTGCGGAAACACTTCTCCACGTTTGGGTCCCCTGTCAGGCTGCAGACTGACAATGGCAGGCAGTTTACCAGCCGTGAGTTCAAAAGTTTTGCTGACAAATGGAATTTTGTGCATTTCACCAGCAGCCCGGAGTACCCACAGAGCAACGGCCTTGCTGAACGGGCCGTCCGCAGCGCCAAGCTTCTGATGGAACAAGCGAGACTGTCTAACTCTGATTTGTATTTGGATCTCCTGAACCTCAGGAATGTTTCCAGAGATCCGGCCATGGGGTCCCCTGCTCAGCGTCTGATGTCCAGAACAACCAGATCTACCAACCCGATTGCCCTCGGGTGCTGGAGCCTGCCTCTGTGCAGAGGCGCATTCAAGAGAAACATGACAGCCAGCGGCGTTCCCACGATCGGTCGTGCAGACCACTCGATCCTCTGTTGCCTGGACAGGTTGTTCGATTGCAAACCGCCAGTGGTCACTCCCGTCTGGCTACTGTGGTTGGGGTGGCCGACTCACCTCGTTCGTAACTGGTCGACTATGAGGGAACCATCTACCGTAGAAGCCGACAACACCTGCTTGCGGTTAATGAGCCGAAGCCGCAGGCCCCGGGCCCCTATGCCCCGCCGCTCTCATACCAGCAGCCGGCTCCTGTCCCAGCCAGCGTTCCCTGCATGCCTCGGTCCCCATATCGAGCGCCCGGTTCCCCTCTGCGCGGGTCACCTGTTGGCGGTCGCGGTTCTCCCTCTCCTGTTCCTCCAACCCCACCGCCCTTCCCTGGTTCCCCTGCTGTCTCGGGTCCCCCTGTTTTTTCTGCTCCTCCGGGGGAAGGGGGAGGCATCCGTACGCGCTCGGGCCGGATCAGCAAGCCACCTGTTCGTTATGGCGATTCTGTTTAATTCTGTTTAATTCTGTTGTAGTGACAACGGTCTGTTTCTTTTAAATTTTCTAAGGGGAAGGATGTAGATGGTTTTGCATGCAACCAATAACATAGTTACCTCAGTACCATTAACCCCGCCTAGTTAACATCAATCATAACGCCTTCCCCTTCCTGGATACGGTTCACTAGAAGAATGTAGCCAGTATTTGAGGATGTATGTAATACCTTGTGCTATCATTAAAATGTGTTGAACACTTTTAGAGTTTGTAAATTGCTTATTTACATCTCCCAAAAACTTGTTTTGATTCTATAGTCACCAATTTTATATGGGATTATAAGAACCACAGAATAAATAAGAAACATTTATGTAAATCAAAAGTAAATGGAGGCTTAGCATTACCAAATTTTATGTTTTATTTCTGGGCAGTTAATATTCAGAATATGAACTTTTGGTTGGAAAAATTGGATAAACAACCAGACTGGTTAAAAATGGGAAAAGAAGATTGTTTACCTTTTGAAATTGGGTCGATTCTATTTGCTATTACCAAATTAAGCAAAAAAACCTATAAAGAAAACCCTATAATAGACAGTGGAATACGCACTTGGAAACAAATAAAGAAAACATTGAAATTGGATTATTTACCACTATCTCTTCCTATTGTAAACAACGCAGCATTTAAACCCTCATGGATGGATAAGGGTTTTTTACAATGGAAAAACCATGGAATTACAAAGATGTGTGTTCTCTATAGGAAAAATACATTTCTCTCATTTCAGGAATTACAACAAATGTATGGGCTTCAATCAAAGGATTACTTTAGATATTTACAAATCAGAGACTATGTTAAGTCAATTACAAATGGATATCAATTTAGAAAGATAGAAATTTTTGATGAATGTTTGAATAAACACCCGAACACAGAAAAACTGATACCATATATTTATAGTGTTTTATTAGATAGCGATGCTCCAAAGACGGATTTATATAGGCAATCATGGGAAAATGAATTAGGTCAAACAATTAGTCCAGAAATTTGGGATGAAAGCTTACAACATATACATCACTGTTCGTTAAACTCTGGACATTCTTTAATACAATTTAAAGTATTACATAGACTGCATTATTCAAAAACAAAACTGAATAGAATTTTTCCAAGTGTTTCCCCTATGTGTGATCAATGTCAACACTTAGAGGCTAACCTAATGCACTCATTTGTAAGTTGTATAAAAATTAATAATTTTTGGATGGACATTTTTAAGATGATCTCAGGAAGTCGTCAATACCAAACTGGCTCCTGACTCAAAATTAATAATATCAGGAATAACAGAACCAAATCAATTCATTATTTCGAATCAAATAATTTTTTTTGATTATAGTTTCATAATTGGGAAAAAATTAATATTAAAATTTTGGAAAGGCTCTATAACCCCCACAATTAAAATGTGGACCGCAGAAATGTCAGAGACCCTATATTTGGAAAGAATAAGATTTGTCTTAACGGACAAACAAGAACTATTTAAAATAATATGGTCCCCATTTATTGAATATTTGAAGGGGCAAACTGGTTCGGCACGAGAACCCGACTGAAACCAGAATCGAAGCATAGATGAAGTAGTACATTTCATAAAACGTGGATATATCTCCACCAATGTAAAATCTGTAGAACATTCCATTCTTTCCCAACTTTTTATATATATATTATTTTTTGTTTAATCTTTCTTTACTATTTTCTATCTTTATAAAAAATGGCAAAAAATAATATAGAGGCACAATTACTATGCAATCATTAATATAAATAATACTGATTATGTATATCTACAAAGAACAAAATGATTTTTATTATGTCAACAATGAACACGTACCTTCTTATTACGTGATTGCTTCTAATTAATAAAAAAATGTAACCAAAAAAATCTGAGTTTGTACGTTCTCCCTGTGACCGAGTGGGTTTTCTCCGGGTGCTCCAGTTTCCTCCCACGTTCAATGTTTGTAGGTTAATTGGCCCCTCTAAGAGGCCCCTGTTGTGTGTATACCATAGAACTAGTGTACGGGAAGATCAAGGGACAGCGGGAACGTGGTGGGCCGAAGGGCCTGCCTCCACGCTCTATCTTTAAGCTTTGAGCTGAGAGGAGAGAGGAGAGAGGAGATGAGGCAGAGTGTAAGAGCGACACACAGGGTAAAGAAAGAAACACAGTATCTTCATAACTCATAGGAGCAGAAGTAGGCCATTCGGCCCAAGGTAGACGCAAAATGCTGGAGTAACTCAGCGGGACAGGCAGTATCTTTGGAGAGAAGGAATGGATGTCGTTTCTGGTCGAGACCCTTCTTCAGACTGAAGAAACGTCGCCCATTCCTTCTGTCCAGAGATGCTGCCTGAGTTACTCCAGCATTTTGTGTCTACCTTCGGTTTAAACCAGCATCTGCAGTTCTTTCCCACACAATCCGGCCCATTGAGTCTGCTCCGCCCTCTCCCCTTAACCCTCGACACTGTTTCTAATCGACAATTTGCCAAAATACCCGCCTTGAAAATACCCAATGACTTGACCTCCACAGCTGTCTGTGGCAATGTGAATCCACAGATTCACCACGCTGTGACGAAAGAAATTCCTACTCATCTCCTTTCTTAAAGTACATCCTTTTATTCTGAGGCTGTGCCGTCTGGTCTCTCTAACTTCTACAGGTGCACAGTAAAGAGCTTGCTGACCAGTTGCATCGTGGCTTGGTTCGACAACTTGAGCGCCCTGGAGAGGAAAAGACTACAAAAAGTAGTCAACAATGGCCCAGTCCATCATCGGCTCTGACCTTCCTTCCATCGAGGGGATCTATCGCAGTCGCTGCCTCAAAAAGGCTGGCAGCATCATCAAGGACCCACACCACCCTGGCCACACACTCATCTCCCTGCTACCTTCGGGTAGAAGGTACACGAGCCTGAAGACTGCAACAACCCGGTTTAGGAATAGCTACTTCCCCACAGCCATCAGGCTATTAAGCTTGGCTCGGACAAAACTCTGAACATTAATATCCCTCCATCTGTAATTTGCACTTTATTAATTTATTAATTCATGTGTGTATTTACGTATATAATTGTAGTCAATGCCTACTATGTTCTGTTGTGCTATGCAAAGAAAGAATTTCATTGTCCTGTCAGGGACACATGACAATAAACTCTTTTCACTTTGAGTCTTTTGACTTTGACTTGACCAGGTCCTAGACTGACTCTCCCACTAATGGAAACACCCTCTCCGCATCCACTTCATCCAGGCCGGCAGTAATCGGTGAAATCGCAATCCACTGTGACGCTCGCCAGCAATACCACGAGCAACGCCAGAGCTACCGAGTTCACTTGGCTGCCTATATTGTCCCAAGGTTCACCACACTGAAAAAGCGCGAGTTGTCATCAAATACACTTGTATGGTGAGGTTAAGGGCCTCCTTGGAAATATCTGAGCATAGAATATCATTTTCTTTCCAGCTTTTCAGAATCTAAGAAAGCGCAACAAAGCAATCTACATGCCATTTAAGCCCTGCGTTCTTTCACTTCTCCTGTGGAGAGGGTTACAGTACAATACGCGCTGTTTTACTGGAGTCAGGTCGGACAGAGCGCTTAGCTTCAGTTCTGTGTCATTACTGACCCTGCAAACTCAGTCGGGCCCAGCACTAAAACACAAAATGGTGGAGTAACTTGGGTCGGCCACGATAGCGCAGCGGTAGAGTTGCTGCCTTACAGCGCTTGCACCGCCAGAGACCCGGGTTCGATCCCGACTACGGAGTTTGTTCCTTCTCCCGTGACCTGCGTGGGATTTCTCCGGGTTAGGATGAGAGGGGATCTTATTGAAACATATAAGATTATTAAGGGATTGGACACGCTAGAGGCAGGAAACATGTTCCCGATGTTGGGGGAGTCCAGAACCAGGGGCCACACAGTTTAAGAATAAGGGGTAAGCCATTTAGAACGGAGACGAGGAAACACCTTTACACACAGAGAGTTGTGAGTCTGTGGAATTCTCTGCCTCAGAGGGCGGTGGAGGCTGGTTCTCTGGATACTTTCAAGAGAGAATTAGATAGGGCTCTTAAAGATAGCGGAGTCAGGGGATATGGGGAGAAGGCAGGAACGGGGTACTGATTGGGGATGATAGGTTATGATCACATCGAATGGCGGTGCTGGCTCGAAGGGCCGAATGGCCTACTCCTGCACCTATTGTCTATTGTCTATTGAATTCCGTGGATTACGTGCTTTTCAGAAAGTCTCCAGTCCACAAATAAACAACGTCCAGTTTACGATGCACCGCGCCGTAGTCTGCAAACACCGCCGAACATCCCCTGGTCCGGCTTGAAAACAGAAACTCATTTTAAAAGATATGATTGATCATCGAAACAGTAAAAGAAAACTCATTGTGTGTCAGAATACAAGACGGCTCAGCGAGACACATGATTTATCTGACGTTGCTCCTGGTGACCCACATAACTCATCGTTGCAATAGCGGCGACAATCATTTAATGTCATTATGAAGAATAATTCAACCATCATCCGCAGCAGTAATAGCAATCAGAATTCACCCGGCGTATATTTGGCGTTCTCTATTTATATATCCCTGGTGGAATTCTGTAAATAAATGGCTGCTCCGGAGATGATGGAGGGAGGGGATATGGGTCTGGGTGCAAAGTGCCGACATGTCCAGCTGCTTATCCCGTGTGGGCGGTGGCGGTCTGTGGGGGAGGGGCCGGTGTGAGGGGGGGCCGTCTGTGCGACCAAAGAGGGACCCAACAAAGAGGGACCCAACCCGCTGATAGAACAAACGGGGGCCCTGCGTGGGGGGAGGGGAGCCACCGGGAGAATAAACGGGAACCATCGGGTCCATAATGAATGCTTTTGTAACCTTGGTGCTGCTCTTTAGGTAGCCACTATTTGCATACGCTGTGTGTTGTCCACCAAACACGTGGGTTTCACCGCTCACAGGTACAGGCGGCAATAAAGTGTCACTGCCGGATCATTGGATCCGCCACAAGTTGTTTCTATCTGAACAGGGATTGTTGGGGAACAAAAGCGTAGCAAAGCAGATGCAGGAAATGTGAAATATAAACTAATTGCTGTCAGAACAGTTACGGTGAGGAGGTGAGGTGACATTTAAGATCAAATGCCTCGCGTCGGGGCTGCACACAGTAACGCAGCAGGTAGAGCTGCTGCCTCACAGCGCCAGAGATCCCGGTTCGATCCTGGCCTTGTATGCCATGTCTCTGTGCAGTTTGCACCTTCTCCCTGTGACCGCGTGGGTTTCCTCCAGGCGCTCCGGCCTCCGGTTACCTCCCACATCCCAAACGTGTGCAGGTTTGTAGGTTAATTGGCCCCCTGTACGTTGCTCCTCGTGTGTAGAAGGGAAGAAGCAGCTCCTGAGTCTGGTGATATGTGTTTTCAAGCTTCTGAGTCGATGGGAGTGGGGAGAATGGGGAATGGCTCGGGAGAGCGAGGTCCTTGACCATGTTGGCTGCTTCATCAAGGCAGCATCAAGTGCAGATGGAGCCAGTCGTGGGCAGTGTGGCCTGGGTGATGGACTGGGCCACATCCACAACTCGGCAATTTCTTGCCGTTTTGGGCAGAGTTGTTTCCAAACCAAGTTATGATGCAATCCGAAGGGCCGAATGGATTACTCCTGCACCTATTGTCTACTGACATCTGCAGAAGTTGGTAGTTGTTGTTGCAGACACGCCGAACTTCCTGCAGCAGGCAAAAAACAACGGCAATCAGTTGTTGATATTATTTACGCTGAGTTCCAAAATGAGTTAGACAATTAACATCACCATAGAGTCAGAGTCTTAAGGGCCTGTCCCACTCGGCCAACAGTTGCGCGCCATGCAGATGGCGTGTGAAGATTTCGTACATCACAAAATCCTGCGACTCCGCGCGTGGCCGCTCGTCACTGCCTATGTCATCGCGCACCATGCGTGCGTAATGCACACCATCACGTGCGTGTCAAGTCGCGCGCTTCGTGCCTCCTGACGCGTAACTGATGTTGCGTAATTTACGTGCAAATGACGGCCAAGTGCGACAGGCCCTTTACAGTGTGGAAACAGGCCCTTCGGCCCAACTTGCCCACACCGGCCAACATGCCCCAGCTACACTACTCCCACCTGCCCGCGTTCGGTCCATAACCCTCCAAACCTGCCCTATCCACGCACCTGTCTAACTGTTTCTGGGATAGTCGCAGCCTCAACCACCTCCTGTCCATGTGCCTGTCGAAATGAAATCACCATTGTTACTTATTTTCCCCATTCTGTTTCACTTTAAAGCATCAAGCTGGCATCAAGGTTCACAGATGCTGCCGTCTCTGTCGTTGGAGACTTGTTAATAAATGTCACTGCACTCTTACTGAGAACAATAACAAACCTCCTCTGGTTTTTCCAATTTGTGTAAAAGCAAAGGGTTAGTCAAACAGTGCAGTCTAGCAATGAAGCAACAGGCATTCTCCAAGGCTAATTATTTCTGATTCCCACCACTCATCCAGAAAGCAAATTTCTCTTTGACTCTGTGACATGGGAGCTAGTTTTGCAAATGAAAAATTATTAGGCAACAGACTAACTTAATGACTGTTGTTTAAGAAGGAACTGCAGATGCTAGAAAAATCGAAGGTGGATTAAAATGCTGGAGAAACTCAGCGAGTGAGGCAGCATCCATGGAGCGAAGTAAATAGGTGATGTTTCGGGTCGAGACCCTTCTTGTTCTCACTGACGCTGGAACTGTGTTCCTGTGTTGGAGTTTTGTGTCGCTAATTGCGATAGTTATTGTGTCGGATGAACGTGCAGATTCGTGTCGAGTCCCGTCTTAATTATTATAGCAAATGGTATGTTAGCATTCATAGCAAAAGGATTTGAGTATAGGAGCAGGGAGATTCTACTGCAGTTGTACAGGGTTTTGGTGAGGCCACACCTGGAGTATTGCGTACAGTTTTGGTCTCCAAATCTGAGGAAAGACATTCTTGCCATAGAGGGGGTACAGAGAAGGTTCACCAGACTGATTCCTGGGATGTCAGGGCTTTCATATGAGGAGAGACTGGATAGACTTGGCTTGTACTCGCTGGAATTTAAAAGATTGAGGGGGGATCATAGAAATTCTTAAGGGGTTGGACAAGCTAGATGCTGGAAGATTGTTCCCGATGTTGGGGGAGTCCAGAACAAGGGGTCACAGTCTAAGGATAAGGGGGAATTCCTTTAGGACCGAGATGAGGAAAACATTCTTTACACAGAGAGTGGTGAGTCTCTGGAATTCTCTGCCACAGAGGGTCGTTGAGGCCAGTTCATTGGCTATATTTAAGAGGGCGTTAGATGTGGCACTCATGGCTGAAGGGATCAGGGGGTATGGAGAGAAGGCAGGTACGGGATACTGAGTTGGATGATCAGCCATGATCACATTGAATGGCGGTGCAGGCTTGAAGGGCCGAATGGCCTACTCCTGCACCTAATTTTCTATGTTTCTATGTTTCTTGAGACTCGACCCGAAAGGTCACCTATTCCTTTTCTCCAGAGATGCTGTCTGACCCGCTGAGTTACTCCAGCCTTTTGTGTCCATCTTCTGAGTTTCACCCATGTCCTTTGGTTCCTTTAACACATGTCCTTTTGATTTTAATTTCCCTGCTCTCGATAAAAGACTCTTGGCCTTCTATTACCCTCAAGATTTGATACACCTCTGTAGGACCACCCCTCAGCCTCCCGCATTCCAAGGAATAACCTCCCAGCCTGCCCAACTCTGCGTACCTCAGGCTCGCACGTTCCGCCCGCATCCTCCTAAAGGATTCCATCGGACTTCATCGTTTGTCTTGAAATTCTGTGAACACGCAGAGCCGCATGTGTGACATCTTCTGCTCCAGAAGGTCCAGAGGCTTAAAGCAACAAACTCTGTCACCGGGACTTCTTATTATATGAAATTTGGGAATTGAATCTGGGATCGGGGACAGAGCCGACATGTCGGAGGGAGTAGGTAGACTTGTCCCGAAACAAGGTCACCATCTTGCTCAACAATAAACAATAACGATCTATTCCACATTTTCCTCGAACTTCGTCCCCTTTGATCTCTTCTTTTCACACCTTACCCTTCCATATCGCTCATTTCCTTCTCCCCGACCCTCAGTCAGAAGAAGGGTCTCGACCCGAAACGTCGCCCATTCCTTCTCTCCAGAGTTGCTGCCTGTCCCGCTGAGTTACTCCAGCATTTTGTGTCTGTCTTCGGTGTAAACCGGCATCTGCAGTTCCTTTCCTAAATATTGGGTAAAACGCAACAATTTCTTCACTTTGTCTGGAACAGTTAACGTCAAAGGACTGTGGTGCCAAGGAATGCTTTTGTAATAAATTAATAAATGCATTGCACTGGCGAGAACAACATATTAAAGTCATCTCCAGCCAATGATGATGGCATCAGGCGGAATGATGGAGTGCGTTCTGTGCACACATGACTGGGATAATTCGGCTAAAATACACATTCCTCTTCAGCCCACCTCCCTCAGAGACCACGCTGGGAGAGTAATTGGGTCAAATTCTGAGTGGTGCCAAAGCAAGAGTACAGAGGGAGCTGACATTATTTCACCAGGGGTATTTTTATTTGAGACTGTGCTCAACTGAAAGGTAGTAATGTGCTCTCACGCCCAGAGAGCCAGGGATCTGACCACGGCAAGTCTGCTACCGCTAAATCAAATCGTTGGCCTACATTTTAACTTCTGGGAGCTTGAGGCTTTGAGTTCGAGTCAGGGGATCAATGCATTTAAAATGACAATGTGTCAGGAAGCAACCTCCAACCTGCCGTTGCAGAAGAGCGCATCAGGCTTGGTCGCCACTACCCCAGTGGGATAAGCAGGTTATCAATTTCATTAACAGCCTTTGCAAAGAGATTTCAAGAGGAGTCTTTTATTTAAACTTGGGGCAGATGCCGTTACTGAGGTTCCTGAGATTCGCCAGTGGAGAGAGCCAGAATCCCGCCAGTCCATAATGTAATAAGAAGAAACCACAGACCCTGGTTAATATATCAAATCCCCCTTACCTGTATCCACCGCACACTTGCCAGGAACGACACCGAGTGCTGGAGTAACTCAGCGGGTCAGGCAGCATCTGTGGAGAACATGGATAGGTGACGTGTCACAGAGTGCTGGAGTAACTCAGCGGGTCAGGCAGCATCTGTGGAGAACATGGATAGGTGACGTTTCACAGAGTGCTGGAGTAACTCAGCGGCTCAGGCAGCATCTGTGGAGAACATGGATAGGTGACGTTTCACAGAGTGCTGGAGTAACTCAGCGGGTCAGGCAGCATCTGTGGAGAACATGGGTAGGTGACGTTTCACAGAGTGCTGGAGTAACTCAGCGGGTCAGGCAGCATCTGTGGAGAACATGGATAGGTGACGTTTCACAGAGTGCTGGAGTAACTCAGCGGGTCAGGCAGCATCTGTGGAGAACATGGATAGGTGACGTTTCACAGAGTGCTGGAGTAACTCAGCGGGTCAGGCAGCATCTGTGGAGAACATGGATAGGTGACGTTTCACAGAGTGCTGGAGTAACTCAGCGGCTCAGGCAGCATCTCTGGAGGACGTGGATAGGAGGTGTTTCAGGTCGGGAGTAGGTTGGGGGAAGGGAGAAGAACTGGAGGCTAGAAAGGATCGGGACAAATCGTTGCTGGCAACACATGATTCCAGGCAGGGTGGTTGCCTGATTGGCCAAATGTTGGCTAGGGGCTCAAGTGGGATACAACGTTGTGAACTGTGGAACTGGTTAAATAACGAGAGTGGAGGAAGTTGGGGGGGGGGGTGGGGGTATGAGGGAGGGGAGTGTTTGTAGAAGTTACTTAATATTAGAGAATTCAACGCTCTCACTTTGAGACGTAAGCTGCCCAAACTAAAATTGAGGTGCCATTCCACCAATTTACGTACAGCGATAATTTTGCGTAACACTCAAAAATACTTTGGCCTACAATTCCAAAACGCTTCAGTTAAAACCGCAAGTTATGGATACTTTAGACTTTAGACTTCAGAGTTACAGCGTGGGGACAAAGTCCGCGGCGACTAGCGATCACTCCGTACACTAGTACCATCCGACACACTAGGGATCATTTACCATTTACCGAAACCAACTCACCTACAGACCTGCACGTCTTTGGAGTGTGGGAGGAAACCGGAGAACGTCATCAGGATTACGAAATCGTTCGGTTACGTTCGGTCATAAGGTCATAAGTGTTAAGAGTAGAATTAGGCCAAGTCTACTCTGCCATCCAATCACGGCTGATCTATCTCTCCCTCCAAAACCCCATTCTCCCGCCTTCTCCCCATAACCCCTGACCCCCGTACTAATCAAGAATCTATCTATCTCTGCCTTAAAAATATCCACTGACTTGGCCTCCACAGCCTGCTGTGGCAAAGAATTCCACAGATTCACCACCCTCTGATTAAATACTTTTCTCCTCATCTCCTTCCTAATAGAACGTCCTTTAATTCTGAGGCTATGACGTCTGGTCCTAGACTCTCCCACTGGTGGAAACATCCTCTCCACATCCACTTTATCCATGCTATGGACAACGCCCGTGGTCTGGATTGAACCCGGGTCTGTGGCGCTGTAAGGCAGCAACTCTGCCGCTGTGGCACTGTGCCGCCATGAATGGTGATGGTGTCTTCTTGTAAATACAGCAGCCCATGCAGCAGTTCTGAAAAATAAGCACTCTCATACACTGAATAGATGTATTAAAAGGCATTTCAATCGCTGGTGAAAAGCTCTCTGTGATTGCCGAGTGATCTTTGTCTGAGTTTTATGTTTCCATTGCCAGGTGCTGCAGGGTGCCTTGCAACAGGATTCGTCACTATTACTGCAAATCCAGCACATAATCTTTCACACCAAGCCTCACTTTATGTCGTTCAGCCCGCAATAGCAAACGTAAGTACCTGAAACTGTGATTATGTGGTGTAAATTTAATTAAATGAATGGGTTTAGAATGAAAAGTTTGTTTCTATGTTTGAATAATTAGTGTCTGTCTAAATGTTCTTTGGTCGGGTTTGAAATGTTTCTGCCTTTTGTTTGGTTTGCATCAAATCCAGGCCACAGTAGTGTTCAGTAATGCAAGTGTGTCTGGAGTTAATTACATTTGATTAGAGTCAATTAGATTCAGCTCAGCGCTGGGGGCTGGATGTGGGTGTGACGGATTCACATTACATTCGAAATGTATAAAAACTGAGTGGTGTGATTCTTGTAGCCAGAGCCACAAATTAATCTCAATGATTATATTCTTCTTAGATCCTCCCACCACTCTGTTGTTAACGGAACTGGGTCCTAGTGCCCGTCTCCCCAGCCCCGGTGACCTCAGTGGCTATTCCACTGGGTCTTCCCCATCCCCCTCCTACCATGTAACCCCCGCTCTTTCCCACCCACACCACAGCCCCCATACCCCCCCACCCCCTGACCACCCTCCACCCCCCCACCACACAACGCTCCGTCCTCAGTCCACTCACCTGCCTTCCTCCAGCCACAACCCCCATCCCTGCCGCGTGTTCACCATCCCCCCGGACCTCCCCCTCTCCGACACCGAAAGGTCGGTCCTCAGCAAAGGTCTTACCTTTGTCCCCCTCCGTCCCCACCTCAATGAGTTCCGCGCCCACCACGACTTGGAGCTCTTCTACCGTCGCCTCCGCCTCACAGCGTTTTTCCACGGGAACAAGTCCTCGCCCCCCACTGATGATCCCTTATCCTGTTTCCCACGTACCCCCTCCTCGTGGACCCCCCCTCGTGGCCCTCCAGCTTTAGAACTCTTTATTCAGAACTGCCGTCGGGACATCAACCGCCTCGACTTCTCCACTCCCGTCTCACTCCAATCTCTCCCCCTCCGAACGTATTGCCATCGACTCACTCCGCAACAACCCAGACTGGGTTATCAAACCTGCCGACAAGGGAGGTGCTGTGGTAGTCTGGCGCGTCGATCTCTACAAAGCAGAGGCCACGCGCCAACTCTCGGACACCTCCTCCTACTTACCCCTGGACCATGACCCCACTGACGAGCACCAGGCCACCATCTCGAGCACCATAACCGGCTTCATCAACTCCGGCTCCCTACCCCCCCAAGCCTCCAACCTCATCGTTCCCCAGCCCCGCACAGCCCGATTTTACCTTCTCCCCAAAATCCACAAACCCGACTGCCCCGGCAGACCCATTGTCTCTGCCTGTTCGTGCCCCACCGAACACATTTCCACATACCTTGACTCCATCCTATCCCCCTTTGTTAAATCCCTCCCCACCTATGTTCAAGACACCTCAGACACTCTCCGTCGGCTCCGCACATTCCGTTGTCCAGGCCCCCATCCTCTCATCTTCACCATGGACGTCCAGTCACTCTACACCTGTATCCCCCAACAGGATGGTCTCAAAGCCCTCCGGTACTTCCTCGACCAGAGGAGCAACCCATACCCATCCACTGACACCCTCCTCCGCCTAGCAGAGTTGGTCCTTACCCTCAACAACTTTTCTTTTGACTCCTCCCATTTCCTCCAAACACAAGGCGTAGCTATGGGCACACGCATGGGCCCTAGCTACGCCTGCCTCTTTGTCGGGCACGTCGAACAATCTTTGTTCTCGGCGTACCAGGGCCCCACCCCCGACCTTTACCTCCGTTACATTGACGACTGCTTTGGTGTCACCTCCTGCACCCACGCAGAACTGACTGACTTCATCCATTTCACCACCAACTTCCATCCGGCACTCAAATATACTTGGACCATTTCCGACATTTCCCTACCATTCCTTGACCTCACCATCTCTATTGCAGGTGACACACTCCTGACTGACATCCACTACAAACCAACTGACTCCCACAGCTACCTGGACTACTCTTCCTCCCACCCTACTTCCTGTAAGGACTCCATCCCCTATTCCCAATTCCTCCGTCTACGCCGCATCTGCTCCCAGGATGACGTGTTCCACACCAGGTCATCGCAAATGTCCTCGTTCTTCAGAGAACGGGGTTTCCCCTCCCCCACTATAGATGAGGCTCGCACCAGGGTCTCCTCCATACCCCGCAACACTGCCCTCTCTCCCCATTCCCCCACTCACAACAAGGGTCGAGTCCCCCTGGTCCTCACCTTTCACCCCACCAGCCAGCGCATACAACAGATAGTCCTCCGCCAGTTTCGTCACCTCCAACGTGACCCCTCCACTCGCCACATCTTCCCATCTCCCCCCCTGTCTGCCTTCCGCAAAGACCGCTCCCTCCGCAACTCCCTCGTCAATTCTTCCCTTCCCTCCCTCTCCACTCCTTCCCCGGGCACTTTCCCTTGCAACCGCAAGAGATGCTACACTTGTCCCTTCACCTCCCCCATCCACTCCTTTCAGGGACCCAAGCAGTCATTCCAAGTCCGACAGAGGTTCACCTGCACCTCCTCCAACCTCATCTACTGCATCCGTTGCTCCAGATGCCAGCTGATCTACATCGGTGAGACCAAGCGGAGGCTGGGCGATCGTTTCGCCGAACACCTCCGCTCGGTCCGCAATAACCAACCCGACCTCCCGGTGGCTCAGCACTTCAACTCCCCCTCCCACTGCGTATCCGACCTCTCGGTCCTGGGCCTCCTCCACGGCCAGAGTGAGCAACACCGCAAGTTGGAGGAACAGCACCTCATATTCCGCTTGGGGAGTCTGCATCCTCTGGGCTTAAACATTGAATTTTCTCAATTCTGTTAACCCAGACTGCCTCCTCCCCCCCACCTCTCCCTCAGCCCTCTGGCCCTGACATTCCTTCTCCATCTCCCCCCCCCCCCCCCCCCCAGTCGCACTAGCTTCTCATTTTCACACTACAAACAGCTTACAATGGCCTGCTTCCTTTATCACCAATACTTTTTTGCATATCTTTCACTCATTGTTCTTTATCTCTCCACATCACTGTCTATATCTCTCGTTTCCCTGATCCCTGACCAGTCTGAAGAAGGGTCTCGACCCGAAACGTCGCCTATCTCCTTCACTCCTTAGATGCTGCTGCACCCGCTGAGTTTCTCCAGCTTTTTGTGTAACCCTCGATTATATTCTTCTTCTCCTTTTCTTCTTTTCATTTCTTTTCATTTCCTCCTTTCTTCTTCTTTTCTTCTTTTCTTATTCTCTCCTTCTCCTTCTCCTTCTCCTTCTCCTTCTCCTTCTCCTTCTCATAAAGTTGCAGGACAACTTGTTCTATTTGATCTTCTGTTTGCACACGTCGGGTCGATTGCATTAGTCGAGGCAGGGTGGACCACGTGAAGGTTGCAATCTCCCACCCCACTGATTATAATGAACACTGCACAGCACTAGCCTCAGCAACTACGAACTTCTATGAACTGTATCTTTGGTTGCACTACCAGCCTCAGTTTTTGCACTATTATGCTGCTACCTGGTCTTACTGTTACCAATTTATTGATTTAAAAAAATTAATATGATATTTGATCTGTGTGCATTGGATTATGTTTACTGGCCTGTTATATCGGTACGAAAGACTTGACTCTCTCTTCACACTTGAATGGGCTGAATTTCAATGCATCCGGAAATTGTAACTCTACCAATTGCCCACCCATCTGGTAATGAAACTCCTCTTACCCATATCCACTTGTCACTTAGATGGGACATCTTGGCCAGCATGGACGAGTTGGGCTGAAGGGCCTGTTTCCATGCTGTAGGGCTCTTTGACTCTATAACTAAACTCTGCTGGCAGCACTAGCTTAGATAGGGTATCTTGGCCAGCATGGACGAGTTGGGCCGAAGGGCCTTTTGCCAAGCTGTAGGTAAAGAGTCCAAAACTGCACAGTATTCAAGCTGGAGTTGAGTTTAGTTTATTGTCACGTGTACCGAGGCACAGTGGAAAGCTTTTTGTTGCTTGGTATCCAGTCAGCAGAAAGACAACACATGATCACAATCGATCCATTTACACTGTATGGACAGGGAATAACGTTTAGTGCAAGGTAAAGCCGGCAAGTGTGATCAAGGATCGTCCCAGTGTCACCAAAGATGTAGATAGTAGTTCAGTAGAATCCATCAAGGTAAACATAGAAACATAGAAACATAGAAAATAGGTGCAGGAGTAGGCCATTCGGCCCTTCGAGCCTGCACCTCCATTCAATATGATCATGGCTGATCATCCAACTTAGTATCCTGTACCTGCCTTCTCTCCATACCCCCTGATCCCTTTAGCCACAAGGGCCACATCTAACTCCCTCATAAATATAGCCAATGATCTGGTCTCAACTACCTTCTGTGGCAGAGATTTCCACAGATTCACCAGTCCCTGTGTGAATTTTTTTTTTCTCATTTCGATCCAAAAAGACTTCCCCCTTATCCTTAAACTGTGACCCCTTGTCCTGGACTTCCCCAACATCGGGAACAATCTTCCTGCATCTAGCCTGTCCAACCCCTTAAGAATTTTGTAGGTTTCTATAAGATCCTCCCTCAATCACCTAAATTCAAGCGAGTACAAGCCAAGTGTACAATTGCTGTCTGTGACGAGTTTGCATGTTCTACCTGTGACCATGTGTGTTTCCATAAGCCCTTAAGATTAGGAGCAGAAATAGGTCATTTGCACCATCGACACTACACCAACAATCATGGCTGGTCCATCTTTCCCTCTCAACCCCATTCTCCTGCCTTCTCCCTTTGACACCCTCACTAATCAACAACCTATTCATTGCTGCTTTAAAAACACCCAATGGCGTTTCCTTCAGGTGCTCCGGCTTCCTCCCACATTCCAATAAAGTGCAGGCCTGCAGCCTCTCTAAATTACCCTTAGTGTTAGGAAGTGGATGAGAAAGTGGGAGTAACTCAGCGGGTCAGGCAGCATCTGTGGAGAACATGGATAGGTGACGTTTCACAGAGTGCTGGAGTAACTCAGCGGGTCAGACAGCATCTGTGGAGAACATGGATAGGTGACGTTTCACAGAGTGCTGGAGTAACTCAGCGGGTCAGGCAGCATCTGTGGAGAACATGGAGAGGTGACGTTTCACAGAGTGCTGGAGTAACTCAGCGGGTCAGGCAGCATCTCTGGATGGGTGACGTTTCAGGTTGGGACCCTTCTTCAGACTGATTGTGTTGTCCATGTTAGTTAGTTAATGTTGTTTCTTGTCACGTGTACCGAGGTACGGTGAAAAGCTTTTGTTGCGTGCTAACCAGTGAGCAAAAAGACAATACATGATTATAATCAATCCATTGACAGTGTATAGATACATGATAAGGGAATAACGTTCAGTGCAAGGTGAAGCCAGCAAAGTCCGGTCAAGTTTCCAGAGATGCTGCCTGACCTGCTGAGTTACTCCAGCACTTTATGTCTTCTGTTTGGGTAAACAAGCACCTGCAGTTCCTTGTGTCTCCATCAACAGAAAGGATCTTGGTGAAGATCTATCTTAACCTTAATCCATTGTTTGGAACACATTTTGAATCTTGGGGTAGTCGCAACATGAACAATTCTGCAAACACAAAGTTAATTTGGAAACAGATTGAAAGCAAAGAAATATATAATAGTTTGCAAATGAACAATAGTTTCCAACTTAAGCTAACAAAAGAATGGGCACAATTGCTGCACCGAGAGTGAATTCGTGCTGCTGTGAAATGATGGAAAATGTTGGGTCTGATTGATTCCGTGAGTGAAAAGCTCACGGTGAATTCATCCAAATATGCACTGAACCTGCAGGCAAGCTGACAATATATTTGTTGTGCAGCCTGGAACATGTTAAAATTATAATTAAAATTTGAATTGAAGTGCGTGGTATTCTAAATAAAAAGCATTTGTTGCAGAAACATAACACACATTTTTTAATAAAAGTGAATGATTTTTATAATTTCAGCCTCAGACTGTGTTTTGATGACAATACCATTTCACCTTAAAACCATCAATTTGCTTTTGCACAAGAGCGTACTTTACGTTAAAATGCAGCTGAGCAGAGAAGCCTTAATAGGACACAAAGTGCTGGAGTAACTCAATAGACAATAGAGAATAGATAATAGGTGCAGGAGTAGGCCATTCGGCCCTTCGAGCCACCATTTAATGTGATCAAGGCTGATCATCCCCAATCGGTACCCCGTTCCTGCCTTCTCCCCATATTCCTATAACATTAGCTACCCTATATAACCATATAACCATATAACAATTACAGCACGGAAACAGGCCATCTCGGCCCTTCCAGTCCGTGCCGACCAACTTTTTTCTCTTAGTCACACCTGCCTGCACTCATACCATAACCCTCCATACCCTTCTCATCCATATGCCTATCCAATTTATTTTTAAATGATACCAACGAACCTGCCGCCACCACTTCCACTGGAAGCTCATTCCACACCGCTACCACTCTCTGAGTAAAGAAGTTCCCCCTCATGTTACCCCTAAACCTCTGTCCCTTAATTCGAAAGTCATGTCCTCTTGTTTGAATCTTCCCTATTCTCAAAGGGAAAAGCTTGTCCACATCAACTCTGTCTATCCCTCTCATCATTTTAAAGACCTCTATCGAGTCCCCCCTTAACCTTCTGCGCTCCAGAGAATAAAGACCTAAATTATTCAACCTATCTCTGTAACTTAGCTGTTGAAACCCAGGCAACATTCTAGTAAATCTCCTCTGTACCTTCTCTATTTTGTTGACATCCTTCCTATAATTGGGCGACCAAAATTGAACACCATACTCCAGATTTGGTCTCACCAATGCCTTGTACAATTTTAACATTACATCCCAGCTTCTATACTCAATGCTCTGATTTATAAAGGCTAGCATACCAAAAGCTTTCTTTACCACCCTATCTATATGAGATTCCACCTTCAAGGAAGGTACCCTCCAACCCACAGGAACTGATCCTGAATCTATAGAACATTGGAAAATTATCACCAATGCATCCACGATTTCTAGAGCCACTTCTTTAAGTACCCTGGGATGCAGACCATCAGGCCCTGTGGATTTATCAGCCTTCAGTCCCATCAGTCTACCCAACACCATTTCCTGCCTAATGTGGATTTCCTTCAATTTCACGTCACCCCAGATCCTCTGGCCACTACTATATCAGGAAGATTGTTTGTGTCCTCCTTAGTGAAGATGGATCCAAAATACCTGTTCAACTCATCTGCCATTTCCTTGTTCCCCATAATAAATTCACCTTTTTCAGTCTTCAAGAGTCAGGCAGCGATTTCTGGGGAATGTGGATTGGTAACGTTTCGGGTCGGGACTCTTCTTTAGACTAGATTGTGGGGTGTGGGGGAGGAGAGTGGGGGAGAGGGGGGGGAAGGGGGAGAAAGCTAGAAGAGAGGAGGGGCAGGGCAACACGTGGCAGGTGATAGGTGAACACAGGTGAGTACCCTGCCAGGTAATCGGTGAACACAGGTGAGGGGGGTTTTAGATCGGCAGATGGCTGGACAAAGGCCCAAGATTTAAAGGACAGCTTCAGAATTAATGGACGTATCCTCAGATCGGAGACCAGGAGGAATTTCTTTAGCCAGAGGGTGGCGAATCTGTGGAATTCATTGCCGCAGAAGTCGGAGGAGGTCAGGTCATTGGCTATTCGTGATTCGTAAGGGTGTCCAAGGTTACGGGAAGGAGGCAGGAGAATGGGGATGAGAGGGAAAAATAAATAATGGAATGGCGGAATAAACTCGTTGGGCCGAATGGCCTGATTCTGCTCCTATATCATGGTCTTGGGTCCAGTGCAACAATCCAAGCCTGTGAGAAGTTACATCTTACCGATGAGACTGACATCTTCTCTCTCGGTTAGAAGTAAAAGATTCTGTAGATGAGCACAAAATGCTGGAGTAACTCAGCGGGACAGGCGGCATCTCTGGAGAGAAGGAATGGGGGGTTACACAAAAGGCTGGAGCAACTCAGCGGGTGCAGCAGCATCTAAGGAGCGAAGGAGATAGGCGACGTTTCGGGCCGAAACCCTTCTTCAGACTCTGTTATGGTGCTGGAGATGGTGGCCTGGTGCTCGTCAGTGGGGTCATGGTCCAGGGGTAAGTAGGAGGAGGTGTCCGAGAGTTGGCGCGTGGCCTCAGCTTTGTAGAGATCGACGCGCCAGACTACCACGGCACCTCCCTTGTCGGCGGGTTTGATAACCCAGTCCGGGTTGTTACGGAGGCGTGGGTGATGTTTCGGGTTGAGACCATTCTTCAGATTAGGTCAGGGAGAAGAAGATACAGAGATAAGGAAGTGTAAGGTGTGACTAAAAGATTCTGTGACCCTTTAAAGTAAACTAGTGAAGTGTTCACTCAGACAATAGACATTAGGTGCAGGAGTAGGCCATTCGGCCCTTCGAGCCAGCACCGCCATTCAATGTGATCATGGCTGATCATCCCACAATCAGTACCCCGTTCCTGCCTTCTCCACATATCCCCTGACTCCACTATTTTTAAGAGCCCTCTCTAGCTCTCTCTTGAAAGCATCCGGAGAACCGGCCTCCACCGCCCTCTGAGGCAGAGAATTCCACACTGTCTTGCTAGCAGTGGAAACTCAACGAGCATTACAGGAATAGATCTCCATATCAGAATATTAGTACTATATATCTGAGAGCCTATTGAAGTTAAATTGAATGTCATGTTTCCTTCATTACAACAATCAACATTTCATGAGCACTTCAGTGGCAGTGAAGTGCTTTCAAATAAGCTGAAGCTGTGTAATAAGCCATATAAATTATTTTTATCACCTTCATCTCGCTCCATCCAATCTCGTTCCCCTTCCGTCAGTCTGAAGAAGGGTCCCTACTCGAATCATCTCCTGTCCATTCCCTCCGCAGATGCTGCCTGACCCGCTGAGTCACTCCAGCACTGTGTCTTTCCAGGTGAGATGGGTTATTTGATAGGCAGATGGTTGGATAAAGGCCAGAGTTGTGAAGACAGGAGGAGGGAGACAAAGGGTTTGAAGAGGTGAGAATTGTGAAGCTGGAGGAAGGAATCGCCGTTGCATTTCTAATCCATGGTTACGCACTCCTTTAAGAAAACATTTGTTGCTTCAGGCCAGAAGTGGCTAGAGGCAGTATTGGCGTCTCAGTTCAACACGACCGTAAGTGTGAGGTGTGTTGTTCCCAGTTTGTACACTTGCTACACTTTGCACACAGAGTTGTGAGTCTGTGGAATTTTCTGCCTCAGAGGGCGGTGAAGGCCGGTTCTCTGGATGATTTCAAGAGAGAGCTAGATAGGGCTCTTAAAGATAGCGGAGTCCAGGGTATATGGGGAGAAGGCAGGAACGGGGTACTGATTGGGGATGATCAGCCATGATCACATTGAATGGCGGTGCTGGCTCGAAGGGCCGAATGGCCTCCTCCTGCACCTATTGTCTATTGTATACACATTGAAATGAAACCTTTCCTTAAGCTGATTCCATCAAATGTTACAATTATATCTGTGATGAAACGAATGCTTTGTCATTTACTTCAAACTGAGCATCATGGACTGGTTCAGTTATACGTAAAACAGTCTTATTAACAATAAGAAGTCAAATACTCTTTTCAAGGTAAACAGACACAGTCAAACTAATCTGCCTATAGAACGCAATTGTATTGCCAATTAGTTCCATTTTTTGAAGTCTGACTGCTTAGTTTAGAGATACACTGTGGAAGCAGGCTCTTCGGCCCACCAAGTCCATGCTGTCCGACGATCACCTGTATGCTAGTTCTGTCCTACACACCGGAGACAATTTCACAGGGACCTATAAAGCTGTACATCTTGGGAATGTGGGAGGAAACTGGAGCCTCCGGAGAAACCCCACAGGGAGAACGTACAAACTCCGCACCCGTAGTCAGGATCGAACTCGGGTCCCTGGTGCTGGAAGGCAGCAGCTCTACCGTTGCGCCACCGTGCCACCCCAGTTATATGAGAAATTGTTGAAAAACGAACAACGGCACGGTGGCGCAGCGATAGAGTCACCGCAGCAGAGGCCTGGGTTCAATCCTGACCACGGGTGCCGCCTGTTCGCAGTTTGTTTGTTTTCCCCGCGTTGACCGCGTGGGTTTTCCCCAGGATCTCTGGTTTCCCCCCACACTCCAAAGACGTACAGGTTTGTAGGTTAATTGGCTTGGTATAATTGTAAATTGTCCCTAGTGTGTGTGGGACAATGTAAGTGTGTGGTCGGCACGGACTCTGCGGGCCGAAGGGCCTGTTTCCATGCTATATATCTCTAAAACTAAACCAAAAAATAAAATCTAAAACGCTCTTATTAAGAGTAAGAAGCTGAATACTCTTTTCAAGTTAAACATAAAGTCAGAATAACCTGGCCCTGAAATGCTATTATATTATAAATCGGTTCTATTTTTTGGAGTCTGAATGTATATGAATTGAATTTAGTGACATATTAATGCTTGTTTTTAATGAGTGAGTTGAAATATTAATCTAATGACCTTGTGACGCCCAGTGGAAATTCAATGGTCCATTGTAAGTTCAATTATAGACCCATAGAAGCCTTAGAGAGATGGTTTTGCAGGAATCTCAAGGTACAAAAGACAATAGAGGAAAACCCTCATGAAATGTAATCTGCTGAATAAAGCGAATAGGAAATCATTGCCCTTGAAGGTTCAGTTTGGTGGAAGAAGAGACACGCTCGCGTACAGAATTTATGCCAAGTTAAGTCCTTGCCAAAATGCAGCTGTGAATTCCAATTATTCCCAGTTCAAGCCAATTCTAAATCGGAAAGGTCCTTTCCACGTCCTCGACCACATCTTCCATTTAGTTGGTGGAAAGAAATGCTGGAGAAACTCAGCAGGTGAGGCAGCATCTAGGGAGAGAAGGAATAGGCGACGTTTCGGGATCTTCAGACTGAAGAAGGGTCTCGACCTGAAACGTCGCCTATTCCTTCTCTCCCTCGATGCTGCCCTCACCCACTGAGTTTCTCCGTCGATTTTGTCTACCTTCGATTTTTCCAGCATCTGCAGTTCTTTCTTAAACTAATCTTTCATTTAGTAGTTTAGTTTAGTTTAGTTTATTGTCACGTGTACCGAGGTACAGTGAAAAGCTTTCTCGTTGGGTGCTATCCAGTTAGTGGAAAAACGATACATTTGTACGATATTAGTGGGCGGCACGGTGGCGCAGCGGTAGAGTTGCGCCGGAGACCCGGGTTCGATCCCGACTACGGGCGCTGTCTGTACGGAGTCTGTACGTTCTCCCCGTGACCTGCGTGGGTTTTCTCCGAGATCTTCGGTTTCCTCCCACACTCCAAAGACGTGCAGGTTTGTAGGTTAATTGGCTTGGTGTAAGTGTACATTGTCCCGAGTGTGTGGAGGATTGTGCGGGGATCGCTGGTCGGCGCGGACTCGGTGGGCCGAAGGGCCTGTTTCCACGCTGTATCTCTAAACTAGCCATCTACAGTGTACAGACACAGGACAAAGGGAATAATGTATCGTGCATTGTTAAAGTGGGAAATGTTGCTGTTGGGAGTGGAGGTTTAGAAGAGTGGAGCGATTGTTGAGTGATTGCAGATCCACTTCAGGGACCCGCACGCAGAGAGTCGCTTTGTCTGTTTTTCTCCTTTCTTCATCGCAACAATGCAACGTTTTGTTTAGTAGAACTGAATTTCTATAGGAATGAGAGCTGAATGAAAATTGGGTCAGATGAGAATTATCTAAATTAGTACCGAGAGCAAACTTTATTGCTATTAAGATTTTTATCTTTATTATTGCGCGCGTTTGGTGACGCTAGCAAGTTTAGTTTAGTTTAGAAATGCAGCGTGGAACAGGCCCTTCGGCCCGCGAGTCCACACCGACCCGTTGGTCACGTGTATACTCATTCTAGGTCCTACACACTAGGGACCATTTACAGAAGGCCATGAACCTACAAACCTGTACATCTTTGGGAAGGTGGGAGGAGCCGGAGCACGCGGAGAAAACCTACGCGCTCACA